>CM056604.1:8317413-8419913 GCA_029721355.1 Tegillarca granosa
CTGATAATGCATAAAGTACACTGAAACACGATGAAGATCACACATGAAAGACGTAATATACAGAACACAAAATTAAGTTTTTAAACAGCTACTATCAATATCCGTACTTTGGAAATGATTACAAGGTAAAAGTACAAAACCTTAAAGGTGACAATGGACTCTGCTTAAAAAAATAAATTAAATATTCAGTTAGATTCTAGGTTACATTCAACATTTAAATTGCTTCAAAGATTATTTTTCTTTAGACTTGCCTTTCCCTTTTATTATACCATTGGCGTCAAGGATGAAGGGTAAAGCATGAGAATTAAATTCATCAGTGTACAACGTCATGCCCAGTAAACACTGTGCCAAGCATTTGTATCCACTGAATATGAAAGCCCTTGCGATTACGTTAAAAGTGATCATGGAAATTTTCAATTTAACATTTCCGAATTGTTCCAAAAACTTTATCAAATAGCAATCACATGATACCCAAGAGATCCTAGTAGCTTTAACACCCATTAGATATCAACAATGAGAGCAAAAATAAAAACAAAATAAATTGATAAAAATGAATTCATTTGAAAAACCTAAAAAATTAACGCATCTTGAAAATCATAATTTTGAACTATAAATTATTTATCGATTCGGAAGCATAAAATATTTAGCGTTTTGGAAGCCATAAACTATTTTGCGTTTCCGAACCATAAACTATTTTGCGTTTCCGAACCATAAACTATTTTGCGATTCGGAATTATTAACTAGTTTGCGAATTAATTATTATGATCTTGCGATTCTTAACAAAAAATATTTTACAGCTGAAAAAATAGTATCCATGAATCATGAATTATTTCGTTAACCTGTACCGTTAACTGTTGAACTTTCTGATCCATAACTTAATTCATTATTACATTGCAAATAAAGACTTTCTCAAATAAATTCAAGACTTTAATTACTCTTGATTTTGAATGGACACATTAAAAACAAATGCTACATTTGTGATTTCGGTACTCGTAGATGCTCCACCATCGAACTTATTTTACATTATTTAGTATATCGACCTATTTTATTTTTTTTCTCCATTTTTATTCTCATAACTTTAATATATTAAATATAGAGCTGATTTAAAAGATGCTAAACTATATATAAAACCAAAATAATATCGAGTTGCAAATAATGCAAGGAAAAAGAAAATACACACGATAAATTTTTTTTGATATTTACAAATTATTTTAAAAAACCGTACTTTAGTTGTCCATTATGTCTAGTGCCCGTCGCAAGTCTTACATATAACCAACAGAGGCCAGGATGAAATTCGAATTTTATTTCCGTTTTATTCCAAGTTCAATTGTTTTGTCGACATTTCCACGTTTTATTTTCTTTATTTTTCATATCGCATTTGACATATAAGCTAAACAGTTGAAAATTAATTAATTCATAGTTTCAAATATATAACACAAATACCAGTTAAATGCCAGATGTGCACATTTCGGAAATTCATTCCTCATCAGTGACACTAAGACCGAAAAGTTTGATCAATAAAGACATAAGCCAAACAGTTTGAAAATAACGAATTTAAAGTTCCAAAATTATATGAATCCAAATCCAGCTAAGGAATGCTTTGCAAGAGGGAACAAACCTTAGTTTTAAATAAATTACAAGTTTTAGACGGCTGAAAGTTTTGCTAAGTGGTACATTTTCTGACAGCACAAAATTATACGAATCCAAATCCAGCTGAAGAATGCTAAGGAATGCTTTGCATAAGGGTACAAAACATAGTTTTAAACATTTTTTTCAAAAATTAAGGCGACTACATGGTATATATTTAATGTCAGTGCAATCATTTTTTCTTTTAGTTAAGGAAAAATTAACGAATAATACGAATTAAGTGTCTTGTGCAAACTGCTTCATCGTTTATTAGTTATGAACAATAATAAATTAATTCGCAATTTTATATGGTTATAGCAAGTAAAAGCCATATATGTCTATAGATGATTTTTAAAACATGCTCAAGTGATGAGGATTTTTAACGTACGAACATTTTTGTCCAATGTCTGTATATGTTATCGAAACAAGTTAAATTATTCATGTTTCATAATTTTTTATTAATGATAATTATGCATTATAAGCATTTTTATATTTATGGCAAAGAAGAAACTTTGGCTTAACTAATCTGTATTTAAATTTAAAATGTTCCAGAATATCTTAAAAATTAATTAATTATTCACAATTTTATTATTCCCTAATTATGTTTTTTCCCTTAAAAACATATTTAGCTAGAGAATGATTTTTAAATTCCGGCCAGATACTTCTGTTTTATTTCTTAAATTCAAACAATGTTAGTTTTACTTCAACAGAGTAATGAAAAAGCTAAAAATAATTTTTAAAGTGGGATGTTTGTCAAATAAAATTTCCAATCCACCATTATGTGATATACTCTAATAATTTCAACCATGTGATTGTCACATATGTGTCAGTCAATTTGACATATACAAGTGAATTTTTAAAATTTAAAAGGTTTTTTTTTGTATTTTATTGATGATTTGTGTCACATCTAAATTCACTAGAGTTAATAACTTTCCCCATATTATTTTTAAGAACTTTGTCCTAATTTATTGAATTAAAGCCAAGATGATATCTGTTGTATAAATTCTAAAAAAAGGTTTGTTCTAGTCAATCAAAACTTGTAAGATATTTTTATCAATTCTCATTCGTTCTTTTATTTTTCAGTTTTTATAACATTAAATGAATGATGTAATGTTTGTTTCTTTAAGTCAAGAAAAGTTATGTATTATGAAACTAGGCCTAAGAACCTAACAACACAAGTTAATAAACTCGAAAATGTTTTTCTAAATGACATGCATTTATATTTAAGAAACCGTGAACGTAATTTATATGTGGAGTAAAATAGTCTTTCTTCAAGGCATAAATTGACAAAGCTCATTTAAAGACAATTAAAATTTATTTTGATGCTATTTATATAATTAATACGTGTTTTTTTTACGTTTTGTTCTGAGTTTCATATAAAAGCGCTTGTTTTTCCTATCTTGTCTTTATCATTAATTTTATCGTGTCGTGTTCAAGATCGAGTTGATTATCCATTTAAAATGAGTTGTATTTCATTAAAATAATTACATTAATTTTCATAAAATAAATAAACATCCGATATTTAACAGTAACCAAGACATCGATTAAATAAATAAATTTATTTGAATGGTTCATAATCAAAAATATGAACAACAGTAAAACATACAATAAGATTATTGCTTTTAGTAAAATCTAAAGATATGTAGCCTAATTAAAATAAGATGTTTTTGTTAAGACACATGTTTTGTTTCATTTGCATGGATTCTATGTTAAATAAAGAACTGCATAATATGTTTCTTTCGAATATTTTTCTTGAAATAAAAACGTTAAAATATTTGAATGAAACGAATAAAATATATATGTTTTTGCTGCTTTCTTTTAAATTTATTTTCATAAAAATTTCAAATGAAGCTTTTAATCTTGAAATAACTCTCTCTCTCTCTCTCGCTCTCCTCTCTCTCTCTCTCTCTCTCTCTCTCTGTGTATGTGTGTGTGTAAAGGTTTTGAAAAACTTTTATACATGGTAAATACCTTCGATAACGTTTCCTTATCTTTAATATATATTTATTTGATTCCGAAAAAAAACACACACACACACCACACACACACACACACACACACACCAAAGAGTTTAGGTTTGAAACAAATATATATTTTTTAAATTTTAATCTATTTGTAAGTACTATTAAGGCGTATAATTCGTATCAAAAATTTCTTTTTTTGATTTTTTTTCTTTCACAGGTCGGTTTTGAAACAATGAAAAATAGATAAAAATTATTATTTTTTAATAATTTATAAGTTATGTATTATGATTCATAATATTTTTGTATAATCAGTTGATTCAGAATTTATAATTTACACCAAAGCAAAATCTATTACGTGGTTTTTTTTTTCGTTTTTTTTGTTTTGTTTTGGTTTTTTTGTTTTTTTTTTTTTTTTTTTTTTTTTTTTTTTTTTTTGACAATGAAAAACTTGTTGAAATATATTTGTGATGACATGAAAATTCATTTTTATTATTTAACACAAAACTTCTTTATTGAAATTCTTGTTCATTTGCTTTTGTTCATTAACTTATATCTGGTTAATAATTATACACATGTATATGGCAAGGTAACTATAAAAATATAGATGGAACTTTAAAACATTGTGTCAGTCATAATTTTTAAGTGAAGCTTACCAAAAATAAATGTAAAATTATAAAAATAATTTTTAATAAAAGAATTGAACATTAAGAATTTGAAATGAAATAAATAATGTAGTAAAAAGGATCTGATATATAAAAAAGCAAGGAACTCTCTCTCTCTCCTCTCTCTCTCTCTCTCTCTCTCTCTCTCTTTGTGTGTTTTTTTATTTTAGTATACATCTCCGTATAGAGAGACTATGTAGAATATGTTCGGACTACCACTCATCAAACCAAGATTATAATTTAACAAACAAATAAAAACAAATTACAAGAAATGTTGATGACAGGTCAAGTTAGCCCCGCGAACTTGCGCTTGAAGTAATATATATGGTATCATACAGTGTTGGAAAAATTGCTGAAAATGTCGAAACATGCCACCGAACTGTTTGCAATTCATAACAACTACTAGTTATATTTCGTTGTTGTTTTTTTTAAATGATTTGTTTTAGGGAAGGAAAAGTATATTTGTGCTCATTATTGCATTATACGTGGTTTTCTATTGTTTATTACCAGAACAACTGACAACAAAACAAGATGGCTGCCACGTCTGATGAGAAAATGATGACCCAAATATAGTTTTATTACTTTTAATTTATCTGGGTAATACGATGGTGTGAAATTCTTCCCCAAAACATTAAAAAATAATTGGAATCATAAATCTAAAAAAAAACAACTTACCTATGAACAGGAAAATCCAATCACAAAAGACTGGTACATCCACTGGAAGTTTGAATTAAAATGTGTCCAATACATAGAATTAGTTTTATACATAATAATTTTTCCATGTCATTTTGCCTGGAGATTGTTACAACCGTTTTGATTAATATTCATTTTTCTTTTTATAAATTCCATTTATACATATCATACAAAAGTATTATCCATTTTAAATCACAGTTAAAACATTTTTAGATGCTTTATCATTAGTATGGCCTGATTTTGATGCAGATATCGTTCGTTGTTTTACTTTAAATTTGTTATTGATTTATTTTTTAATTTCTTTCAATTGTTTTGTTGTTGTTCCTTGAAAAAATATTCTAGTAATTTTAAATTTCAATCCACTTTTGCCAAATAAAATTATTAATTAAATTCGTTCAAAACAATTCAATTCTGTGCCTTCTTCTGCATGATTTGACTGTTCAAGTAAAACTTTCAATATCCTTTTAAAACATTTAATATTTTCCAATCATTTATTATTTTTGCAGTTAATGATACCTAAATAGTCACAAAAATAAGATTTTTAAACCATTTATTCAGCTGAGCTGATGGTTAATCTATTTATAACAGTATCAGATATTTAATTTTTTAATTATCCGGTTCATAGAATTTTTATGAAAATTTTTCAACTTCTTATGTGCAATGTTACAACACTACAATTAACCATAGAATTACTTAAATAAAGATGCGTATAACATTTAGAGATATATGTTGTGTCTACGTATATGTGTGACTTAAGATGAAATGACTGTCTACTCTTCACAAAAATAATTATATTTAAACATTTAAAATCATTACCTGTGAAATATAAATATATTGAAATTTTACATACTTGAACTTGAACTGATTTTATAACGCAATTCACCTTTTTGTACACAATGTTATGGCCCATTTTAATCATTCTTTAATTTTTCATGTAATTTTTTAAAGTAATCCGTCTGAACTATTTACGTGTGTGTGAATGTAATTGGCAATAGCAAGTGCAAACAGAGAACATACCAAAAATATTTTTGAAAAAAGTAAATGGACTAGTAATGTAGGCCAATAATGTAGACCAATAATGTAGGCCAATTTTCCTAATTTTGTCTACTTGAAGGTGTCAATGTAGTTAGTGATTATGACATGTTCAACGCAATAAACTCCCTATGTGTGAGACTAGAGCAAGTTCAGCAATTTAATAGGCTAAACAAAAAATATGTATTTATAAACTGAATATTAAATCAAATTTACAGGTTGCTTTTTTCTGGGTATTTAAGTTGCCACGCCCCGTCTCTTTTTTAAATTTTTTCAACGTTCCTAAATATTTTATTTCTATTACCATTAGTTCAAAAAGGGTGTGTGTGTGTGTGTGTGTGTGTGTGTTGTTTTCTCTGTGTCAAGCAAGATTCTTTAGCTGTATAATTTTTTATCATCTATTTTGGATAATATACAGCAAAACAGCTTCAGGGAATCTAGTATTTTTTTTTAATAATATAGATATAGAAGTTAAGTATACTGGTCAGAACAGATTAAATCAGCTGTTACCATTTCCGTTATTCTGGTGTTTAGGATTTATACCAGGAAAATCTTTTTGTTGCAATCATATTTTGTTACCAAATTATTTACTAAGCTTCAACGCGTTGAACTAATAGTCTAGTCAATCTATGAAAAAACAGGGTCAAACTCAAAGTAGTGGCAACAGAAAATAATTTTATGTTATTGTTTTTAGGAATTGTTTTTTATTCACCATAAAAAGTCTACCAATTTCAATCCAGTGGAATTTGGGTTTTTTGCCAATTAAAGTTACCAATAGCATTTTCTATAAAAAAGGGAGAAAACTCTGTATTGTGATCCTAAATTTTACACAAAAATTTTCAAAAACTTTTTCTCTGATACTTTATGAAGAACAGCCTGGAAATAAGATGGAAATTTATACATAAACTTAAAATAGATAATTTAAGACAATTTAGAATGTAATATGTAAATGGAATGTAATGTAAAAAATTAAATGATTTTGTTGAAAGAATTTATGCAAAACGCTGATTAAGGGCATGTTGATGAGATGGAAAAAAGATTTATTCACCTCAAATATATTATGTTATACACAGAAATGATAAAATAAGTATATCTCAGGTTAAAAACATAACTTTTCCATACTGCTACTTCATTACTTTGAGTATTCTGTTATTAATTCCTCATCACTATAGAAAGATTAGATTGTGAAAGACTTGAAATAAAATGCAACTGAATGAAAATGTGCCAATGATATCACTTTAAATGAAATCAGAAGTGTTGAATATACATATGAAATCAATTATGATTGATTTATTCCAGGGTCTTTGCATTACTTTTTATTAAAATAGCAAAAAACATATGATAATTGGACTAAAACTCAACCTGTTTTACATGAGTTATCTCCCTTGTCTATAGAAATCCCCATAAGAAATTAAAACTTCTCAAAAACTTGTTTCCCTTGTCAGATTTTGGTAGACTTCTTACTATAAACATTTCATGTATTTGAGAGCACATTTGTAACAAAATTTGTTCTGTTGCAATTAGTTTGAGGTCAAACTGTAGATTGACTAAACTATAATGATGTCAAGATACTGTAAATCAGGAAATTAATGCGAGCAAGAAATTAATGCCAAAAATGCGAGGCCCGTTTATTCGCTTAGTTTCTTGTCGCATTTATTTTCCGATGTCTGTATTCTGTATATTTATTGTAAATTGTGTTACCTCCCTTAACCGGAAGTTGTTATCTTTGTTCTGATAATCATTTACCACCCTGGTTAATTAAAAACAATGGGTCATCGACGCTTAAGAATTTACCCTCGGCACACCTCACTGTTTATTATAATAATGTCTACTAGAAGTTTGTTTATAACGTGTTTTTAAATTTAGGAAGACATTATATAATGATTTCTGAGTCTATAATTTAATGTTTATAATTGTAAGATAAAAAATAGGCAAAAATTTTAAAAATTGAAATTTTAAAAATCGCATTGATTTCAATACGCATTTTACTTCAAAATTGGCAATTCGCATTAATTTCCTGATTTACAGTATATGAATTCAAACAATTCTGAATGCAAAGTGTCAAAAACTAGATTCTGTATCAGGCATCTGCTACATTGTCAAGTGAATTTGAGGATTATTTTCGATTTTTGTAATACAGCATTACAGGTAAGAAAACAAATTGCAATGTAATTATTGACCAAGATAATTCATAATAAAATATTCAAACTTTCAACTGGAACCGTTAATGGAGAAAACAATTCCCATGCATTACCTTGTCTGAGAGAATACAAAAATAAAAATGTTTTTGTAAGTTAAAACCAAACACGACAACAACAATTATTCTTTACTTACATCAACCAAGTCGATGCGGAAAATCAAGATTTAAAACTGAGCCATGTATTATTTATTTTTTGTTTTCTGATGAGGAATGAATTTCCGAAATGTGCACATCTGGCACATCAAAATTTAACTGGTATTTGTGTTATATATTTATTTACTACCCCTGAGTGGGTACCGCTGCTGGTGGAGTAAACCTCCCCGAGGGTATCCATAACTCAGTAGGCAGTACTTTGTGCTGTCAGAAAATGTACCATTTAGTGAAATTTTTAGACGTCTAAAATTTGAAATTTATTTAAAACTAAGGTTTGTTCCCTCATGCAAAGCATTCCTTAGCTGGATTTGGATTGATATGATTTTGGAAATTTAGATTTATCATTTTCAACTGTTTGGCTGATGTTTTTTATCTATCAAACTTTTCGGTCTAAGTGTCACTGATGAGGAATGAATTTCCGAAATGTGCACATCTGGCACATCAAAATTTAACTGGTATTTGTGTTATATATTTTTTTATTACGCTAACCAAAAGAACTAGTTTGGGTTTCCATAATAGAAAATTTTAACAAAATGACAGATTCTAAGCTGTGACATAATGAAGAGGAAAGAATTAACTATTTACGTACATTCAAGAAGCACAAACATCAAACCGTACTTAAACTGACCTAACCGACGAAAAAACCGTTTTCAATATTGTCTTATTTCATAAAACGTCTAACCATTTGTAAAAAAAAAATCACCATTGTTAACGATGTATTTTGTCAAAACTGACGAAATTGCCTTAAACAAAAGTTAAACTTTGAAAACTAGTCAATTATAAGTTATGCATGTGAACTTTCATCAAGGAATTAAGGCCGGGTGCTATTTAAGTTATTTAAAAGAATTAAAGAATAAATCAATTAAAAACTGTTTTAACTAGTTAGTTAGTGTCCGTACACACTATATCACAGGCGCTTATTTCGATATTTAAAAAAAAATAAAACCCCTTGACCCTAACATAAGACAAGGTGTTCAACTTTCGCTATCCTAATTTTTTACCTACCTTGGTTTGGTCGTTTTTTTTCTATTTATTTGTGGACAATAAGAATAATAAATGAATATCTCTCAAACCTTCATGCATTGCTGTACAAAATGGTGCATATCGGAACTGCCGTTGCTGATTCTAAACTATATAACACGAGTTAAATGGAGACCGTCCCTTGTATCAAACGCCATTTCACACTTAGAATGGCAATCGTCATCCCGTGCTGATTCATGACAAACGTTCTGATTGGTCAATCTGTTTTACCTAAAAAAATCCAGGACTTTTGAAATATGTACCAATCAGAACGTTCGTCGAGATTAAGCCGGGATTACGATTACCATTGGCGTTTGATACAAGGGACGGTCTCCGTTTAACTTGTTTTATATAGTTTAAAGACAGCAACGGCAGTTCCGATATGCACCATTTTGTTGAGCAATGCATAAAGGTTAGAGATATTCAATTATTATTTTATTGTTCACAAATAAATAGAAAAAAACGACCGAACCAAGGTAAGTCAAAAACAAGGAAAGTGAAAGTTGAACACCTTGTCTTATGATAGAGTCAAGGGGTTTTCTTTTTTGAATATCGAAACAAGCGCCAGTACACTATATTCAAGCTTTAAAAAATCAGTTTATGATAAAAAAAACAATCATTGAACCAACAAGTAAAGATGTTTTTTCCATAAGATTTTGGAAATCAAGTTCAAACTTTATTATACAAGGACCAAAGCTCTGCTTAAAGTATTGATGTTGAACTATATTAAGCAAGTTCCAGAATGATTACTTTAAAAAGTAATAATACCAGGTTCTGTAATTAGATTGTTCCACTTTCCCCGTGATATCTCACATATTTTTTAAATCTAAAAAAAATAATTGAGCGGAAAGATAAGAACGTCCCCACCTCAAAAAATGTGTATGAAACTTAGTTACTTAGCAAAATTTTCAGCCGTCTTAATTTTTGAAATTTATTTAAAACTAAGGTTTGTTCCCTCATGCAAAGCATCCGTTAGCTTGATTTGAATTTATATAAATTTGAAACTATAGATTAATTAATTTTTAACTGTTTGGCTTGTGTTTTTTACCTATCAAACTTTTCAGCCCTAGTGCCACTGATAAGGAATGATTTTCCGAAATGTGCACATCTGGCACAGCAAAATTTACACGGGTATTTTTTGTTAAATATTTACTTACTCCGAAATAAATTAAAGCTACTACAAACATCTTTAATATCCATTATTATTATTTTTCCTTACTTTTCCGTAATTGTTCGGGTATTTATTCGGAAAAAAATTAATGATTTAAAAATAACATAATGAATTAAACGAATTTCAAATTATTAAAAGTATGGCAGATAACGTTCATATTGACAAGTTTATCCATACTCCAAAAACTGATTATAGTAATGAAAACAAATTCATTTTAAAAAATCATTACAATCGTTAAAGATCTTTAAAAAAAATATTTATATTGATAACCTCTCTAACAATTTGGTTGTCACTAATAAATATATAAAACAACTACCAGTTAAATTTTGATGTGCCAGATGTGCACATTTCGGAAATCCATTCCTCATCAGTGACACTAAGACCGAAAAGTTTGATAAAAAATATAAGCCAAACAGTTGAAAATAATGAATCTAAAGTTCCAAAATTATATAAATTACAAATACACTGAAACGGAATCAAATAAGACGTATTTAGACAAAGTTGAACATCTGATGAAAGAAGGCTAAGTTGATTTTTTTAAAAATATAATATTTTCTAACTTATAAAAATAATACAGTACTCAAGAATTACGATGAAGTAAATGAAACCAAGGAACGATTAGATTTAAAGGTGGAACATTGCAAAATAAAACTTTAAAATATTTCACTAATATTGAGACGTCACTGGCTATAGATGAAGCGTCAGAAATTTTAAAAAGCAATATACACATTTTACTTAAACTCTTATAATGTTTAAAATCAATTGTCAATATATATGGTAATATGTCAGACTTTTGTAGAAACACGAGTGAATATATTATTAGTACATGTATATTATTTATTTTTTCATTAATTTAATCGTATACTCATATCGAAATAATCGTACATGGACTGATGTGTTTGTGTTTTCTAAGTAATTCAAAAAAAAAAAAAGATGGTTTGGATTAATATTTACAAAAATGTCCATTAGTTTCATATAATACATTTTTTCAATAAAAATTAAATGCTTCTGTAAGGTAAATCATAATTTTTGAGAATTATAAAAATAAGGGTGGTTTAAATGATTCACTGAGTTGTGTTATTATCATGATTTATCCACCATCGAGTTTCTTGTAGTCAATGGGAGGTAACAAGAAAAAATATAAAAAAAAAAAAAAAAACAAGCTGGAGTAATCTACCATTAATCATTCCTAAAGTTACTTCATACTGTATTTTAACAACACAGGCACTTGTTTCGATATTTAAAAAAAAATCCCTTGATCCTAACATAAGACTTATGTTAGGGTCAAAGGTTTTTTTTTAATATCGAAACAAGCGCCTGTGAATAACAAAAAATTCTCATGTAACTTTAAACTGATTTTATTACTACTTGCTAAAATAAAAAGTTTTTTTCTTTCTTTATTTTTCTTTTTTTTGGTTTTTGTTGTTTTTTTTTTTTTTTTTTTTTTTTTGTTTTTTTTTTTTTTTTGTTTAAGTGAAACCAATATTTAGATACTTTGTAACTATCATATGTTTTTGGGATTGTGATTTGGACATGGAATGGTATCTTTGTGTTTTATATATCATAAAGAAGTATATTTGATAGGTGTCTTGGTGTTATGTTTGTTACTTAAGTAATAAAGTAAAGATGGCATTATTAATCATTTATTGAAGATTGCATGTTGGAATATTCACAGGTTAAGGTAAAAAAAACTCTGATTTCAGAAATATAGTGAAAAAACGAAATATTATTGGAAAAGTGCCTCTTCTATAGATCTGTCTGATAAGCAATATATACAAAGCACTATTTAGAAGTTTAAAATTTGCAGAAAGTTTAATTGCCTTTTATTTACCTTTTCTTTAAAGATTTACATAAATCTGCTTTTCGAGCGTAATATTGAAATTTAATAGGTATTTTTGTTAACCATTTACAACAAGTGCCATGTAATAATGTACATACATTGTACTTTATTGAATCTAAATAACACCAAAGTACATACAACCGAAGTCGTGAACAAACCCATACTAGTAGGTTGTTTAAGAAAATGACATAGGTAACACCACAAACATATATTTATGGTCACAATTTACATAAGTTTTTCTTCATTGTTATTTAATCAGGATAATGTTGGTATCCTTACATATTTGATTTTATATAGCATCTCTACAAATGTTTGTTTGTATGTATAATTCAACAATAAATTTATAAAGAAATACAACAAATAGCTAGATATGATTGCGACATGCGTAACCATAACGACCTTCTCTGTAACCATTGCATCTAGGAATTCTGAGTTCCGGTTTGTTGTATGACACATAAATAATGCAACCTTAACAATCCCTGATGGAACTTCCACTGCCAAGGTCAAGGTCACATATGCAATAACAATGAACTCTTTTGTCGTGTCTTTTATAAGGATGCGCATACCTCTCTTGTGACCTAAAAATAACCTTCTTCTTTGTAAGTATTTTCGAATAACAACAACAATTAGAAGAATGTTAAAAATAAAAAGATGGAAACATGGAAATATATGGATAAATATTACATTACACCATTGATAAAATTCACTGAATCCTGACAGTTTGAAATTTTCATAGATCCCACATCTTGGTGATTCTCGTGAGAAATTGTGATTACCATTCCAAGTTAAGTTTCTGTGACATATTAGGTGTATATCTGCAAAGCTACAGAAACCATAAAGCACTGATAAAGAGTATAATATTATGGTTGCTTTTAGTATCGTCTTTCTTTGGATTTTTTCAAGATATCTAAATGGGACCGAGTAGGATAAAAAACGTTGAAGAGCGAAAAACATCATTTGCCATATTGTTGTAACATGAAACGTATGCGGCAAGACATATCCAAATACGAAACTTACACCACATGTTGTCAAAGAATAATGTTCCAATAACGGCGTCCTTGAGACATATTGTATCAGAATCGGAAGTTGAAAAACTCCTGTGAGTGACTGTGAAATAAATATTCCAATTTTCTGGCTAGATGGCGCTACATGATACTGAACCAAAATAGCTAATATGTTGCAAATAAAGGTCAAAATAATTATTACTGGTAAATATATTCCATACAGTTGATGGTATAACACCCAATGTAAATGAGATTGGTTAAAGTTATTAACTGGAAGATAATATATTGGCTCAAACAAAATCATTTTGGTATTTCTACACTCAGAGTAAATACATAAAAAGTTCTTGTACATCGAATGAACCAAATATTCATTTTAATCTCAGTAATAATCGGGTACCTGAAAATATATTAAAATGCAATTAAATACCGGAAATTAATACCCGCCATTGAGTAAAAATATCAATCTGAAATAAGTGAGTCGTACTTAAGTCATTAAATAGTCCCCCTCCTCTCTCTCTCTCAATAAAAAAAATACCATGAGTGTCCTCAACTCAGTTCGTGTTTTTGTATTGTCTTCAATACAGTTCGTGATGATGTGCTATGAAACTCCAATATTAAGTGCATTCTTCCACGAAGTCCAACAGTTATCTTGAATTTGCCCTTTATGAAAAATAAAACTGTTCAATATATTGAATTCTTCAAAAATAAAATAAGTTATGAATTTTACAAATTAAAAAGTGTATTTGATGTAACCGTTAGGGTCCGTAATTACGTTGTGATTCCATAGAATTTTCACTTATCGACGGTCTACATAACAGATTTGTTTTGGTACTGGGTTATTTATAGAAAAAATGGTACGTAATAAATATATACAAGAATACAACAAAATATAACTCGTTCACAATGAACACGTATATTGGCACACAACTTCTGTGTACTGTATGACTGATTTTTTATAGAAACAGTCTCGCATATCATGAATTAGAAAAGGTTCTAATGTAAACTTTGTTTACAATTAACATTATGTTTCATTCGACGAAAATATATATATATATATATATATATATATATATATATATATATATATATATATATATATATATATATATATATATATATTCGTCGAATGAAACATAACTATATATATATAATTAGATGGATAAAAAAATAGGAAATTAATAATTAAATAAAATACTTTAACGAACTAATTCGCATTCGGATAATTCAAATATCTATCGATACTTAAGGGTTTTTGTGGAATTGGGACGCATTTTTGGCACACAAGTCCCTTGTACTGTATTACTGGTTTTATTAGAAATAATCCCACTTATTTTGAAATAGAACAGACTCTAATTAAAACCATGTTTACATTGAACATTTTGTTTTATTCGACATAATAATAATAATAATAATAATAATAATAATAATTAAATACTTACACAAATTAAGTCTCGCTAATAATTCAAATATTTATCGACACTTTAAGACTTTTCTTGTAACAGTAAAATATACTTTTGTCACAGTATTTATTTTCAAAGAATAAAACAAATACGTCGGGTTCTGTTAATATTTTATATATTCTGTTCAATATTACAACATAATCATACTATCACATTCTCGCATTCTACAAAATAAAATACATAACAATCCTTACAATACAATTCAATATAGAATATAAAAATAACCCACTGTGTTCCCCATTTCATCAATTTACATAAAGGGAGATAACTCAATATGTCATTTATTAAATTACAGTGGATATTATAACACCGGTACTTAAGACAAAAATATAACAACCGGAAGTAAAATTTCAATTAGAACTATTGTACTAATTTCTTTACTTTTTGTGCATAAAATATAAATGAACCTTGAAATACTAATAAAAATATATATTGTAACCAATGAAAATAATGGAATATTAAGAAATGGAAATATTTTAGAAAAACGTAACGCCTAACTAAAAATAGTTGTAACTTTACAACAGGTGAAAAATTCTACCGTACCTAGATATGGTCCAGAATGTCTTGACCTGCATGGTGACATGTATAGGTAAGGTACTGCAGCTTAATAAAAATATAAAAAGCATATTGTAAGTATGAATTTTACTTACAATGAAAAATAATGTAAAAATATGTGGAAAATAACACCATAGCAACGGATTAGGTTACTAGGTAACGATAAATAAATGGCTAGGTTTGATACACGCTTTCCTAACTTTTTTTAACCAATTATATTACGGTAATAAATATTTATGTGATTTTATATATTTTACTTTAACCATTATTATTTTTAATGATATTCATTTATACACTCTCTCACGTATTAAAGTATTAAAATAGTAGAAATAAAACTAGGCAAAGACAGTACAGAAACTGAATGAACATGAACCAAGAAAATATAGCAAATATAAATGAATGGACAAGTAAATGAATGGACCAATAAGTAATTGAATGTAACATACCTTTGATGTTGAAATGGCTGAATAAAGATATAAGTTGGAAATATATATGACTGTTCAAGACTGTTCAATTACGTCTAACCGTGTTCAGAAATGGCTGAAGAATGAGAAAAAATACTAAGAGCGCCAAATAAGTGACCAGTATGTAAGAATAGCCAATGAGATTAAAGAACTGAACTGGACAAACCGGTTATGTGACATGACGTAAAAATATTGATTGACAGGTGAAGGACAAGTTCAAATTGGGTGCTCCTAAAAGAAGAGGTAGTTACAGATACAAGACGAAAAAAAACAATACAAGATGACTGACAACACTATACAACATCACAGAACGTCACAATAACAACACAATAAGACAGTTAATTATAAAACTTAATTATCTTAATTATAATAAATAATTATGACTACCACACTTTGACCTAATTATAATGTAAAGATTTATTCTAATAATTTATGTTTTCCTTAGCTATTTTTGGATACGAAAAAATGAATTAAAGTTGATTTATTAATAGCATATGACAAATGTATATTTCCAGCTGTATTAAATCTTTGTGCTCGCAGAGATATTTACATGCACTGTAATGTAAGGTATACATGTTTGTATTTCTTTAAGAAAAAATTGATTCGCAGACTATTTTTGTCCGCCGGAACTTTACTAAAATAGTTCACTATTTTATTCGAGTGTACCCTTCTCCGGACTTTGTCGCTTATTCTAAATAATTCGAGCAAATAGTTCACTATATTATTCGAGTGTACCCTTCTCCGGCCGCTTTGTCGCTTATTCTAAATAATTCGAACAACCTTTGATTTTCACGGAAAACGATTATATTATTGTTTTTTTTAAGAAGCTCACTTGGGGGAAAAGATTTTCTTCAGAATGGCTTGTTTACAAGTCCAACGTCAATAGTTTTTTTTTTCGGGCACTTGGATTTTTCCACAATACTAGTGCTTGCCTAGATATAAATGAATGAAAATGACTTGGTCGTCCAAATACATCGGGGGTTTTTTAGTTTGAATCCCGGCTGGTCATACATAAGACTTTAAAATTCCTCGCCTAACAGTACTAGATAAACATGTTGATTCCTACTATAAGTGTTTCAGTCATTTAGTCCCCTACTAAACTGTCGCGGTGGCTCAGTGGTAAGGTATTCGACTCGAAAGCGGGAGGTCGTGGGTATGAGCCCGATCTGGTCATACATTAGACTTTAAAATTTTAAAAATATCGTTTGGTATTCTCAACAATCCCAGAGCTTGTATTTATAGAAAAATGAACGAATAATGCCTTGGTCGTAAAAGGAGCAGGGAGGCCGTGAGTTCGAACCCTGACCTGGTTATACGTAAGACTTTAATTCAGTTTTGAGATATTGCTTTCTTCCATATCTGCTCATGTGAGATTAATAGAATCTATCGCTACTGATGGTATGAGATAGAGAAATCTCAACCCGAGGTCTAATATATTTGGTCCAGAACGAGGCTTGCCGAGTTCTGGACCCAATATATTAGACCTCGGGTTGAGATTTCTCTATCTCATACCATCAGTAGCGATTGATTCTTTTTCTCGCACCTGTAAATACATTTTAATACACAATAACAGTGTTAAAACCAGTTAGAAAGCTTTTAGCCTTATCACATTGCAAACCGTGCATGAATACGTATATGAACATGAAACCAGATGAAATCGGAACTACATTTTAGAGGTTTTCTGTAGTCTGCTACACATCTTACATTTTAAATTTGACAAAAGTATGGAGAAAGTTTTCAAAATTAGTGAAACTGTTAGTGTAGGTAGAAATGGTGAAAAAGGGAAGATTGTGGACATTGTAAAGCCATTTGGCACACACAGGATGTATAAAATTCAGCTATTTACAACCGGTGAGATTGTTTCAGCAGCAACACACGAGCTGATCAAAGGAATGCCAGATGATGAGTTTGATTTTAGTGCTTTACAGAATGACATGTCAGACAGCAATGACATTCTTGATGAAATGGGTGCCACTGCAGAAAATACTAGTACCCCTATACCTCAAACTGTACCTCCACCCCCTGTAACCATGGATGAAAATGTGAATTTTGGTAACTGTTACCATGAAGTCATGAATGGCAGTGATGATCAGTCTAGATTTTTAGCTGATGTTGATGTTGATCAGTTCCTAGAAGAAAATGAAAACAAAAATACTATGAGAAAAACACTTGGGCATTTGAAACTTTTAAACAATTTCCGGCCAAAAACAATGAACTGAATGAACCTCACAACATACCTCCTACTGAGCTAAACAATCACCTAGCAAAATTTATAATAAGTGTGCGTCAAAAAAATGGTGACGAATACCAGCCAAGTTGCCTGAGAGGTATAATAGGGTCAATTAAACGTTGTTTGAAACGCAACCGGTATGGAACAAGTATTATTACTGGGTATGAATTTTCTAAAACACGGGAGGCATTGAAATCAAAACAAAAACATTTGAAAAAAAGAGGTCATGGCAACAAACCAAAAGCAGCTGATCCATTAACAAACAATGACATAGACAAATTGTATAAAGCTGGGCAACTTGGTAATCAAACTCCATTCTCAATTATAAACACACTCTGGCTAAATAACACAATTCATTTCGGAATGTGAGGTGGGGGAGAGGAACACAGGGCATTATGCTGGGGTGATATTTGACAAATTTGACACAGAGTTGAACAAAGAGTACCTCGTTCACAATGAACGACAAACAAAAACACGCACAGGTGTCGATTTAAATAATGTACGAGATGGACAGCCAAGAATGTACGAACTTCCACAAAATAGGCCCTGTGACTATTTATAAAACTTACAGTGACAAACGTCCAAGTGATTTCTGTCAGCCTGATCATCCATTTTACTTGGGAGTTGTGACATGTGTTAAAATGCACTCTCATTCTGAGCAATGGTTTCTGCATGCTCCAATAGGTAAAAATAAATTAAACACACTTTTAAAGAAAATGACACGAAATGCTGGTATAGATAGTGCTGGTGCTAAAAGGCTGACAAACACAAGTGCCCGCAAACACTTATGTCAGACACTGTTGGAAAACAACGTATCAGATGAACAGGCCGTATTATGGACTGGTCACAAAAATGCACAGTCCGTTAACAACTACAGGAGGATGACAAATGGCATGCAGAATCAAGTGTCAAATTTGCTATGTGTTGTACAAAACGATCCTATCAATCGCGGACTGAACATGCCATTTTTGAATAAGTCAAATTCATCACGCCAACAGTCGACAAATGTATCGTGCTCTGCTTTAAAATCAGTATTTGACGGGTCAAATATTTATGGGGGTGTAATAAATGTTAACTTTTACCAACAACCGCCAACTTGTAAACCTGCTTCAAAGCCGAGAAAACCAGTTATATGGAGCGACAGTGACGACGACTTTCAGTAACGAATGTAAACATGTGGTTTGACGACGTGCTAAATTTTAACCTTTACTGAGTGCGCGTTCCGCCAAGTTCAGTCGGCGTGCCAGAAAAACTTTACCATTACATTTTATTGATTGAATTGTCTCTCTTAAAGTGAATTTATTTGAACTGTATAACGTTTATTCTATTTAAAGAAAATTTTAAAACAGAATTCTGCGTTTATTTGTTAGTACTATTTTGTTTACTTGTACTGATTTTATTTTGGTTTTGACTCGCCGTCAGTTCTTCGGAACTTCTCTAAATTCACCCGATCTCTCAACAATAAATCAAGAGTAGATATAACTACGCGCGAAATTGAGCGTGTAGCTTCTAGGGTGAGACAAGGAAATCCTACATGAGTGAAAACAAGGGATTTCCGTGTCACAGGTGCGAGAAGGGGTTTTCCCCTATGTGAGAAATATGTATCTCACATGGGCTTGACGTCACAGTTACGTGACAATCACATGATGTCATCCTTTGAGTAAATGACGTCATATCGCGGGAAAATGACAGCCGGACCTCCAAAATTTAGAAATTTCAAATGCGTTTCAAATGTTAATACTCAGATTTTATAATAATTAACTTTTTCTTCAAGTTTATACTTTCTGTATAAAACAAAATTAAGTATAGTCTATCCGATGGTCATATTTATTTTTATATAGAATGTTGAATAACAGAGTTAGATTTTTCAAACATGGCGGCGCCCATGGATATGTAAATCATATTTGAAGCAAAAAATGACATTAAAATGGAAGAAAAAGAATCCATTATGAGTTTATCCATGTAGGATAGGGAAATCTCACCCGAGGGGTTGAATATTTCAGTCAGAGACGAGGCTTATATTCTCGTCGCGATGACGGCATTAGGAAGACAGAGGACAGACTAATTCACCCGGTGCCCAGGATAGACCGTTCCTAGATTATTAACCTTGTTATCGTCACGAAAAGCTGATGCAGAATTAAACAACATTACAACCAACTACTAGTATATTTACTCGAAGTAACCTGAAGGAAAGGTTTTGATAATAATTTTTCCAGAATTAAACCGTATATTAAATACTACATACCATTTAAAAACATCCTTAATTCGTATTAATTATAAATAATATCAAGAAAACTTTTAAGTCACTTATTTTCATTAACATTTTAAATAGGATTTTCAATTATATAACAAAACAACGTTAGCTCTTTAGAGCTATTTATGCTATTAAAACAATTATAAATATAATTTAATTAAAACAATAAATGACAAAATAAGACGTAACAATACACAAACTAAGGTTAAAAACAAATCCTTATACATATCTAAAAAATTAAACTGCGCTATAGCCAAAACAACCACAGCTTTTCCTTGCCAAGAATTTAAAAGTCTTCAAAAAAACTAAAATTTGCAACCACCCGGATAACATTTTGAAATTCCGATTCCAAATTTTAGTAGCTTTGTATCTAAAAGAATTTATACCATGTTTGGTGGAACTAAATTGTGGTACAACTAAAAGATCGCTAAACCTAATATAAATTAATTAGATATAAAGCCAAGTAAATCATGCAAATAACATGTTGTAATCTTTCATTTTAAAATATTAAAAGAAAAGATTCAGTACTTAAGTCTAATCACGCTTCAGATGGAGGAATGGTAACTAAGGGAATGGAGTAGACAATATAAAAATATGTTAATTTCACAATGTTTTATATTCATTGACCCCGTGGTGGTTGGCATTTAAAAAATCAACACGTGGTTTCAGTCTTGTTATACAGTATCACGATCTCGGACTGTATATGCAGAATTTTTTACGATGGAAATACAACCTTTTTTATATAAAAACAATTTGGGTTCTCATCTTAAGAGAAAAACGCAATATATTCGCAAACCAAGCATATAATTTTGGCGAACCTTGCAACTATTACGTGATAAAAAAATTACTTATATCACTGACAAACCGAAAGTAGAAATTGGGGACAGTAGTTATTTCCCTTTGTAAAGAACTCTTTGTTGCTGAACTAAAAACTCCTTCATCAGGGCAAAGCTGCAGGTTATTCTCCTTATCAAATCATCAATTACAGGACCAGAAAATTAGAAATGGCTTTGAACAAGCTAGCTATCGATCAAGTTGATGTCAAGGGAAAACGCATTGTAATGCGGTAAGATATATTGTTCTCGTTTATGCCGATAAATACCGGCACACTGACCTTGGTAGGTTGTCCTTGGCTTAAGGCTTTGAAGGACAAGACTCATAATTCCGTGTTTATATTTTGATCAATTTCAAGAAAAATTGATAACTGATAATTAAAATAAAAATAGAATTCAGTGGCGGTAAAATTATGCCCATCACTTGTATTTATTTTACCGGTCGTGTCTAGAAAAGTATTTGACATATAAGGAGGGGGAATGCAAAAGCAGCAAATTAATTTAAACTTTGGAAGGACTTCCTTTTGTACCCCCCAATCAAAAACGACCGATTTGGGATATTCTACATTCTAAAAGGGTTTATTTTAAGGGGGTAGTTAAGAAAAAATGGGGCATGGCTCTTTGGGGGTTAATTTTAAATTTAAAAAAAAAAATTAAGTTAAAAATTTTACAAAAATCATAGTTACCATTCCATTTTCATCCTTACTCTACTTTTCATTCTTACTTACATTATACGTTCTTATCATAGAAAACATATATTTTTTATGAAATTCTGTAACTTACATGTCACTGACAGGACTCAAACCCACAACATCACTACTTCTAATGCAGTACTAATTCCTATACCTTAACCGTTTCGCCATAGCTGTTTAGTTGAGGACAATATGTTTTAAAATAATCATAAGCTACACCGGCGTTTGGCTTACCTTTCTTCTGAGATTGATCCATGTTTATCGGAAGCTTTAAATTTGGCTTTTAATTGGGTGTTAACAAATTTTTACGCAACACGACTGACTTACAAATTTTCATGGCACAAAGTAGTTCTGACGAGGATTTCATTCCTCCTAATTTGCCTGTCGATAAGCCACAAATTAGGGATACCTCAATAGGAGATGACATTTTTTTAAATTCAATACTTGGAAATGATATATCAACTAATGATTTGAAATTAGATTTCAACAGTAACTTTGATGGGAGTTGCATTTTATTTAGTGACAAAAGTTATCAAGATGTGGATTATAAAAAAATATTGTTTATATCATTTGCCTTGATTTAATAAAACCTTTTAATTAGTTACAAGTATTTTTGATTGGGGGATACAAAAGGAAGACTTATCTAAACTTTTACACGTAGCTACCTCAGGTATATGAAAATCGCTAGATTCGATTTTTGTGTAGAGGAGGATTTTTTCTTTTTTTAAAAAAAGATCGAATTCAGTGATTTTTGCTTATGCTATGTAATTGGTTCAT
This sequence comes from Tegillarca granosa, assembly GCA_029721355.1. Classification (NCBI taxonomy): domain Eukaryota; kingdom Metazoa; phylum Mollusca; class Bivalvia; order Arcoida; family Arcidae; genus Tegillarca; species Tegillarca granosa. Next base: position 8,340,044 of record CM056604.1, read on the forward strand.
CACAAAATATAACCAAACTAATAAAATAAATGATCCTGTAATAGCCACAGGAACTTGTAATTGTATCTATAATTTTTTTTAAAAAAAAAATTTAACCATACACCCCACAAAAAACATCAAGGACAGACACTTAAAATTTTTAAACCTACCCCTCATCGCTTAAAACAATTTTTTTCTTTTGTGCTGGTGAAAAATATTCATTAATTTAGTAACTGTCGTTTGCACAACTCCCTTATCTATCTGCAAGTATATACTTATCCTCATTTTCTAGAATTTAAATTAATTATTTACTCCAGAACATGAGAAACGCTGTTCCTAACACGAAAGGCAGAAAACCGACTTGTTTTCTTGTAGTTTCCTCCTACATCAAATTACTCAAAGTTCCAAGTTCACAGGAATTTGGTAGGAATGTACCTGGTTTTATTGTTTAGCAGTTGGTCTGACGTCCGATGTGTTCCAAAATAATGAGTAGATCTACTTTGATTTAGGAGGAAACTATGAGAAAATAAGTCATTTTTCTGCCCCTTTCGTGTTAGGAACAGCATTTCTTGATGTTTTGGAGTAAATAATTAATTAAAAATTCTAGAAAATGAGGATAATTATATACTTGCAGATAGATAAGGGAATTGTGCAAATGACCGTTACTAAATTAAGTGGATATTTTTTACAGAACAAAAGAAAATATCGTTTTAAGCGGCGAGGGGTAGGTTTGAAAATTTCGAGTGTCTGTCCTTGTTGTTTTTTTGGTGGGGTGTATGGTTAAAAAAAAAAAATTTTAATTATAGAAACAATTACAAGTTCCTGTGGTGATAGCTACTACACAAAAAATTCATTTGTAACACTTTTGGAGTATGTATTAATTTGATGAAGTTGCAGGATTACATTTCAAAATTATTATTCAGGTATTCAACATGCTTGAAACCAAATTAAATTTTGGTGCACACCACAAACAATAAGTCTAATTTAAAAAAAAAAAAAAAAAGAATGCATATTCATTATTTCATATGGCAGGAAAAAGCTGTGAAATTTAAAATACGCTTTACAGTCTGGAGACATTAAAATATACATGTATAATGTTACATTTAATAAAAAAAATTGAAATGTTGTAAATATTTATTGAAATATGATTGCCAATGATTACAATACATGTACTATGTCAAGGAGTTTTATATCTTCTATTGCAGTTTATTTTTGAAGATAAATAATAGGAGTCAAATTTGTATGCAAAAGAATTATTCTATAATATATACCGGTAGTAAATATCTTTTTTCATTTTTAAGCATACCACTATCTGACATTAATGAAAACAAAAATCAGGCTGTAAAAGTAATATGCCATTGACTAGTCAAAAGAAAGGGATTAATTTTAGAGAATCTCCCTTAGTTCATAAATCATCTCAAAAATAGGTTGAAACCAGCAAATATTTTGTTAAATGAGGATATTATGAATACTGTAAATTGGGTTATTTTTGCATGGTGCAAATTTTGCAGATTTTTCAAAAAATTGTGTAAGTTATTTTTTGTGTGTTTTATTTTTACGGATTTAAGATTCAGAAAAAAAAGTCAAATCATCAAACAAACTTCTTGGTTTCACTTGTTACTTTAAAAAACACAAGTTTTTTCCAGGGGTTTGAAAAAATTAAAACTTAATTTTCCTGTACTAAAGATGCCCATTTATGCAAAAATACGAACAATTTAAGACCTTTTTACTATTTACAATTTAAAAATTGTACTTCCAGTTTGCCAATATGTCATGTAAATAAAAAACGGGACATTGTTTTTCTTATATAATAACAATTTTTAACATAATAAGGAACTAATATTGTTTAGAGTAAGTTATTTTTGTCATATATTACCAGCAGTAGTTCAGGAATTAACCAAGTTGTCTGATTTGAATTTAAAATAAGTGCATAGGCCCCTGATTGTGTGGCTTCATATAAGATTTGTGAAAAAAAAAATCTTTGATTACCAGTATGACATAAATTACTTTTAAATAAAGTTACCGTAATAAGCACCTGTTGATTAATAGCCACCCATGTACTGGTTTACTGAATGCGTAGATTATCAACGATCAAAGTCACCTGTATAAACAGTTGGTCATGGATGAGAGATTTGTGCAGTGATGCCTGAAGATGTTTGTGCGATTTTACAGAAAAAATGGTCAATAATAAGCTGAACAAAAACTTATTCATTGGAAGAAAACATTTATTTGTTCCTGTATTTTTTATGATATAAATATTTTACAGGTTTAATTTTTGCGAATTTTTTCATCTGTAAAATCACCAAAAATAAAACCACAGCAAAAAATTCCCGATTTGCGGTAGGGATTATTTTCAATAATGATTCAGAACAGAAAACAGAAATCGTAAGAGAAAACCAATGTCTTTGTACAGGAAAACTACCTACCTAGCCTCTCTGCTCCAGTTGGAGAATAAGGTCAGGAAAACTGACACTTTAAAATTTCTGAACATGATTTTATCTTACACCACAACAGACAACGATAGGGATTTAAAACAAGCTCTTAGCAATATGGCTTGAAGATGAATCTAAATAGTAACTATTCCATTGATTTGACTATTACTCACATGTTGATACATGAATACCAATTAACAATAAAGCATGTATGTTTTTATTTCTCTATTGTAGTGTTGATTTTAATGTACCTTTAAAAGATAAAGTAGTCACCAATGACCAAAGGTAAGGGTTATATCACAAAAGATAAAGTAGTCACCAATGACCAGAGGTAAGGGTTATATCACAAAAGATAAAGTAGTCACCAATGACCAGAGGTAAGGGTTATATCACAAAAGATAAAGTAGTCACCAATGACCAGAGGTAAGGGTTATATCACAAAAGATAAAGTAGTCACCAATGACCAGAGGTAAGGGTTATATCACAAAAGATAAAGTAGTCACTAATGACCAGAGGTAAGGGTTATATCACAAAAGATAAAGTAGTCACCAATGACCAGAGGTAAGGGTTATATCACAAACAATAAAGTAGTCACCAATGACCAGAGGTAAGGGTTATATCACAAAAGATAAAGTAGTCACCAATGACCAGAGGTAAGGGTTATATCACAAAAGATAAAGTAGTCACCAATGACCAGAGGTAAGGGTTATATCACAAAAGATAAAGTAGTCAAAAATGACCAGAGGTGAGGATTATATTACAAAGATAAAGTAGTCACCAATGACCAGAGGTAAGGGTTATATCACAAAAGATAAAGTAGTCACCAATGACCAGAGGTAAGGGTTATATCACAAAAGATAAAGTAGTCACCAATGACCAGAGGTAAGGGTTATATCACAAAAGATAAAGTAGTCACCAATGACCAAAGGTAAGGGTTATATCACAAAAGATAAAGTAGTCACCAATGACCAGAGGTAAGGGTTATATCACAAAAGATAAAGTAGTCACTAATAGTCTAATGACCAGAGATGAGGGTTATATCACAAAAGATAAAGTAGTCACTAATAGTCTAATGACCAGAGGTGAGGGTAATATCACGAAAGATGAAGTAGTCACTAATATTCTAATGACCAGAGGTGAGGGTTATATCACAAAAGATAAAGTAGTCACTAATAGTCTAATGACCAGAGGCAAGGGTTATATCACAAAAGATAAAGTAGTCACTAATAGTCTAATGACCAGAGGTGAGGGTTATATCACAAAAGATAAAGTAGTCACTAATAGTCTTATGACCAGAGGTGAGAGTTATATTACAAAGTTAAAGTAGTCATTAATGAGTTTAATGACCAGAGGTAAGGGTTATATTACAAAGATAAAGTAGTCACTAATGAGTTTAATGACCAGAGGTAAGGGTTATATTACAAAGATAAAGTAGTCACTAATAGTTTAATGACCAGAGGTGAGGATTATATTACAAAAATAAAGTATTCACTAATGAGTTCAATGACCAGAGGTAAGGGTTATATCACAAAAGATAAAGTAGTCACTAATAGTTTAATGACCAGAGGTAAGGGTTATATCACAAAAGATAAAGTAGTCACTAATAGTTTAATGACCAGAGGTAAGGGTTATATCACAAAAGATAAAGTAGTCACTAATGACCAGAGGTTATATCACGAGAGAAAAGGTAGTCACCAATAACCAATTGCAAGGGTTTGTAGCAGAGTGGAGTAATGATAATGAAGTTGTACATCCAGTCAGGATTCTTCATTTATATAAAAAGAAACGAAAACTGAAAACAATTGCTTTTGTAAATAATGTGAAATAAGATCTCTGTGAGTTATGAGCTTTATGCTATAGAAATACACCCTATATTTCATGCACTTCGCTGGTATTATTCTCAGAAAATTCTCAGAATCAGTCATGGCAAAAATTTCAAATTTTTAGGCTACTTGGATCACTGAACAATAATGATAAATAAGTTTTAAAAAATTAAACTAACATAAGTCAAATTATATTAATTTGGTGATATTTCTTATTCACAGAATAACAGCTGCTTTGCCAACTATAAAATATGCCTTGGACAAAGGTGCTAAATCAGTAGTGTTGATGAGTCATCTTGGACGCCCTGATGGTAGGCCACAGGAAAAATATTCTTTAAAACCAGTTCATTCTAAACTTCAAGAACTGCTGGGCAGGTATGTATGTATACTACAATAAAACATGTTGCTAACCAATTTGTAATGCTAAAATTTAACAGAACAAAAAATAGCAGGAAATTCAGGCTTTACTGTATTGATATAGGCTGACTGTTTCTATTATACTTAAAAAGAACTGCAACTCTTGTCATTACATCATACCAATATACATGTATGCTGTTTATCTAAAACTGAGCTGTTAAGAACTTGGTATGTGTGACAGGGGAAGAGAATATTAGGGTACAATAGTTAAAAGTACAAGTAAAAAAAAAAAAAAAGAGAGAGAGAGAGAGAGAGAGAGAGAGAGAGAGAGAGAGATTTTATTAGCTATTCTTGGCAAAAAAAATAAACATAATGTGAGCACATTATTCAGTTTTCCAGCAATAGCAGTTAATTGACCATAATTACTGGTAACCTATCTTAAGAGTTCTGTGCTTAATTGTTAAAGAAAAAGAGAAATATTTGGGTACATATTGATATTTTTGATTTGTAGTAATTAGTGGGAAGTAGAAAATACTGCCAATCCATCATTTAAGAGAGATTACTATAGATCAATAAAGAAATAGTTCTTAAACTTTTATAAACATTTATTTTTTTGTACTTTATAGAGAAGTACAGTTTCTGAATGATTGTTGTGGAGAAAAAGTAGAAGCTGCCTGTGCTAATCCGGCTGATGGATCAGTTATACTTTTAGAGAACCTCAGATTCCACGTGGAAGAGGAAGGAAAAGGTGTGGATGCTGAAGGGCAAAAAGTAATTAAATTTACAGTAAAACTTCAATCGCTTGAAATTTAATACCTCAAATATCCCAGATAACTCGAAGTCATCTGTCGGTCTGGACCAATTTCCTATAATATCAAATCTAAATAAACCTTAGTGGCTAGACCTTCTGTAACTTGAATACACCCACTCACTGAAACAATTATCATTTTTCATAACTAGTCAAGATTTATATTCTCAAAGGTATCTTTAGCTGGTTTGAGTAACCCGCCATGTCAGAGGACATCTGAATAAATAATATCTGTGATAAAGTGCCTCACAAAGCAAAATAATACCCCATCTCCACCCGTCCACCCTCCATTCCCCCCCCCCCCCCCCCCCCCCTTAAAAAAATTGATTAATAAATGAATAAAAATATAAAAGGAAATAAAATGGAAGGGAATTTGAAAATCACTTATTATTTTATCTTAATGCAAGCAAAAATTTAAAAATTAATTACATGTACATGTATGTTTATGTATAATTATATCTGTTATAGACATCTGCATATAACAAAAGTCACAACTTTTTAATATTGTTCTTGTAACATGCACTTATTAAAGTTCACTTATCCTTTGTTGTTTATTTTTAAACAGATTTGGTCATAAAATTATCCTTACCATAAGTTTTCTCAAGGCATTACATACTCTTCCACCAATTCTGAACTGACTAACTTGTATGATATAAGTAAAATACTTTTTGACTTGGGTGCAAAAATCTATTATTTCATTCCTTTCCACTTCATTCTTTTTCAATTCTTTGAATTCTACTCCATTCCTTTCTATTCCATTTTATTCTACTCCATTCCTTACCATTCCAATTTTTTCCAGTTCATTTTTTTCCACTCTATTTGTTTCCTTCCATTTTTAGCTCACCTGGCTTTAGCCAGCGTGAGCTTATGGTATGATGCGGCGTGTGTATGTGCGTGCGTGCGTGCGTGCGTGCGTCCGTAAACTTTACATTTTAATCTTCTTCTCCAAAACCACTGGGCCAAATTTGATGAAACTTGGTAACCATTATGCCTGGGTGAAGCCCTTTCAGATTTGCAAAAATGAAGGAGTTATGTCCCCTTGGGGCCCCATAAGGGGGGAAATAGTGAAAAACTTTTAAAATCTTCTCCTCTGAATGTACAAGAGATATACCTTAGTTATTTCATTTATACCATCCCTAGGTCATCTAGTTTCAGATTTGCACAAATGGTAGCCATGAGGCTCAAAATGGGGAAATTATAAGGTACTAAGTGGGAAAATTGCTTAAAATTATATATTTGTCACTATATCTTGAAAACAATTGACTTTTTGTATAGGCATGTATATTAGAATATTGTAGGTATTGACATGACAATCATTTTGATATATGGTTCAAGGTCATATGTTGAAAGGTCAAGGTCACAGCTGCAAAAAAAAAAAACTTAAATTGCTTATTATCTTGAAAACAATTGACTTTTTGTATAGGCATGTATATTAGAATATTGTAGGTATTGTGACAAAGATCATTTTGATATATGATACAAGGTCATATGTTCAAAGGTCAAGGACACAGCTGCAAAAGAAGACTTAAATTGCTAATTATCTTGAAAACTATGAACTTTTTGTATAGGCATGTATATTAGAATATTGTAGGTATTGACATGACAATCATTTTGATATATGGTTCAAGGTCATATGTTGAAAGGTCAAGGTCACAGCTGCAAAAGAAGACTTAAATTGCTAATTATCTTGTAAACTATGTACTTTTTGTATAGGCATGTATATTAGAATATTGTAGGTATTGACATGACGATCATTTTGATATATGGTTCAAGATCATATGTTGAAAGGTCAAGGTCACAGCTGCAAAAAAAAAAAACTTAAATTGCTTATTATCTTGAAAACAATTGACTTTTTGTATAGGCATGTATATTAGAATATTGTAGGTATTGACATGACGATCATTTTGATGTATGGACCAAGGTCATATGTTGAAAGGTCAAGGTCACAGCTGCAAAAAAAGACTTAAATTGCTAATTATCTTGAAAACTATAAACTTTTTGTATGGGCATGTATATTAGAATATTGTAGGTATTGACATGACAATCATTTTGATGTATGGTTCAAGATCATATGTTGAAAGGTCAAGGTCACAGCTGCAAAAAAAAAGACTTAAATTGCTTATTTTCTTGAAAATAATTGACTTTTTGTATAGGCATGTATATTAGAATATTGTAGGTATTGTGACAAAGATCATTTTGATATATGAAACAAGGTCATATGTTCAAAGGTCAAGGTCACAGCTGCAAAAGAAGACTTAAATTGCTAATTATCTTGAAAACTATGAACTTTTTGTATAAGCATGTATATTAGAATATTGTAGGTATTGACATGACAATCATTTTGATATATGGTTCAAGGTCATATGTTGAAAGGTCAAGGTCACAGCTGCAAAAAGAAAAACTTAAATTGCTTATTATATTGAAAACAATTGACTTTTTGTATAGGCATGTATATTAGAATATTGTAGGTATTGTGACAAAGATCATTTTGATATATGATACAAGGTCATATGTTCAAAGGTCAAGGACACAGCTGCAAAAGAAGACTTAAATTGCTAATTATCTTGAAAACTATGAACTTTTTGTATAGGCATGTATATTAGAATATTGTAGGTATTGACATGACAATCATTTTGATATATGGTTCAAGGTCATATGTTGAAAGGTCAAGGTCACAGCTGCAAAAGAAGACTTAAATTGCTAATTATCTTGTAAACTATGTACTTTTTGTATAGGCATGTATATTAGAATATTGTAGGTATTGACATGACGATCATTTTGATATATGGTTCAAGATCATATGTTGAAAGGTCAAGGTCACAGCTGCAAAAGAAGACTTAAATTGCTAATTATCTTGTAAACTATGAACTTTTTGTATAGGCATGTATATTAGAATATTGTAGGTATTGACATGACGATCATTTTGATATATGGACCAAGGTCATATGTTGAAAGGTCAGTGTCACAGCTGCAAAAGAAGACTTAAATTGCTAATTATCTTGAAAACTATAAACTTTTTGTATGGGCATGTATATTAGAATATTGTAGGTATTGACATGACAATCATTTTGATGTATGGTTCAAGATCATATGTTGAAAGGTCAAGGTCACAGCTGCAAAAAAAAAGACTTAAATTGCTTATTATCTTGAAAATAATTGACTTTTTGTATAGGCATGTATATTAGAATATTGTAGGTATTGTGACAAAGATCATTTTGATATATGAAACAAGGTCATATGTTCAAAGGTCAAGGTCACAGCTGCAAAAGAAGACTTAAATTGCTAATTATCTTGAAAACTATGAACTTTTTGTATAGGCATGTATATTAGAATGTTGTAGGTATTGACATGACGATCATTTTGATATATGGTTCAAGATCATATGTTGAAAGGTCAAGGTCACAGCTGCAAAAGAAGACTTAAATTGCTAATTATCTTGTAAACTATGAACTTTTTGTATAGGCATGTATATTAGAATATTGTAGGTATTGTGACAAAGATCATTTTGATATATGATACAAGGTCATATGTTGAAAGGTCAAGGTCACAGCTGCAAAAAAAGACTTAAATTGCTAATTATCTTGAAAACTATAAACTTTTTGTATGGGCATGTATATTAGAATATTGTAGGTATTGACATGACAATCATTTTGATGTATGGTTCAAGATCATATGTTGAAAGGTCAAGGTCACAGCTGCAAAAAAAAAGACTTAAATTGCTTATTATCTTGAAAATAATTGACTTTTTGTATAGGCATGTATATTAGAATATTGTAGGTATTGTGACAAAGATCATTTTGATATATGATACAAGGTCATATGTTCAAAGGTCAAGGTCACAGCTGCAAAAGAAGACTTAAATTGCTAATTATCTTGAAAACTTTGAACTTTTTGTATAGGCATGTATATTAGAATGTTGTAGGTATTGACATGACGATCATTTTGATATATGGATCAAGGTCATATGTTGAAAGGTCAAGGTCACAGCTGCAAAAGAAGACTTAAATTGCTAATTATCTTGAAAACTATAAACTTTTTGTATGGGCATGTATATTAGATTATTGTAGGTATTGACATGACAATTATTTTGATATATGGTTCAAGATCATATGTTGAAAGGTCAAGGTCACAGCTGCAAAAAAAAGACTTAAATTGCTTATTATCTTGAAAACAATATTGAGTGCGGAAGGTCCTTAGGTGGTATAGATTGAAAATTGTATCCGACATGTCTGTCAGAAATCCAAGATGGCTGCCATTACTATAAATAGCAAAAATAAAAAAATGGCCATTTTGGGTTGATTTTTGTACTGATTTTGTTGAAATTTGAAACATAGAAAATAGATGTCGGGGGATAAAACATATATAACAGGTTTTTCCTTACGATTTTTCGTTTGTGTAATAATTACGTAATATGCAAATAAGGTTTATTTTTAGCCATAATCTTTGAAAATCTTCTTCTCTTAAAGTACGTGGCCAATTGAAAGGATATGGAAGTGTGGAAGGATCTTGGGTGGTATAGATTCAAAATTGTATCCAACATTTCTGTCGGAAATCCAAGATGGCCGCCGTTACTTTAAAGTAGCAAAAATCGAAAAATGGCCATTATGGGTTTATTTACATGTATATACTGATTTTGTTGAAATTTATAACATAGAAACTAGATGTTGGGGATAAAACATATGTAATGGGTTTTTCTGTACAATTTTCCATTTTTGCAATAATTATGTAACATGCAAATAAGATTTATTTCAGCCTAAATCTTCTGAAAGTACATGGCCAATTGAAAGAAATTTTATGATTCATAGCGCTTGAAATAATAGAAAATAAGGATATTGCTAGTGAGTTTGTTTACATTTTATTGATTGAATATATTTAAAAAGAAAAAGCAAAGAACAAATAAGGATGTGCCAGGTGAGCGATACAGGCCCTATTGGGCCTCTTGTTTCTACTCCATTCAATTCCATTCCATTCCTTTAAAGTACGGTACATTCTTTTCTACTCCATTCAGTTCCACTCCACATTGACATTGTACAGTTATATCAGTTTTCTATTGCGTGTTTTCTTTTATCTGTCTCAGGTTAAAGCATCCAAAGAAGCTGTTGATACCTTCAGGGCTTCCTTATCCAAGTTAGGAGATATCTATGTAAATGATGCATTTGGAACAGCACACAGAGCTCACAGGTTTGTAGGTAGCATGCTTATTATACAGCTTTTAACATTTAAGGTTGATTTTCATATTTTGAATAGTCCATACTTGGATTTAAATATTTCTAGAGTTATGTTGACTCAAATGAATATGATACATTGTATCTATCTGAATAAGTTTTCTGGTGACATGGGATGAATTGATTGATAACTAGACTTACATATGCTGGTGACTAAAAATATTGCTGCTGGCACAGAATGGGTGATTTCCAAACTTGTCAGTGACTAAGAGAAGTGCTAAATATAGACTTATGTTCTCAGTTGACATGAAATGGGGTTGTTGAATTTTCCATATTTCTGTATGTTATTTGTTTATTTACGAGATCACTCTATTTAGACAACCCTTTGATTATCAAATAAACAATTTTCATGTAGAAAAATGATTTTGACAAATCTTAATAAGCATGGCCATGTTTTAAATTTCTGAATGCATTTCAGCAATTTTTTATGAGTGCAATATTCAACAATTTTGTTTTCTGGATGTAGACTCTGCAACAAACTTTGGAAGAAAATTTTTTATGAAACTGATCAAACAAGTATTTCAAATATCCAGTTACAGTTTCTTTTATTTACAAAATATATTTTATTTCTCAATACTTGATGGTACACATGTTGAATGGAAAGGCAGTAAAAAGTAAAAAGGGTTTTTTTAAAAATTGTTTTAAAAAAAAAGCTGATAAAAAATATTTCAGTGATTGTTATATCTAAACAGACAAATCAGTAACATGTATTTTGATTAAAAAAAAGCTTCTTTCCCCACAAAAACCGATTTGTTGACTTGTGTATTGATTTTAGTTCAATGGTTGGATGTGCTCTGGAGAAAAGAGCTTCAGGATTTTTATTGAAGAAAGAATTGACATACTTTGCCAAAGCTTTAGAAAATCCAGATAGACCATTCCTTGCCATATTAGGAGGGTAAGTATAAACATATTAATGTTCAGTGAAACCAGAGATTTCTTGTATGGGTAAGGTTTTCTTTTAAAATGCCTTTACAAGCTTTACAATCTGATATTCATGGGGGTAATTTTGACATAAATTGTATAGACTATGCAAGTGCTAATCAGATTGTATTTCAGTGTGGAAGGAAAATCAGATTTAGTGCTAACAACTATGTTTCTTATAAGAAATGGAAACTTTAAAATCCTTCTGATTAGTAAACTAGTGTTGTTTTTATACAAAAAATAAAGATAAATGCATATTGATGAATAAACTGCACCATCCAACATGGCATACATCAGTACCATTGCTTCATTCTTGATGATGTCACAAACCTTGCCATTCCATACATGACTGGTTGTGGTTGGTAACTCTAGTTTCAAGTAATTTGAATTGTTTCCAATTGTTTTACCTTTCCATCTTGTCGATTGAAGTTATTAGAAAATTAACAGTTTTAGTTATTAGATGTCTGTTTCTAAAATTTGTCATCTTGTTTGATGATTTGGCAATTTTGTCCAGGTACCTCCAATTTCTTCCACCATTCCAGAACAGACAGCCTTAAAAAAGATTGAATATTTTAGACTGGAACATCACACAATTTTAACCAAACAATGATTTAAACCGAATCTCTTTATCTCTACTTTCTTTTTTATTTCTATTCCTTGTCTTACCGAAGGTCGATGGTTTTCTCTGGGCCTTTTGGTTTCCTCCACCATCCCAAAACTGACCACCTCAAAATAAGTGAAAGAATCTTGACTGGGGTGTAAATCTGCATTACTCCACTCCACTCTATTCCTTGTCTCCTTGATTTGTATTTATATAAAAAAAAATTAACTGTTTTCTAGACAGCCACATACCCTTGTGGAAGAATTTTGTCAGTTCAATTTCTAAATGTCTGTGTTATTCTCCAAGTACTCCAATTTTTTCCGGAATTGCAGAACTAATCAACTCTATTAATATCTTTGAAATGATCTTAATTTGGTTGCAAAACACTGTTCCAACCAAACTATATGCTAAATAAGAATGGCCTTGAAGAAAAATACTATATTTATCAACAATGTCCAAAATAATGCTGGAATTCTAACCCAAAAAATCTCAAATTTCAGTGATTTCTACAAGAACATATAAGAGGATTTTCAAGTCTAACTGAAAAATTTACAAACCTTTGGCTGGCATACTGACCTAAATTTTGAACAAGTTCTCTTTTTTCAGAGCTAAAGTTAAGGACAAGATTCAACTGATTGAGAACATGTTATCTAAAGTCAATGAAATGATCATTGGAGGTGGTATGGCATTTACATTCCTGAAAGTCTTAAATGGAATGGAGGTAAGTATCACTACCACAAAATGTACAAATCCGTAGAACTGGCCTTTTCAATATAAGTGAAAGAATCTTGACCGGGCTAAAAACAACGTGACTCCACTGAACTTCTTACCATAAATAATGAAAGAAGTGCTCTAAATTTTCCCAATTTTTTACATATTTAAATCATTAGTTTATGTTTTCTACATAATACCCTTTCTTTTGTTGGTAGTGTGTGTGTGTGTATGTGTGTGTGTGTGGGGGGGGTGTTGGGGGGTTGGTAAAGTGCTTTAAAATGCAAACTTACAGATTACAGTTTCTTCCCATTGCCAAAGTTCATTTCTCGTTATGGACTATTAATAGTTAGTTTGTTTACCAAAGGTTCATTAATTTCTCCTGTCATTTTAGTTTACTCCACCACCCCTGAGCTGATTGCCTCAATATGGTGACAGAATCTGGACTGTCATGTAAAACACCCATTTCTTTCCTGTCACATCTGTACTATGGTTTCTCAGAGAAGCACATTATATTTATGTTACATTTTAAACAGTAATCTTAATACCTCTATTACTGTTTCTGTTAAATACTAATTATCACTTTCAGGAAATACACATAGTGAAATTACATACTAATTGTCACTTTCAGGAAGTACACATAGTGAAATTACATACTAATTGTCACTTTCAGGAAATACACATAGAAAGAAAATGAACATCAGTGGGACAAAAGTTAAAACACAAAAATTAAATAAATCTGAATGAATATAATGTATGGATTTGATGACATGCTTAATACTCCAAAGCAATTAAAAAGTCAGTAATGCAATAAAAACAGCATTTAAGCAAAAATTTTGCCTGTTTCTTTTGAATTTTAGTCAGGTTATTTTTTTCTTTCTAAAATGTCCTGCTTTTTATGTGTATATTTAAATTTCAGATTGGTAATTCATTATATGATGAAGAGGGAGCCAAGATTATCAACACTATAATGGAAAAGGCTGCTAAGAATAATGTAACTATCACATTACCAAGTGATTTTGTCACTGGCGATAAATTTGGTGAAGATGCTAATGTTGGACATGCCACAGTGGCTTCTGGTATTCCAGCAGGATGTATGGTAAATATATCAGTTTGGTTATAATTTTGATATGATATGATTTTATACAGCACTTGGCAGTAGTGCTATTTGCTGCTACATATTTGGTTACATCTTGAGAATGAATTGTTTTCTAACACAAGATGCTTTTGTAAATAATTGTAAACAAACTTTTTTTTGGAGAGTATCTGGTTGTATTCTTTGTGACACACTTACCCTTTCAAGGCAATTTTTGTTTTTAAGTTCATACGAGCACCTTGTTGCACAAAAAGGATACTTTTTTCGGAGCACCTGGATAAAATAAAAAAGGGTAATATAAAGTCCTGTTCCATTCAAACATGTTGTACTAAGGAAAGCTCATTTTCTTTCAAATCACATGGATTTACTCAATTAGAAACCTTGACATCCATTTGAAAAGATACACATTCACTCTTCAAAAAGCTTCAGTACTCTTTTTCTCTTTCAGAGCATTGATGTACCCAATAAGGTACATCTTTTTCTCTTCCAAAGCACCCAATAAAATACACTTTTTCTCTTTCAGAGCCCATTGTGTACCCAATAAAGTACATCTTTGTCTCTTCCAAAGCTCTTGTGTTAATCAAAAGGATACACTTTTTCTCTTCCAGAGCACTTGGTTGCAATCAAAAGGGTACACTTTTTCTCTTCTAGAGCACTTGGTTGTAATCAAAAGGGTACACTTTCACTCTTTCAGAGCACTTAGTCTTATATATTTTCTTATTCAGTAGAATACAATCTCCCTTTTTTTTTTTTTTTTTTTTTTTTTTTTTTTTTTTTTTGGGGGGGGGGGGGGTAACTTTTTTAAATAACAGAATTCAGAAAAAATTCCAAAGTATTGTACCCTAATCTTCAGTACCCAATGAAATTTTGAAACATGTTTAGAAATTTTTCACATCTGAAACGAAGTTGGCTTTATTATACAATTAATTACTCCACTGCATAGAACCATCTTGCATGGCATAATCAAATTTTCTGGAATTGCGTTGTTCTTTAAATCAAACACCCTTTTTAACTTGTACTACCATAATTCGCTATGCAGGCAAGACTAAAAAAAAAAAAGAAAGTAAGACAATAATTTTGAAAACTTACAGGCTCTATATACATAAAATTCATGTCATTCCTAGTACAACGAGGTCCTGTAAACTGATGTTGTAATCTGTATTATTTGTTTATGAATTATACTTATGAACCATCTTGAGTATCTAGCTACAAACTGTTGAATCATAAATATTTGTTGGGTAAAATTTTCATGGTACATTGTATTGCCATAAAAAAAATTTTGTTGGGAGAAACCTTTGTGGAATTGAATTTGGAGAAAAAAAAATCCTATTAGGGCTAATCCCCCAAGAATATTTGTGATTTTACAGTAGCTGTGATAACAATTTTTGTGAACCCTAATGGTAATATTTGTGTTATTTCAACCACCTGGATACAATATACACAACTAAAATGAGACTTGTTATGGAGAATTTGACTACCAAAATATAAATAAATAAAAAATTTAAAAAATAAATAAATGAATAAATAAAATAATATTAATATAATAATAATAATAATCAGAACCAGGGAAAATGTTCAAAATATCGCCAAAGCCTCTTGCAAAATCTGATATGAATAATTATGTAAAAAATATGATATTATCTTTAAGTGAAGTGAAATAGTATCCAATAAGATAAGCTTTGTTTGTGATCTTATTGCTTTAAATGCACAAAAAAAAAAATATCACAACTTTTAACTTGATTTTAAGGGGAAAATCTCCTAATTTTGTCAGCAGAACTACTTTTATATGGTAGTAATTCTTGACAAACAAATTCAGTATGTAAAATAGATGTAGACTTTTTTTGTCTAATGGCATTTTGAAAAGTTTGCAATTTAGACTAGGGATGGCATGATATATTGGTATATTATTTTTCGATATGAATTGATAGTTATTGGTATAAAAAGAACGATAATCGATATTGAATTTCAACAGCGATAGCCAGCCTTAATTTAGACACATGATCCCAGTTGTTTGTATTGTTGTTTAACATCACAACAATACTTTATTTACTGAGGCCTTTAGCAAAAATATCTTGAATACTAGTACATGTATGTGTAAACTTTAATACCAACCTAGAACTTAACCAAAATTTTTACTACACTTCATGTCATGTTGGAAACTGTGAGAAATATATAAACAGTTATTCTTGTGTTTACCTGACAGGGACTTGATATTGGACCAGAATCAGCAAAGGCATTTTGTGCAGTTGTTCAAAAGGCAAAGACCATTGTCTGGAATGGGTATGTTTTTGTACTTTACATGTATCAGCTAGAAAGGTTCAAAATGGAGTCAGTTGTCTCATTTTTAAGATCTGTTCCATTTCTGATGGATCTTTAATATTTTTAATTATATCTTGCCATCAATGTTGACAAATTTTGTAATAACCTTCATTTAAAAATTCATACACAGGGACGAACATCTATATATATATAAATAATTATTACATAATGACAGAAACAGTTCAAAAACAACATGGGGGGGAGGGGGTTAAAAATTAATGTCCCATTAGATGCTATTTTCCTATACTGGTGCTGTGTACCATTGCCATCAGATTATATTTGTGTTGTGTTCATATTTGTTGTTCTATATTTAAATAGACCACCAGGAGTATTTGAATTTCCAAACTTTGAAGCAGGAACTAAGGCAGTGATGGATGCAGTTGTTGCAGCAACAGCAAATGGTGCCACAACAATTATTGGTATGTAATCTTTCCAAACCTCTTTATAGTGAAAAATGTTGTGAGTAGATGTTTTTAATACATCAAGATCAGCCAATTTATAATAAATGTAAGTGCCTAAAATTTTGTGTTTGTCACTACAGTTATTAGTGAAGTAAGTTACATTTCCACCTTGTCAGAACCCTTTTACTCATATGCAAGGGGTCAGTACGGGGGTGGTGGCAAAAACTAAAGTTCCTAGAGAAAACTTTATGTACTACCTTCAGAAAAGAAGTGACAAACTATTCTTTCACTAGGATTTGCCAGAGTGGGATTTAAACCTTAACAGTAAAATGTAGACATTTGGAAACAGTGCTCCTTCCCTTAACATTTATGTTTAATTCAATTCAGCCCGAATCTCAAAATTTTAGGTTTTTTAAATAACATATAACCCCCCCCCCCCCCCCCTTTATATCAAGACTCTACCAGTCCACATTATCAGACATGTCTTGGCAGTCAGTACAAGGATGCATGAAGGAAACTGGAATGCTTAAAAATACTGACCTTTAGAAAGTTAAATTGAAAAACCCTCAAAAAGGAAAAGATAAAAAATTTTAAATGATATTTTTAAAACATTTTTTTATATTCTTGCAGGTGGAGGGGATACTGCCACATGTGCTGCTAAATATAACACAGAGGATAAAGTCAGTCATGTCAGTACTGGGGGTGGTGCCAGCTTAGAATTACTAGAAGGTAAATCTGAAAGCATATATATCGATATGAGTGTTAAAGCTGCATTAAGTTTTCCAAAGAAAAAATTAAAACGGTGCTAATCTAATTACTGATGTTCCTAATGAACAATGTTACATTTGGTTTAACGATAAAAGCTCGAATAAATACAGAAATTACAGTAATTACCCAGCGAGATGCAGCATTTGGAATCTAATATTAGACATGGTTATGTCATCAAAACCCAGGTCATTTAAACACAACTATAAAAATGGTGAAATACGATAAATTAAACACAGAACTCCGCTTGATTTGTCATTTGTGACTTAGTAAGGGATAGATAACACCATTTCAAATACACATTATTAGATATTAATGACGGACAATTAATACAATTTGTCATGTTTCACCTTCGATTCATGGGTTTTTCCATACATCTGTGCGCATGCTCCAAGCTCATAATTACCATCGTTAAACATTGACCAACCAGTCAGAGGATTCCATTTATTTACAGCTAAAAGGAATGAAATTTTAGAAAATAAATCTCGCGAATCGTGATTAGAAGTTATCTATTTTTTAAAAAATATATTTTTAGAAAATCAAAAAAAATTCAGAAAATTGAAAAACTTAATGCAACTTTTAGTCCATGTCAAGATTATTACACTTACAGTAAAATAAACTTAATATAATGGAGTCAGAAAACCATGTTAGTACCAGTGATGGTGCTACCTTAGAATTATTGGAAGATATTAATGAAAGTATATATAACAAGATGAGTGATTTGAACAGTTTTAAATAAAAGTCGACATTATTAAATTTATATTAAAATATAAAAAGCTTAATATTATGGAGTCAGACAGTCATGTGAGTAAGGATACTGGTGCAAGATTATAATTACTGGAAGGTATGAATGAAAGGATATCTATCAAGATGGCTGATTTGAAGAGTAATAAATCAAAGTCGACATTATTACACTCCAGTCATTTCAAAACTGGCCAGGGATGCTAGAGTTACTGTGATTGATTTTGATAAAATGGGGTTTTAAGTCCAGGTTAAGAGTATTTCATTTAGGCATCACCAGCTATAGGTGAAGTGGCAGTAATTTTTACCTTTGCAGTGTGCTTATGGCAATGTGCAGGGAGGGTTCATTAACATGCCACAGCTTTTGTGGTCATATCTGAAGGACCCGCTAGCCAACAATGATACACAGTTAAATAGTTTAAATTAAATCCTGGAGTCCAAAACTGTTCTGGCTGACAAAAAATGTCAGATATTGTCACAATGTAAAATCTTTGCAGTAAACTTCAAAACCTTTAATATATAAAAATGATCAAAATTTTCCAAACCCAAAAGGTAGAAGGTAGTTTTCCTCAGCCATGGCAGAATCACTGATTACAAAAAATCTCAACTGGGATTTTTATCCCCCGCTCCAATGAAGTTGACGGGGGATATAGAAATGGGGTCCATCCGTTCGTCCGTCACAAGTACAATGTTAAGTTTTTCTGTTAAAGTTTTTCAAACACTTAAAATTCTTCAGAATTTTTCATTCTGATTTAAAGAAATTATATTCTAATTTATTTTTAAACATGTGTATATGTATTTACATAATTTATTGACCAGAAAACCCATCTAGAACTCTGGATATTGTTGATATTTTGATTAAAATATGAAATGTCATTTCAAAACATTATAGTTTTCCAGTCATTGTTCAGATAACAAAAGACGCTATAAGTTTAACATGATAATGAATAGAAGTTGTAATTACTGAAACTATTGGTAGAATAGAAAGTTAGTAGAGGAGGGGGTCTATGTCTTCTTGTTACAATTGTCATTTGTAAAGTATACATGTATTATATAATGTATGTTGCCATTGTATGTTAATGTGTGACTTGATAGCTCTGTGATCTATAGCACCAACATGCATAACACATTGCCTTTAACCACCTATGTTCAGATATAACTTGGTCAGTTTTCAAGTTTCAGGAAGTAATTCATTTTACTTGCTAGAGGTGGTCGGTTTTGTCAGGACACTTCATTGTCCAGTGATGAGTGGAATGGAGTGGAGAAATGGTGTTTTACACCCCAGTCAAGATTCTTTCACTTATTTCGAGGCAGTTAGTCCTGGGATGGTGGATCGGAGTGACCAGAGAAAATCACCAACCTTCGGCAAGCGAACTGACAAACTTTCCCACACTAGGATCTATCCTAGTGGGATTCAGTCCCAGGTGGTGAGAGACGCTGTGACCCATAAGCGCACACTTTAGACCACTAGACCAAGCCCCACAACTTCAAAGAACTGACCACTTTACAGTTAGTAAACCTTACCGGGACAAACACTTTGCTTATTGACTAATATTTCTTCTTTTTTTTACAGGAAAAGTTCTACCAGGTGTGGATGCTTTATCAAATGCATAGTGAGGTTACATGTAACTTTTAACAACAGTATGTGTACTGTTAAGACGACTGTATACTAAACAGTGGAAGCTTACTTGTTATTTGCTGTTAAGTTTTAGTACACCATCAGGTGTGGAATGTCCTGAAAACAAAGAACTGTGAATTCCATAAACTTGTCTATAAAGATAGCAATCTTATTTAGCTTTTAATTATTGATATACGCATAACTGTACAAATCAATTACGTGTCATTAAAAGATCGGGTTGACCTTATCTACTTTATATGGTCTTTCTTCTTACTGTTCTGGAGTAAAACCTTTCTGTAAATGCTACTCATAGTTACATATTAAAGTGACTTGTTTTAGCAGGCATTTCTTATTTTTATCAATTTAAAAAAGAATAAATGGATGTTAAATTTATCCGACCTTTCTTTAGAAGTAGCTAGTCTTAAGGACAGGTTTGACTGAATAATTTTTCTTGCTCCTCTAATAAAAAATCCATAACCATAATGGTGCTAGATTTTATTGGTTGGGACTCCTCAGACAAAATGTTACACATAGAATGAAAAAGGTGCCCTCATCTCACAATATGGCACATTAAAGGAAATATATTTAATACAGTCACATTTTAGTATGGTTTACCCCATGATTCAGTTTATAATTACATGTATAATATGATGAACCTGGTCTGTGCTGGAAGTTTTTGTGCATTTTGAGGTGCAAAGAAAATTTTGAGCTTTCTAAAACAATTATGTCTTTTAAGGCAGGTTAAAAGAGGTTATCAGGATGTGGAAATACTATAAATTATAAAAATTATTTAACTGTCTTTTAGAATTAATACATTTATATAAAGAGTATTTTGATAGGAAGTAGCAATATTGTGAATTACAGAAAACCCTGTATATAAAAACCAAATGCAGACTTAATGTGGTCTTGATAGACAGGTGGTCTTGATATAGGTTATCATGTAATTTTCTTTTGTTGTAAATTTTAAAAGTGCATAATAGTCTTACTATTTTATTTATTAGTATGTTTTAAAACATTGTTTGATAATGAACTATTTAAAATAATATGATACAGTCAGATGATTAGATTCAAATCTATGATGTTGATTTATTTATTATAAGGTGCCATAATTGTTTATGACAAAGGATTGTTTTTTATAATAAATTGTATGGTTAGTTATTTCAAGTGCTACAGCTTAATTCAAACAAATGTTGTTTGCGAACATTAAAGGTTTAATAATTTATACAGCAGACTTATATAGCAATATCCTTCTTTGATAAACTACAATTTGAAATTGAGCAAAAGTGATTTACAATTGGTTTTTGGTAAAATGCTTGTATTCAAAAAAACTTTTGCTTTTAAAAAGTAAAAAACTGTTTAACAGGTGCTTCTTTTAATAATAAATAATAAATTTCAAATAAAATATTTGCTTCATTTATGTTCTTTGAAAAGAATTGTAACAGTGAGGACAATAATGTTGGTTTGAACCAGGGATCAAACCCAAAACCTCCTGCATTATTGACAGGTTCTTTACCTACTAAGCAATCCGGATGGCTACATTCCTCTCCTGTCATTGTTAAGGTTTCCTTAGCCCAGTAGGAAATCCCACTCAAATTTCTTCTGATGAACTTTTATATGATAATAATTGCCAGTCCATGAATTTTTAGGAGTGCACTGGCCACCAAACTGTAACAGAATTGAGAACAAGCTGCTGAATTTGACTGAGAATCAAACAAGAGCCCTCCTGCTCTAAAGGCAAGTGTTCTACCAAAGTGAGCCACTACTGCATAATCATAGAGCCTTATAATGGCTTAAATTATTCTGTTGCACTTTTGTACAAAAGAAAATTCAAATTTTTTCATGTTTTTGGATTAATATTACAACATTTTATTTCAAAATATTTTTTCCACAAAAACTGTCATGTAAATGGCTGACAAAGCCTGAATGTGAAATAATCCAAGATGTGATATAAACTTTCAGAGAATATTCATTATCATTATTATTATTATTATTTTGTAATACAGTGTTAAGTCATGGTTGTAATATTTTTGAGGATAAAGTCTTGAAATTGACAGAAAAAAAACAATGAAAAATGAAAAACATTTCTGATCTTAAAAAATGACTGTTTTTCATTATTAAAGTTTCAAAATCTTTTTATTTTGATGGCATACACAATGTCTGTATAAGTGTGATATTATTAATACCTTTTTAAATACTTTTATAATGTCATTAAGTCTTTTCCAGGAAAAAGTATGGATTGACTGTTTAGGTAGTTATACCGTCATGTTGTTGTCATGGAAATAAATTTTAAAAATAACAGTTTTGTTGTTTTCATTTGCTATTTACGAGTGAACAATATTAACACATATTTTATACACTTATATATGCAATGTAGGAGACATTTAGCCTTTCCAATGTCAATCTTTCATTTGGTAGGTCACTCCGTGTGGTACGTACATGCATTGTAGGAGGCATAAAGCCTCTGATACACCCATCTGTCATTGGATTGAAAACATCTTGTTTACAATGCAGAAAATGTGTCTTTCTATGTCAATTAATCATTTTGTAAGTCATAACTTGTCTGCAATGCAGGAAGCATTATTCATTTCCAATGTTCGTTTTCATTTTGGTTTGTTACACCTTATGTGCAATGCAAGAGAGAGTAAGTCTTTCCCATGTCAATGTGTCATTTAGGTTTCTCTCACTTTGTATGCAATGCAGGAGGCATTAAACCTTTCTTGTGTGGCTGGTAACGCCTTGTATGCAATGCTAGAGGCATTACTCATCTGTAATTTGACATGTTTACACGTTATTTGTAATGCTGAAAGCATAAAACCTTTCTCGTGCCCATGTTTCGTTTGGTAGGTCATACGTTGCGTGCAATGCAGGAGGCATAAAGTTTTTCATGTCTTTTTCATTTGAGAGGTCACGCTATGTATGCAATGCTGGAGGCATTATCCATTGCCCATTTAGAAGGTAGATCACACAGTATTTGCAATGTATTATGCATAAAGCCTTTCCTATGTCCATTTGTCTCCGAGTTTGTCACACTATGTATGCAATACAGTAGGTATTATCCATCTGTTATTTGGTAGGTCACACCTTGTGTGCAATGCTGGAGATTTGACTTTTGTTTTCATATGTTGTTTGTCAGAAAATATGGTCTACAGGCTAATTTTAAGTCTTTGATTTTATACCTGGTCATAAAAATGCTTCCTGCATGACTGTCATATGATCACCTCTTTGCTGATGTCATTTGAGGTTTCCATTAAGTCTATTGTTCTTTTACCCTAAAATTTCACTCTGGCAACATGACATTACAGGTAATACACGGCATATCATCTGTATGTAGTATTTTGATTTGAGTCCGAATTACACTAAGCACACTATTCTATATGGGTGATTTGCCATGTGGTGGGCTCCCGCATCTCCTTTCTACCGATTTAGGGTAAGGTGCAAATAATATAATTTAAAAAAAAAAACAACTTTAATTGGGGTATATTTTGAAAAGAATTGTATACAGTTCCAACAACTACAACGTACCATAATTTAACCCAACGAACCAAAAACAATTAAATTATTGCCGATTTATATCGCTTTATATTGTATTATATTATTTACCCCTATCGTCGATTTTATGCTCATCTTAATTACCTTAGGGAGGAGATTAAGTGATGTACATTTGTCTTTCACTGTCTCTGGGCTTGAATTTGGAGATAACTGTTTTGTATTTGAAGAATTCTGACCGTAAAACGTGGATTTTACTGTCTCAAATTGAGGTCTACCTGGCGACGCTTGCGGACTTTCAGAATTGCAGAATTATGGGATTTAATTGTGTTCTTTTGGGCTGACAAATAGCAAAATAGTGGAATTTTTGATTAGATGTAAAAATGTTAAACATTAATTAAAACTTATCTAGCATCTTTGTGTAGTTTCTTAATTGCACAAATTTTAGTTGTAGGGTGCAAGGTGACTGTAGAAGGGGTTCTAGAATTTTTAGAACCATAACTGACAAAATTACAATAATAAGATCTTAGACATTTTAAAAACAACATTAGGATAATTAGTTTCTTATTTGCAAAAACCTTGCCAGTTTGGATGGGAAAACTTGAGAGTAGTACAATGCACCTTTAAGATACATCATCCTTAAGGCAATGGTATTATAATTGTAAAATATTTATTGAACCTGAATCGGGAAACCGCCTCGGTGGCTAAAAGTTACAATGTCCGCCCTTTAGGTCATTCCAGGCATATACAACATGTTCTTATATTAATGAACTTACTCCAATCTCTGTGATACATGATGTTTTAAAGGATGTGGAGAGAACCGAAATAGAAATCAACAGTGACCCAAGTCTAATTTAACTATTATAGGCATCAGTGTTAGATGTCACTGGCATCCGAGTTTTAACTCATTATCCATATTTTTGGAATAACCTTTAAATTGCTAAATCACAACTGCATATAGAGATAATGGCATTGTTTAACAATTTCGTTTTTGGCTTGAAGTGTCCCTTAAAGGATGTTGATATCAAAGATCATGGTTGTTTAAGCTATTTATAATGAATTAAAAATTTACGTTGTTTTGTATCAATATTTTTCAATTTCGTGACCAGTTTTTTTTAACCCGGGCTCTTTTTACTGATTGATAAAAAATATTTTTTGCGTAATCATAATGAAGTTTTGTTAATTTTGGTGAATTTGGTTAGAGCACTAGGAATATCCACTGTTAGTCCCCTAATTCATAACGAATGGTGTCAAATTGTGAATACTAATGAAATGACATGCAGTATTTTATTTTAAAATATCGGTTTTTTGTTTCGTCCCATGGAATCGAGGATGGGTGTTTAAAATCGATTTACCAACTAAAAAAACGTGTAAGGGATATATATCATCAGCGACATTACGTTTTAAATGTTGCTGATATCATGTTGAACTGAGTGATTTCTTGACATACAATCAAAGACTCAGCATGACTGAATCAAAGTTTGATACCGATGTGGTAACATTATTGTCCATTATTGAGAAATGTTTATATGGTATGTTTGAATAAAGATGCGTTAACTTATATTTTTGTTAAAGGTACGTTTATAATTGGCGTTTCCGTTACTATTTTTAGAAATGGGTATTTCCACGCGTTTTCTATGAAAATACAGGCAACTGAAAGTTTAACTTGGAAATTCCAGTCTTTGGACTTTTTGTCCACTCATTAAAGGTGATAAAAATCAATACGATGATATTGTGAAAAGTAAGTATAAAATGCGGAAAAGTCACAAGCCAAGGTACTCAAACGAAGCATAACATTTGAAAACAAGCACTGTCTTGTTTCAAAGTCAAAAGACTAAGTAGTTTTAAGTCCTGTATTAGTCTGAATTTCCTCTGACCCTAGGTAACACACTTTATGCCTGTCGGCTTTGCGTAGTCTCAGAACAATTTCTATATCAAAACCCCAGAATTTTCCGATTCCAATTGGTGTCGGAAGGGGCGTCGCCTCATTTTGCTTCAGACAGAAATTATTAGGCCCTAGTGGACTGCAGAAAAGTTGCTAATCTTAATCGATAGGTCAGTGGTTTGTCTTCCTTCAGGCTTAAAGTTTGCATTTCATAAAGAGGAAATTCTGATAAGGCCTGTATGTGTTAACATTAAACCAAAAGTTGCACCAGTCAATATATTAAAGGTTGTAAACAGAACATATCTGCCTTTCACTTATGATCATTTGTCATGAAACATAATAAAAAAAACGTAACACATCATAAATCTTGACTATGTTTACAAAAAACAAAACAGGACTTATAATATTGAAATCTTTAATACCAATAATAAAAATGTATACCGGTAGGTTATCAAGTATTACAGTGCATCTAGAGTACTAATTTACCTTGGAGAAAACAGATAATTTATGTAAATAAAAGTGAGAATGCAGTTTAAATATTTCAATCATTATTGTATTGAATACTTTGAATTATATTTTTGATTTTTAGTACTGTGCCAAAAGCCTTTCTATGTTGAAATAATTTAATTAATTTTTTCTGGATGTATTCCTTGAGAGATTATGATGAAGTTTTCAGTCTCAGAAACTTCCAGACTTTTATACATTACAAAATATTAACTTTAACAAAATGTAAAATGTAATTGAAGCATTTATCCCTGATTCTCGGTAATTGATATTCAACTACATTTAGCCTTTAACCAAAAAAAAAAAAAAAAAGAGAAAAAAAGAAAAAAGAAAAGTTTTTAATAAAGTTCAGCATTCAATAAGTGAAGTCTAACGAGGAGATGCTGATGTCTCATGTGGTTTTATACTTATTTCACGGTCAATATTATAAGACTGGAATTTGATTACCAAGTATGCATCCTATCTACTTGTGTTAGCTGTGTCTTGTTGCTTGTTGATGTTCTATTTAGTCTTGATTATGGATCTCTACTGTAGATTACACACTTGTTTGCATTGAAGCTGCTAGATGCCATAAGTACTATTACCTGTGAAAAATGAAAAATGCTTAAAAAAAAAAGAACTCAGCACATGTCTGAAGGTGTTAAGTCTAAAAAAGGTTTTAATGTACAATAAAAGCTTTTTATAATGTCCTTTAATAACTTTGCCACATTGCTTATCACAACAATTTTTGAGATTCCAAACTCCATTTTTTATTTTATTTTTTATAAGTGGATTTTTCACTAAACCCCCTTTTTGATGCCAAAATCTAACCGATAAATTTTTGAGATGAATAAAAATTTAACTGTATCTAAGTACAATTTACAACATGTATACCAAATTCTTATTGTGTTATAATGTCCCAGGTTCTGAGTCACAGTTCAGCCCTGCATTCTATCTCCTCATCCTGTTACAGAATCAGTATTTTTGCTTTGTAGATATGAGTATGGCTACCAATGTTATAAATGTTACTGGAACTGCCAGTCTTTTAGAACAGCCCGATGGAAGATATGTAATAGTCACACCTACAGAAAATGTAGAAGTACCATTAGGATCAAGGGTGGTTATAAATAACCAAGTTGTTCTCCAAGGTATGTAAAATATATGATATTTTCTTCTTCCCATAATTTACAATACTGTGTACTCTATTGGAGACCTTTGTGGCTTATATGTCTAAAGAACATGCAGAAGTTTTTTTTTCTCATGGCACTTCAGTTTCTTCCAGCATTCCAGAAATAACCAAAAGAAGCACAAGAATCTTGTCTGGTGTGCTAAACACCATTACTTCACCCCAATCTTTATAACCTCAAATTTTGACAGAAAACTTGGAAAAATAAATAAAAACTTTGCAGAAACTTTTATTGTATAATTCTGTTTTGCTAAGAAAAAAATCAGGGTTATAATAAGTTTCAGTCACTTTGGTTAATATTTGTGTTTACTTTTTATCATCAATATTTGTGCGTACTTTTTATGATTAATATTTTGTGTCTACTTTTTATGATTAATATTTTGTGTCTACTTTTTATGATTTATATTTTGTGCGTACTTTTTATGATTAATATTTGTGTGTACTTTTTGATTAATAATTGTGTGTACTTTTTATCATCAATATTTGTGCGTACTTTTTATGATTAATATTTGTGTGTACTTTTTGATTAATAATTGTGTGTACTTTTTATCATTAATATTTGTGCGTACTTTTTATGATTAATATTTGTGTCTACTTTTTATGATTAATATTTGTGTCTACTTTTTATGATTAATATTTGTGTGTACTTTTTATCATCAGTATTTGTGCGTCCTTTTTATGATTTATATTTGTGCGTACTTTTTATGATTTATATTTGTGTCTACTTTTTATGATTAATATTTGTGTGTACTTTTTGATTAATAATTGTGTGTACTTTTTATCATCAGTATTTGTGCGTCCTTTTTATGATTTATATTTGTGCGTACTTTTTATGATTTATATTTGTGTCTACTTTTTATGATTAATGTTTGTGTGTACTTTTTATCATCAATAATTGCATGTACTTATTATTATTAATTATGTGTACTTTTTAATATCAGGACATCCTACTGTAGAACATCCACAACCAACAGTAAGTAGTAGAAGAATGGCACAACAAAATCCAGAATTTGTACCCATTCACAGAGTAGAACAATTGGAAACCATTGAATATTTACAACGTGAAGAGATACAGAGTAATTACTGAAATTTTTTTTACTTCCTTTTTCTCACCATGCTTTACCATCACATAATAATTGTTTTTTACCACAGGTTAAATTTATTATTGATTACTGTAAATTGATAAATGTTTTTGAGAAGGTCCACAACAATTTAAGAAACTAACATTATTTCTTTATCTATGGTGGTCTGGCTAGCTCAGTTGGTAGAGAACTCGCCTATAGTGTGGGAGGTCCTGGGTTCAATCCCCAGTCTGGCCCTACATTTTTCTCCTTCCTGTTACAGTTTGGTGGCCAGTGTGGTCCTTTGAAGTGGTGGACTGGCAATTGCAGGCCATATAAAATCCATCTGAGGGAATTTTGGGTGAGATTTCCCATAGGACCATGGGAAACTCAAGAATAACAGGGGAGGAATGTAGCAGTCTGGGTAGCTCAGTTGGTAGATCACTCGCCTATAGTGTGGGAGGTACCAGGGTTTGATCCTGCATTTTTCTCCTTTCTCTTACATATATTTCATTCAATGATAGCACAAAATGCAGGTGAATTATTATCAAAATAAACATTTACACAGGTTTTATTTTATCCTGTAACTCTTGATTATTTATACAAAAATGAAATGAAGGTGAACCTTAACATTGGTTGGTTGATTTCCAGTAATTTGACAAAAATGTTTGTAACATACTGCCAATGTTTTAGAACACTTTTTTATTAATTAGTAACAAAAATAATTTTGCTTCCTGAAAATTAAATGATATCAAGAGGGAAAAGGAGGTCAGAATCAAAAGAATAAAGAAAATCATATAATACCCCATAACCAATGTGAGGAATAAATGCATTATTTTTTCACTGGTTAGGACCAATGATGAAATAACACCAGGTGAGAATTTCCTGTTGAAATGATGTTCTCTCAGGAATTCGCAATGTAAACTTTTTTTCAATATTGTTCCACACAAATGTTATGGGTCATTGATCATATAGAATCCATTTTTTCAAGAATATACATTTTTATAAACAATACTGAATGACAAAAAAGTTCAAATAATGCACCATTTTAGTATAGTCATGTAAATGCATGTAAATTTTATTTCAGACTGTTGTAGTTTAGATCAAATTGCCATAATTATATGAGACATTACTTTAGATAAAATTTTGTTAAAATTTCTATTACCTGTGGTATCTGACAATTATGTATTAAGAGTATTGTTAGGTGATCTGAAATTTAGGCTATTAGCCATTTTGTTATTCCTGTAAAATAAGGATAGGTTGATAAAGTAAAATGTGTAGAAAAATGTCAACGGTTTTTGGACAAGCATCTCTCGCTACTTTGGCCAGAATTCCTTTCATGCAGATCCTACTGTAAGAGGAAGTTTGTAAGTTTGCTTGCCAAAGGTCAGTAGTTTTCCTCAGGTACTCTGATTTTCTCAACCATTCATAAACTGATTGCTACAAAATAAGTGAAATATTACTCCACTTCTTAGTCTTTCATAGGCCATGTCAAAATAACTATTTGTTAAATAATTATGTGTTGAATTATAATCTGAACTCGGTTGTGAGTGAATCAGTGCATTGTGTTTTATGTGTCAGTCAAGAATCTTTCACTTATTTTGAGGCAGTCAGTTCTGGGATGGTGGAGGAAACCGGAGCGCCCAGAGAAAACCACTGACCTTCAGCAAGCAATCTGACAAATTTTCTCACACTAGGATCTGTTCTGAGTGGGATTCGAACACAGGTGGTGAGAGGCACTGTGATTCGTAAGTGCGAGCTTTAGACCACTCGGCCACCGAGGCCCCTCACTGATATCAAGACAAGTCAGTTCTAGTATGATTGAGAAAACTGTATGCCTTTCAGCAATTAAACTGACAAAATTTTTTACATAAGAATGTGCCAGAGTTGA
Source organism: Tegillarca granosa (assembly GCA_029721355.1). Classification (NCBI taxonomy): domain Eukaryota; kingdom Metazoa; phylum Mollusca; class Bivalvia; order Arcoida; family Arcidae; genus Tegillarca; species Tegillarca granosa. The sequence continues at coordinate 8,369,833 of CM056604.1, forward strand.
ATTCGACCCTATGTGGTGAGAGTCATTGTGATCAAAAACTGCATGTTTAAGAACATGACTGCTGTTTCGATATTTCTCATTAATTTAAATACTATATATTTTTCAGCATGGAGAGAAATATTTGCCTCAACACCAATCAACAATGTTGAAGTCATGTATACATTGAAAAGTTATTATGAAGCAAGAAAGTTTTTATGGTTTCATGGTTGGGTGACCATAACTGCACATCCTGGAGATGGTAAATCTACTTTAGCTGAAAAAATTGCCATTTCTTTTGTAAGAAAACCCTTCAAATACCCAAGAGATGCTAATGCTAACGAAAGGGCACATTATAGGGATAATTCGTTTGATGAAGAAGGTAGGGGTATCTATGAATGTGTTAGAGTTAACTCACCAGAAGAATGGCATCAGAAGATAAAGCCTGATACAGACCAAGTTGTACTTTTAGATGATATATTTGGGCCAGCCTCTTTTAGCATCACTAGAGTTGAAAAATGGAAACCAATTCTTGAAGATATCTATACTAGAGCAACGGAGCAACGACCACACTGTCTGGTTATTATTACAATTCATAAACATCAGTTGGAAAAACTGCCACCAGATGTGAGAAGAATACCTTTTTTTAAACCTTATGAACCTTTTGATCTCACTGATACCCAACACAATCCAGAAAGCTATGAAAAGCTGAGGTTGCTCACTCCAAATTGTGAGTATTATAATCACAAAATTTCCTATAAAGATGAAGATGACGTAAGATCTGGAAATTTATACCAGGCATTTCCTCTTGCTTGCAGATGGTATGCGCAAATACGCAGTTTCCATATGGAAGGGCAGATTTTCTTCAAAAATCCAGAAAGATCATTTACCAATGTAATTGACAAAGTTTTTAGCTTTGATAAAACAGTGATGTTCACACTAGCTTCAGCAGTATTGTTTGATGGCTCCATCGAGCTGGACAAGTACAGCTTTGAAGACTACACTGACAGACAACAGAATGTGTTTAGGCAGTTGAGGCAGTTACTAGAAGTACCAGTAGAAATAGGATTACCACAAATTAGATTTGCAGCAGAGCTTCTTAATGGAGTATTTTTTCAACCAAAATATCTCCACTGTTGGGAATTTACTCATGAAAGAATTTTGCATTTGGTAGCAGAAGCATTGGCAAAAAAATATCCTAACAAAATGGTGGAACTCTGCAGCATAAACTTTTTGATGGAAAGATACAGAACATCAAACTACTTTGGTGGAACACTAGACTCGGTTATACACGTTTATAACAAAGAGTTTGAAGAATTAAGTCAAAGATTCACATTTGAAATACTTTCTGGAAACATGAGAACAATAGCCTCTCATCCAAGTTTGTCTGATGCCAAATTTGCGGAGTCATGGTTCATGTTTATGGCAGACATGGGAAGCTTGCTACCAGTAGCCTATCAGAAAGGTCCTTACAACAGGTCTATCTTCTATTGGTTATGTTTCTATGGACATGAACCATCAGTGAAACATTTTTTGACTCATGAAGATCTTGAAGAAGTCCGGAAAGAGCAGTGGTTCAAAGACGAGAAAGATTTGTCCCTTTTAGCAGCATGTTGTGGATTCAGTATAAATGGTAATGGAACTGGCAAACTTGTTAAGCTTTTGTTGGAGAATGGTGTTACGCCTACATATAATGAGACACTGTCTGAAGAAGACTGTACTGAGTTGTTTGGATTTGTAACAAGCTACTTAATCAAAATCAAAGCACCATTGATTCACATTGCAGCAAACCAATGTAATTTTGAAACCATCAACAACCTAGCTGAAAGTGGAGTTGATGTGAATGAACCTTCCGCAGATGGATGGTATCCATTGCACAGAGCAGGGAACAATATTGAAGATGGTGCTGCAAGAGCATTAGTGAAACTGAAAGCAGATGCATCTAAGACAACTCCAACGGGAAAAATACCACTGCATATGGCAATGTTAGCTGGTTATGAACACCAGATTCGACAAATTAACTGGGCAGGAAGTAATGTCAGGGAGGGAGTTATGGATAATGGCTGGTCTTATCTATATACAGCTGTATGCTTGGATGATGAAAAAGTTGGGAAATTAATTACTAATAATCTTATGGATTATAGTGGTAATACTTCAAAAGATTTAATGTCTCCTCTTCATTGTGCTGCAGCACTTGGTAATACAGATATTTGTAAAACCTTGCTCGAGAAAGATGACAAAGAATTTGTCAACAAAAAGTGTTCCGGAGGATACACTGCTCTTCATCTTGCAGTTCTGTTTTATCATAATGAAATTATACGAATGTTAATATCTAAAAAAGCAGATGTTAATGTAGTTGATGACAACAAAATGTCACCTCTTCATCTTGCCTGCGAACATGGATACATTGAAATTTGCAATTATCTGCTAGAAAATGGTGCAAAACCGGAATTATTGACTCAAGAGGGAGAATTGCCTATAACTTTGGCTGCAAAAAATAAACATGTTGAATTGGTTAAATTGCTTATCAAAGAAGGAATAGAGCTTGAGATGCCCAAAATGAGGGATGAAAATCCAAGAGACCGACAGGAAATAAAACGAATGTTAATGATGATGCAACATCCTAAGTACAGAGGTCGTTTTAATAAGTTCATGTAATATATAAGTACAGTCAAACCTGCCTTAAAGGACACCTCTATATAAGGGCCATCTGCTTGTAAAGGTCAATAAAATTCTATTCCAGTTGCTCTTATATTAGAACTTGTATATAAAGACCACCTGTTCATAAAGGCCACTTTTATTGATCCAGATGGGTGGCCATTATAAATTAATGATTTTAATGTGTGATAATTAATGATTTAATCTAAGAAATGGCGTTAAAGGGTGTTTCATCTGCTATCAATTCTTTTTGGACTTACTTTGGATCAAGATTTTTCTTGTGGAAAGAATGAGTGTAAATAACAGAACCTTTCAACAAATAGTTTAAATACATAATACAATTTTTTTTCATTTCCTGTATTCTTGAAAACAAACAAATTCCAATTTACCAGATTTAATTTTAGGGAAAGCTTTGTTGAGGTACAACTCTGAAATTGGGCCCAAGTGGTCATTTAAACACTAGTCCAAAATAAGGAGATATTAAACAGAAAAAGGTCTAATGTATTGGTTTTGGAAGAGGTGACATAACAAAAGGGTAAGTTAAGAGCTCCTTATGTACCCTACAACCGATTAAGTTCTATGTAAAAAAAATTTAATCAAAGAAAGTCAACAAAAATGTTAAATATGAAAACGCCCTTCAACACCATTTCTTAAGAAACGTCACTTATTATCACACATTAAAATCATTATCATTTTTACAACAAGAAAAAAAAGGAAAAGAAAAAGAAAAAATTACCAAAATGTGGAAATGGTTTTTTAAAAACATTTTTGAACTTTTCCTGTCAGTGTTGAATGTTTATTGGAGGGTGCAAAGAAAATCATTTTCAGGAGAGGTTGGAATGTGATATATGTGTTAATATTTTGGCTGATAAATGGTATTGGCCTTGTTTTAGTATAGGGTTGAGTTGAGTAATGGTGTTTAACGTCTGTTGTAGGATAGAGGGTTTGTTGTGAGAATTTTTGAAAGATGTTGTATTTAGTTTAAAGGTTTTCTAATACATTTAGAGCTTTAATAACATAATTGATGTTTTTTTCTATCAAATAGAAAGGTTAGAATGGAAATTTCTCATTTTCAGAAATCATGAATATTTAAAAAGAAAAAAAAATTAATTATATGCATGTCATATTCTTAATTGTTTCACATCTTTAAGATAATACAAATGCTTTGAATGAAGATTGATTTAATTCATTTTTGAAAAAAAATTGTAAAACTATTAAGCTTCATATTTTTCTTTTCATCATACAATATAACAAAAATAGGTGTGTGTGTGTGTGTGTGTGTTATACACATTCCTTTTAAAGTCATAAATAAAAATATTTAAAACGGAAAATTGAGTTACGTGTATTTCCAAAATTGTTCAGTATAAAGAGTAGAATGTAGTAATAACGTTTTAACGGCCCAGTCAAAATTGTTTAACTTATATCGAGGTATTCGGTTGGTGAAGGAAATCAGAGTGCTTTTCATCAAAGAAAGTGAGAAACCTTTTTAAACTTGGAACTCCCCGAATAGAATTGTAACTAAGCTGTAAAACGCTATGGTCCAAAAGCGCACGCCTATTGCCACTTTTTTTAAAAATTGGAGAATCAAAAATTTAATAAACTCGTTTCACTGGATATATTCATCTAGTCAATCCAACAAAAAGCCAAAATTGTCATACAAACTGCATTCCATTGCAATTAAGCTGTTACAAGATATTGTTTAGTGAAAAAACTGTTAACATAGAAAGGGATAGACTTGTTTTTGGATACAAATGTGATGAAATAGTTCTAAGACAACTGCACAGCCGAAAAAGTCCTATGGTAGTTAAAACGGCGACATACTGATGAAATCTGGCTTAACCCTTGTCTACCCCCCCCCCCCTTTCACTCCAGCTAAAAGTTACGGAACTGATTCGCTGACTTTTGAACATCTTTGTACCTGGTTGAAAATTCTATCACTTCTGTCTTACAATCACCAAGTTTGGATGAAAATACTTTTTATCACGAGCACGACAGATTCGTGAACGCGTAATTTCGAGAGGTCTTTTGGTCGCAAATTCATATATCCCGCGAATTTTAGATTCACTAGCTTCAAATATTCATCAATAAGCAATTTAAAGTGTCAGATGCTCGGAGCACTTGGGACATGATAATGTTGCGTTAAAGCTGCATTAAGTTTTCCAAAGAAAAAATTAAAACGGTGCTTATCTAATTAATGATGTTCCTAATGATCAATGTTACATTTGGTTCAACGATAAAAGCTCGAATAAATACAGAAATTGCAGTATTTACCCAGCGAGATGCAGCAGTTGGGATCTAATATTAGAACATGGTTACGTCATCAAAACCCGGGTCATTTAAACACAACTTTCAAAACGGTGAATTACGATAAATTAAACACTGAACTTCGTTGAATTTTCATTTGTGACTTTGTACATAACACCATTTCAAATACATCTGAATATTAATGAAGGACAATTAATGCAATCTGTCATGTTTCACCTTTGATTCTAGGGTTTTTCCGTACATCCGTGCGCATGCCCCAAGCTCATAATTACCATCGTAAAACACTGACAACCGGTCAAAGGATTCCGTTTATTTACAGCTAAAGGAAATGAAACAAATTCAGAAAATTGAAAAACTTAATGCAGCTTTAATTAAACACATTGAGATTTGAAATAAAAACACGTTTGGGGTTATTTAAATCTGCATGCGTCGTTTCTTTGTATAAAGATACTTTACTTTTCGTTTTATCGAAGAAACCTCGTGTGTCGTTCCCTCAGTGATACCACAACTGTTTTATCGAAGATACATAATTTTTCGTACTTGTCGTTTTTTAAAAGATACATCACTTGTCGTGGAACAACCTGAAGATTCCAGTGAAAACAACCTACTTTCTGCAGCGATCTGACAGCGTGTCTAATACTAAAGCGATGCGCGGGATAAATGCAAACTAGTTATGATTGGTGTACTGGGGTTTTACGTCCCGGTCAAGTCACTTATATCAAAGCTTACCAGCTATATGTGATGTGGCAGAAATTAAGACCTTTGCAGCACGCGTAGGGCAATGTGCAGGGAGGGTTCTTTAACGTGCAACGCTTGCCGTGACACGGAAAATCGGTTTCAAGGTCTCATCCTCGTGACTTTCATTTGCTAAACGTCGAGTTCTTGGCAAAAGAACAGTGCCAATTTTCAAGTCTCGCTCAGACCCGGCCGGGTTTCGAACTCTCGACCTCCAACATACGAGCAAACTAGTATTTAGTCCACCGTATATAAAATTCGCAAATCCCTTACTTGTGTAATGTTAACTTGTTTGGTATATTTGCTAAACAAAATAAATCAAAATAAATACTGTTTAAACTAAAATTCGCAACTTAAGACGATCAGTACATTGTACGATATCAAAATGGTATAGAAAAGAATAGTGGAATTGAGGCAGTATGTCCAGGAAATTAGTACAACCAGGATAAGGAAATAATCGTGGTCACTTTTAACGCATTAATATAATATATATATATATATATATATATATATATATATATATATATATATATATGTATATATACTAAGTATTCACGGCATTCCCATTTCTTCAAGCTTGAGAGCTTTTGCACTCATATACATTGTAGACCAGACCATAATTCACAAAAACCACGTGACTCCGTGTATGAATACATATAATATGCTATATACAATATCATACTATCATACAATGTATATGAGTGCAAAAGCTCTTAAGCTTGGAGAAATGGGAATTTCACACGGCATATGATAATCATAGGTGAACAAACACGGCTGCCACGTCATATATATTTACATTCGAGACAAGGCTAAAAAGTGCATTTACGATATTTTACAAGAACGATTAATTTTTAAAAATTAACAAAAAATTTCAATGCGAATAACATTTTCACTCCTAATTCCTTTGCAAATCTAACTTCAGTTCTTGCAATTTCAACTCACATTACTTAAAGGGCACCACGCGGGTATATCAGTTAGAACGTTTACACACACGTTTATTCATCCGTACTATTTTTGGTGTGCACAAGGGAGGGGTTGTTAATATTGTTTTCATATATAGTTGCTGTGTTTTCTCGATTTTAATTGCATAAAGTAAGATGAGCATATTAGATAATAATAATAATAATAATTTGAATATCAACAAAATCAGTGTGTTGTTATTTTTGGACTATATTTCGGTCGAAAATCACTTTCTCGGTTCTTCGAGGCCGTTGCGTCTACTGAACTCCTCCTGATATGCATGTGTTATAGAAGGGGTTTTTGGGACTTGGGATCGATAAAACTTTTTTTTTTTTTTAAATGTTTAACAAAAATATAACAATTTAACGATAACGCGCGTTATTCAGTTTGCTTGCAACGTTTTTGCATTCATATTGACAATTAACATCATTTTAAAACAGTTCAATACATACGATTCCTGTAATCGAGGAGAAAACTGCCGACCGGCAAAAATCATAGGCTACTAGGATTAGTCCAGTTTTGGTTCCAGTGTGATCTAGTTTTGTTTAAACACGTTTACAATAAACATTTTCCATTGCTGTTTCCCAAAGCACAGCTACTTAACAGCGGATGGGCCTGAGTCCCCAAAATATCAAGAGGCGCACTTGAAAGATAACGAAACGATTCGTTCGATATCCCTGACCGTTTCCGGTTTAAATTCCCTTTTGTAACGTTTGTACCTAGGACTTCAAATTTTCGTATGCATAAAAAGAACCAAATTTATTTGTGATTGATATTATTTTACACGAATCTTTGATGATTAATTCATTGTTTGGAATTTTCAATTATTTCTTAATTATTGAACAAATCATGATTATTTTTGTTGTGCAATCCCTGGCTTCGGTCGCTGCTCCTATTCCCTTAATATTTCCCCCTTTCAAAGCGTTTATTGTCCTTAGAGGGATATTGTTACACTCTTCAATAATAGCGTTTATCGTCTTTAACGTGATCATGTCACCCTCCTCAATAAGGGTCTGTGTGAATGGAGCCACGTTATGAGGTTGACTTGCTTTCTAACCTCATGTTAGCTCGTTCAACAAATGCTTGATTGAATACAAATCTGTATGATGGCCAATCAAGTACTGGGTCCTTGTTTTGTGTCAAAACGTCAAGACAAATCCTAGAAACACGGAGTCTTACCATGTCCTGCTGCAACGTTAAGTTGCGTTGATGGATAAGAGGGGTATGTGTCTTTCCAACACCTGATCCCGATATTTTATTGCTGTAAGAATAAATGGATAACTACGAGAGCTGTTTTCATGCCGTGAGATATCCCAACCCATACCATAACAGACCCCTCCCCCGAATATGTCGCTTTCTGTTACGCAAGTAACAGAAAATATTTTACCAATACGTCGATAGACATGTCGTCCATTTGACCGAAAAGTTTGAAGCGAAACTCATCTGTGACTAATGCACGTCTCCAAATGGTCCAAACGGAACCAATTAGGCGCATTTGCAAGCAGCCTATGCATTCGACATTGGCGTCGTTTCTGGGTCAGTAGCAGACCAACTTAGGAACGCCGTGGCGTTTCCAAAAAGCTCCCGCAACCGTCTTATAAACGTTCTTGAATACATAGACGGACCATGAGTGTCGAAAAGTTGGCGTGAGGTCTTTGTCGCCAACTGAAATACGGTTACGGAAGTGCGAGAGCCTTATCTTGATGTCACTACGAAAATTTTGGACGTTCGCTCTTGGGACTCGCTCAATCTGCATGTGGAATATGTAACTTTGAAACGGGGAAACGAAGGGTCCCCAAATTTTTATGTGCATTTCGAGAAACGTGCTTTAGCAAAAATAATAAGACTTCTTGATATTTCCAATCGTTCCGGATTAAAATTTAAAATTATAACGGTTCGACTTACAACGTTACAAAATCGTATTAACATAACAGAGGTGCATTTTGTCTTTTACCAATCCCGACATTTCGACAAAACTGCAACTTTTTATTGAATGGACGACATCAAACTTTCGCGTGCAGTTAACTAAAGGTGAGCTTTCAAGTAGAACGAAGAGATTTTTGTGTTACCTCTTTTTGATACCGGTAGAAAGGGATTTTTTAACTGCTGGACTAAGGACCTTATAATTTTGAAGTAGATTTCCGGGTCGAGCCTTTATGTTACAGGTTAAAAATTTTGCGGAAACTCTTAATGAAAACGGTAAAATGTAAGTTATTGACAGTTTAATCCTTTAACGGTTTGACTTTTGATTTAAAATTTGGTATATAGATATCCTATGCAGCGTTTTACGGTTTAGCGAACATTTTTGCATTATCTCTAACCGTTACCGGTAAAAATGTAACTTTTAACGGTTAGACTTAGGACTTCCAAATTTGGTATAAAGATATCCTGAGGTGCGTTTAACGGTTTAGCGAAGAGATTTTTGCATTATCTCTAACCGTTACCAGTTAAAATGTAACATTTTAACGGTTAGACTTAGGACTTCTAAATTTTGTTTAAAGATATCCTTAGGCGCGCTTTTACGTTTAGCGAAGATAATTTTGCATTATCTCTAACCGTTACTGGTTAAAATGGAACTTTTTAACGGTAAGACTTAGGACTTCCAAATTTGGTACATAGATATCCTTTGGGGCGCTTTAACGTTTAGCAAAGACATTTTTGCATTATCTCTAACCGTTACAGGTAAAATTTTAACTTTTTAAAGGTTAGACTTAGGACCTCCAAATTTGGTGCATATATATCCTTTGGCTCGCTTTAACGTTTCTCAAAGACATTTTTGCATTATCTTTAACCGTTACCGGTAAAATTTTTACTTTTTAACGGTAAGACTTAGGACCTCCAAACTTGGTATATAGATATCCTTAGGCGCGCTTTCACGTTTAGCGAAGACATTTTTGCATTATCTCTAACCGTTACCTGTAAAAATGTAACTTTTTAACGGTAAGACTTAGGACCTCCTAATTTGATATATAGATATCCTCAGGCGCGCTTTTACGTTTAGCGAAGATAATTTTGCATTATCTCTAACCGTTACAAGTAAAAATGGAACTTTTTAATTGTAAATCTTAGGACCTCCAAATTTGGTATATAGATATCCTAAGGCGCACTTTAACGTTTAGCAAAGACATTTTTGCATTATCTCTAACCGTTACCGGTAAAAATACAACTTTTTAAAGTTAAGACTTAGGACCTCCAAATTTGGTGTATAGATATCCTTTGGCGCGCTTTCACGTTTAGCAGAGACATTTTTGCATTATCTCTAACCGTAACCGGTAAAAATAGAACTTTTTAACGGTAAGACTTAGGACCTCCAAATTTGATGTATAGATATCCTTTGGCGCGCTTTAACGTTTAGCGAGGACATTTTTGCATTATCTCTAACCGTTACCTGTAAAAATGTAACTTTTTAACGGTAGGACTAAGGACCTACAAATTTGATATATAGATATCCTTAGGCGCGCTTTTACGTTAAGCGAAGATAATTTTGCATTATCTCTAACCGTTACCAGTAAAAATGGAACTTTTTAATTGTAAATCTTAGGACCTCCAAATTTGGTATATAGATATCCTAAGGCGCGCTTTAACGTTTAGCAGAGACATTTTTGCATTATCTCTAACCGTTACCGGTAAAAATACAACTTTTTAAAGGTAAGACTTAGGACCTCCAAATTTGGTGTATAGATATCCTTTGGCGCGCTTTAACGTTTAGCAGAGACATTTTTGCATTATCTCTAACCGTAACCGGTAAAAATAGAACTTTTTAACGGTAAGACTTAGGACCTCCAAATTTGATGTATAGATATCCTTAGGCGCGCTTACATGTTAAGCAGAGACATTTTTGCATTATCTCTAACCGTTACCTGTAAAAATGTAACTTTTTATCGGTAAGACTTAGGACCTACAAATTTGATATATAGATATCCTTAGGCTCGCTTTAATGTTTAGCGAAGACATTTTTGCATTATCTCTAACCGTAACCTGTAAAAATAGAACTTTTTAACGGTTAGGCTTAGGACCTCCAAATTTGGTATATAGATATCCTAAGGCGCGCTTTAACGTTTAGCAGAGACATTTTTGCATTATCTCTAACCGTTACCGGTAAAAATACAACTTTTTAAAGGTAAGACTAAGGACCTCCAAATTTGGTGTATAGATATCCTTAGGCGCGCTTTAACGTTTAGCAGAGACATTTTTGCATTATCTCTAACGGTAACCTGTAAAAATAGAACTTTTTAACGGTAAGACTTAGGACCTCCAAATTTGGTGTATAGATATCCTAAGGCGCGCTTACACGTTAAGCAGAGACATTTTTGCATTATCTCTAACCGTTACCTGTAAAAATGTAACTTTTTATCGGTAGGACTTAGGACCTACAAATTTGATATATAGATATCCTTAGGCGCGCTTTAATGTTTAGCGAAGACATTTTTGCATTATCTCTAACCGTAACCTGTAAAAATGCAACTTTTTAACGGTTAGGCTTATGACCTCCAAATTAGGTATATAGATATCCTAAGGCGCGCTTTAACGTTTAGCAGAGACATTTTTGCATTATCTCTAACCGTTACCGGTAAAAATAGAACTTTTTAACGGTAAGACTTAGGACCTCCAAATTTGGTGTATAGATATCCTATGGCGCGCTTTAACGTTAAGCAGGGACATTTTTGCATTATCTCTAACCTTTACCGGTAAAAATGTAACTTTTTATCGGTAGGACTTAGGACATCCAACTTTGATATATAGATATCCTTAGGCGCGCTTTAATGTTTAGCGAAGACATTTTTGCATTATCTCTAACTGTTACCTGTAAAAATGTAACTTTTTAATTGTAAGACTTAGGACCTCCAAATTTGGTGTATAGATATCCTTTGGCGCGCTTTAATGTTTAGCAGAGACATTTTTGCATTATCTCTAACCGTTACCGGTAAAAGTGTAACTTTTTATCGGTAAGACTTAGGACCTCAAAATTTGCTGTATAGATATCCTAAGGCGCGCTTTAACGTTAAGCAGAAACATTATTGCATTATCTCTAACCGTTACCTGTAAAAATGTAACTTTTTATCGGTAGGATTTAGGACCTCCAAATTTGGTTTTTAGATATCCTTTGGCGCGCTTTAACGTTTAGCGAAGATAATTTTGCATTATCTCTAACCGTTACAAGTAAAAATGGAACTTTTTAATTGTAAATCTTAGGACCTCCAAATTTGGTATATAATTATCCTAAGGCGCACTTTAACGTTTAGCAAAGACATTTTTGCATTATCTCTAACCGTTACCGGTAAAAATACAACTTTTTAAAGTTAAGACTTAGGACCTCCAAATTTGGTGTATAGATATCCTTTGGCGCGCTTTCACGTTTAGCAGAGACATTTTTGCATTATCTCTAACCGTAACCGGTAAAAATAGAACTTTTTAACGGTAAGACTTAGGACCTCCAAATTTGATGTATAGATATCCTTTGGCGCGCTTTAACGTTTAGCGAAGACATTTTTGCATTATCTCTAACCGTAACCTGTAAAAATGTAACTTTTTAACGGTAGGACTTAGGACCTACAAATTTGATATATAGATATCCTTAGGCGCGCTTTTACGTTAAGCGAAGATAATTTTGCATTATCTCTAACCGTTACCAGTAAAAATGGAACTTTTTAACGGTAGGACTTAGGACCTCCAAATTTGGTATATAGATATCCTAAGGCGCGCTTTAACGTTTAGCAGAGACATTTTTGCATTATCTCTAACCGTTACCGGTAAAAATACAACTTTTTAAAGGTAAGACTTAGGACCTCCAAATTTGGTGTATAGATATCCTTTGGCGCGCTTTAACGTTTAGCAGAGACATTTTTGCATTATCACTAACCGTTACCTGAAAAAATAGAACTTTTTAACGGTAAGACTTAGGACATCAAAATTTGCTGTATAGATATCCTAAGGCGCGCTTACACGTTAAGCAGAGACATTTTTGCATTATCTCTAACCGTTACCTGTAAAAATGTAACTTTTTATCGGTAGGATTTAGGACCTACAAATTTGATATATAGATATCCTTAGGCGCGCTTTAATGTTTAGCGAAGACATTTTTGCATTATCTCTAACCGTAACCTGTAAAAATGGAACTTTTTAACGGTAAGGCTTAGGACCTCCAAATTTGGTATATATAGATATCCTAAGGCGCGCTTTAACGTTTATCAGAGACATTTTTGCATTATCTCTAACCGTTACCGGTAAAAATACAACTTTTTAAAGGTAAGACTTAGGACCTCCAAATTTGGTGTATAGATATCCTTTGGCGCGCTTTAACGTTTAGCAGAGACATTTTTGCATTATCTCTAACCGTTACCTGTAAAAATAGAACTTTTTAACGGTAAGACTTAGGACCTCCAAATTTGGTGTATAGATATCCTTAGGCGCGCTTACATGTTAAGCAGAGACATTTTTGCATTATCTCTAACCGTTACCTGTAAAAATGTAACTTTTTATCGGTAGGACTTAGGACCTACAAATTTGATATATAGATATCCTTAGGCGCGCTTTAATGTTTAGCGAAGACATTTTTGCATTATCTCTAACCGTAACCTGTAAAAATAGAACTTTTTAACGGTTAGGCTTAGGACCTCCAAATTTGGTATATAGATATCCTAAGGCGCGCTTTAACGTTTAGCAGAGACATTTTTGCATTATCTCTAACCGTTACCGGTAAAAATACAACTTTTTAAAGGTAAGACTAAGGACCTCCAAATTTGGTGTATAGATATCCTTAGACGCGCTTTAACGTTTAGCAGAGACATTTTTGCATTATCTCTAACGGTAACCTGTAAAAATAGAACTTTTTAACGGTAAGACTTAGGACCTCCAAATTTGGTGTATAGATATCCTAAGGCGCGCTTACACGTTAAGCAGAGACATTTTTGCATTATCTCTAACCGTTACCTGTAAAATGTAACTTTTTATCGGTAGGACTTAGGACCTACAAATTTGATATATAGATATCCTTAGGCGCGCTTTAATGTTTAGCGAAGACATTTTTGCATTATCTCTAACCGTAACCTGTAAAAATGCAACTTTTTAACGGTTAGGCTTATGACCTCCAAATTAGGTATATAGATATCCTAAGGCGCGCTTTAACGTTTAGCAGAGACATTTTTGCATTATCTCTAACCGTTACCGGTAAAAATAGAACTTTTTAACGGTAAGACTTAGGACCTCCAAATTTGGTGTATAGATATCCTATGGCGCGCTTTAACGTTAAGCAGAGACATTTTTGCATTATCTCTAACCGTTACCTGTAAAAATGTAACTTTTTATCGGTAGGACTTAGGACCTACAAATTTGATATATAGATATCCTTAGGCGCGCTTTAATGTTTAGCAGAGACATTTTTGCATTATCTCTAACCTTTACCGGTAAAAATGTAACTTTTTATCGGTAGGACTTAGGACATCCAACTTTGATATATAGATATCCTTAGGCGCGCTTTAATGTTTAGCGAAGACATTTTTGCATTATCTCTAACTGTTACCTGTAAAAATGTAACTTTTTAATTGTAAGACTTAGGACCTCCAAATTTGGTGTATAGATATCCTTTGGCGCGCTTTAATGTTTAGCAGAGACATTTTTGCATTATCTCTAACCGTTACCGGTAAAAATACAACTTTTTAAAGTTAAGACTTAGGACCTCCAAATTTGGTGTATAGATATCCTTTGGCGCGCTTTAATGTTTAGCAGAGACATTTTTGCATTATCTCTAACCGTTACCGGTAAAAGTGTAACTTTTTATCGGTAAGACTTAGGACCTCAAAATTTGCTGTATAGATATCCTAAGGCGCGCTTTAACGTTTAGCGAGGACATTTTTGCATTATCTCTAACCGTTACCTGTAAAAATGTAACTTTTTAACGGTAGGACTAAGGACCTACAAATTTGATATATAGATATCCTTAGGCGCGCTTTTACGTTAAGCGAAGATAATTTTGCATTATCTCTAACCGTTACCAGTAAAAATGTAACTTTTTATCGGTAGGATTTAGGACCTCCAAATTTGGTTTTTAGATATCCTTTGGCGCGCTTTAACGTTTAGCGAAGATAATTTTGCATTATCTCTAACCGTTACAAGTAAAAATGGAACTTTTTAATTGTAAATCTTAGGACCTCCAAATTTGGTATATAATTATCCTAAGGCGCACTTTAACGTTTAGCAAAGACATTTTTGCATTATCTCTAACCGTTACCGGTAAAAATACAACTTTTTAAAGTTAAGACTTAGGACCTCCAAATTTGGTGTATAGATATCCTTTGGCGCGCTTTCACGTTTAGCAGAGACATTTTTGCATTATCTCTAACCGTAACCGGTAAAAATAGAACTTTTTAACGGTAAGACTTAGGACCTCCAAATTTGATGTATAGATATCCTTTGGCGCGCTTTAACGTTTAGCGAAGACATTTTTGCATTATCTCTAACCGTAACCTGTAAAAATGTAACTTTTTAACGGTAGGACTTAGGACCTACAAATTTGATATATAGATATCCTTAGGCGCGCTTTTACGTTAAGCGAAGATAATTTTGCATTATCTCTAACCGTTACCAGTAAAAATGGAACTTTTTAACGGTAGGACTTAGGACCTCCAAATTTGGTATATAGATATCCTAAGGCGCGCTTTAACGTTTAGCAGAGACATTTTTGCATTATCTCTAACCGTTACCGGTAAAAATACAACTTTGTAAAGGTAAGACTTAGGACCTCCAAATTTGGTGTATAGATATCCTTTGGCGCGCTTTAACGTTTAGCAGAGACATTTTTGCATTATCACTAACCGTTACCTGAAAAAATAGAACTTTTAACGGTAAGACTTAGGACATCAAAATTTGCTGTATAGATATCCTAAGGCGCGCTTACACGTTAAGCAGAGACATTTTTGCATTATCTCTAACCGTTACCTGTAAAAATGTAACTTTTTATCGGTAGGATTTAGGACCTACAAATTTGATATATAGATATCCTTAGGCGCGCTTTAATGTTTAGCGAAGACATTTTTGCATTATCTCTAACCGTAACCTGTAAAAATGGAACTTTTTAACGGTAAGGCTTAGGACCTCCAAATTTGGTATATATAGATATCCTAAGGCGCGCTTTAACGTTTATCAGAGACATTTTTGCATTATCTCTAACCGTTACCGGTAAAAATACAACTTTTTAAAGGTAAGACTTAGGACCTCCAAATTTGGTGTATAGATATCCTTTGGCGCGCTTTAACGTTTAGCAGAGACATTTTTGCATTATCTCTAACCGTTACCTGTAAAAATAGAACTTTTTAACGGTAAGACTTAGGACCTCCAAATTTGGTGTATAGATATCCTTAGGCGCGCTTACATGTTAAGCAGAGACATTTTTGCATTATCTCTAACCGTTACCTGTAAAAATGTAACTTTTTATCGGTAGGACTTAGGACCTACAAATTTGATATATAGATATCCTTAGGCGCGCTTTAATGTTTAGCGAAGACATTTTTGCATTATCTCTAACCGTAACCTGTAAAAATAGAACTTTTTAACGGTTAGGCTTAGGACCTCCAAATTTGGTATATAGATATCCTAAGGCGCGCTTTAACGTTTAGCAGAGACATTTTTGCATTATCTCTAACCGTTACCGGTAAAAATACAACTTTTTAAAGGTAAGACTAAGGACCTCCAAATTTGGTGTATAGATATCCTTAGACGCGCTTTAACGTTTAGCAGAGACATTTTTGCATTATCTCTAACGGTAACCTGTAAAAATAGAACTTTTTAACGGTAAGACTTAGGACCTCCAAATTTGGTGTATAGATATCCTAAGGCGCGCTTACACGTTAAGCAGAGACATTTTTGCATTATCTCTAACCGTTACCTGTAAAATGTAACTTTTTATCGGTAGGACTTAGGACCTACAAATTTGATATATAGATATCCTTAGGCGCGCTTTAATGTTTAGCGAAGACATTTTTGCATTATCTCTAACCGTAACCTGTAAAAATGCAACTTTTTAACGGTTAGGCTTATGACCTCCAAATTAGGTATATAGATATCCTAAGGCGCGCTTTAACGTTTAGCAGAGACATTTTTGCATTATCTCTAACCGTTACCGGTAAAAATAGAACTTTTTAACGGTAAGACTTAGGACCTCCAAATTTGGTGTATAGATATCCTATGGCGCGCTTTAACGTTAAGCAGAGACATTTTTGCATTATCTCTAACCGTTACCTGTAAAAATGTAACTTTTTATCGGTAGGACTTAGGACCTACAAATTTGATATATAGATATCCTTAGGCGCGCTTTAATGTTTAGCAGAGACATTTTTGCATTATCTCTAACCTTTACCGGTAAAAATGTAACTTTTTATCGGTAGGACTTAGGACATCCAACTTTGATATATAGATATCCTTAGGCGCGCTTTAATGTTTAGCGAAGACATTTTTGCATTATCTCTAACTGTTACCTGTAAAAATGTAACTTTTTAATTGTAAGACTTAGGACCTCCAAATTTGGTGTATAGATATCCTTTGGCGCGCTTTAATGTTTAGCAGAGACATTTTTGCATTATCTCTAACCGTTACCGGTAAAAATACAACTTTTTAAAGTTAAGACTTAGGACCTCCAAATTTGGTGTATAGATATCCTTTGGCGCGCTTTAATGTTTAGCAGAGACATTTTTGCATTATCTCTAACCGTTACCGGTAAAAGTGTAACTTTTTATCGGTAAGACTTAGGACCTCAAAATTTGCTGTATAGATATCCTAAGGCGCGCTTTAACGTTAAGCAGAAACATTATTGCATTATCTCTAACCGTTACCTGTAAAAATGTAACTTTTTATCGGTAGGATTTAGGACCTCCAAATTTGGTTTTTAGATATCCTTTGGCGCGCTTTAACGTTTAGCGAAGATAATTTTGCATTATCTCTAACCGTTACAAGTAAAAATGGAACTTTTTAATTGTAAATCTTAGGACCTCCAAATTTGGTATATAATTATCCTAAGGCGCACTTTAACGTTTAGCAAAGACATTTTTGCATTATCTCTAACCGTTACCGGTAAAAATACAACTTTTTAAAGTTAAGACTTAGGACCTCCAAATTTGGTGTATAGATATCCTTTGGCGCGCTTTCACGTTTAGCAGAGACATTTTTGCATTATCTCTAACCGTAACCGGTAAAAATAGAACTTTTTAACGGTAAGACTTAGGACCTCCAAATTTGATGTATAGATATCCTTTGGCGCGCTTTAACGTTTAGCGAAGACATTTTTGCATTATCTCTAACCGTTACCTGTAAAAATGTAACTTTTTAACGGTAGGACTTAGGACCTACAAATTTGATATATAGATATCCTTAGGCGCGCTTTTACGTTAAGCGAAGATAATTTTGCATTATCTCTAACCGTTACCAGTAAAAATGGAACTTTTTAACGGTAGGACTTAGGACCTCCAAATTTGGTATATAGATATCCTAAGGCGCGCTTTAACGTTTAGCAGAGACATTTTTGCATTATCTCTAACCGTTACCGGTAAAAATACAACTTTTTAAAGGTAAGACTTAGGACCTCCAAATTTGGTGTATAGATATCCTTTGGCGCGCTCTAACGTTTAGCAGAGACATTTTTGCATTATCTCTAACCGTTACCTGAAAAAATAGAACTTTTTAACGGTAAGACTTAGGACCTCAAAATTTGCTGTATAGATATCCTAAGGCGCGCTTACACGTTAAGCAGAGACATTTTTGCATTATCTCTAACCGTTACCTGTAAAAATGTAACTTTTTATCGGTAGGACTTAGGACCTACAAATTTGATATATAGATATCCTTAGGCGCGCTTTAATGTTTAGCGAAGACATTTTTGCATTATCTCTAACCGTAACCTGTAAAAATGGAACTTTTTAACGGTAAGGCTTAGGACCTCCAAATTTGGTATATAGATATCCTTAGGCGCGCTTTAACGTTTATCAGAGACATTTTTGCATTATCTCTAACCGTTACCGGTAAAAATACAACTTTTTAAAGGTAAGACTTAGGACCTCCAAGTTTGGTGTATAGATATCCTTTGGCGCGCTTTAACGTTTAGTAGAGACAATTTTGCATTATCTCTAACCGTTACCAGTAAAAATAGAACTTTTTAACGGTAAGACATAGGACCTCTAAATTTGGTGTATAGATATCCTAAGGCGCGCTTTAACGTTAAGCAGAGACATTTTTGCATTATCTCTAACCGTTACCTGTAAAAATACAACTTTTTAACGGTAAGACTTAGGACCTCAAAATTTGGTGTATAGATATCCTTAGGCGTGCTTTAACGTTAAGCAGAGACATTTTTGCATTATCTCTAACCGTTACCTGTAAAAATAGAACTTTTTAACGGTAAGACTTAGGACCTCCAAATTTGGTGTATAGATATCCTTAGGCGCGCTTTAACGTTTATCAAAGATAATTTTGCATTATCTCTAACCGTTACCTGTAAAAATGTAACTTTTTAACGGTTATGCTTAGGACTTCTAAATTCGGTATATAGATATCCAGGACCGCGCTTTAACGTTTGTCAGAGCTACGTTTGTCTTTTTTCTAACCATTACCGGTAAAGTATAGCTTTATAACTCTAGAACTTAGGACCTTCGCGCTTTAACGTGAAGACATTTTTTCCTTATTACCTAAAAATTTAGCATGTTGATTGATGTCTTAAAGTCGGTCTATGCCCCCACCGGTAAAAATTAAACTTTTTTTTTTGGGGGGGGGGGGGGGGTTGTCTTGAGACCTACATAAATTGATATATTATATAGTTGCGCTTATAAACGTATAGCTAAAATATTCTTCCATTGTCAAGTTTTGTTACAATTATAAATATTTTAATTTATCGAAGAGATTTCCCCTTTATCCCTTATCGTTATATCGGTTAGAGTTACGACACGTGTTTATCCGTTATGTTGGCAGCCATATACTTGTTACACGTTTCTGTTCTTGATCGTTGAACAGTGTTTCATAAAATAAGGTTTCCATATAAGATATTCAGTAAAATCATTATTACATATGGTTCTTAGGCAAAAATTACAAACGATAATAATGATGAGGATGTTGCTGCTGCTACCACTACTACTTCTAATACTACTAATAATAATAATGATAATAATAATGATGATGATGATGATGATGATGATGATGATACTACCATTACTACTACTACTACTACTACTACTACTACTACTACTAATAATAATAATAATAATAATAATAATAATATTAATAATAATAATGATGATGATGATGATGATGATACTACCATTACTACTACTACTACTACTACTACTACTACTACTACTACTACTAAAATAATAATAATAATAATAATAATAATAATAATAACTAGAGATTGTAACTGGGATACCAGTTACGTATGATTCCCCACCATCCATAATCTATATATTGTCTAAAATATACACCTGCTGATGGACTGATCTCGAGATGGATTGATAGTATCCATTACTAGTAATCGAAAGCTGACTAAGAGAAAGGGCGGAAGACAAGTAAATTTAAAGTTAACATCGAAATGTACAATTATAATTCGAGCAGTATTCATTTTAATATATATTTTCATTCCCTCAACCCCATTGTTGCAACAATGTTTTTTGTTAAAAGAAACCAATTGATCACGGGAGTCCGAATCTGCATGTATAAATTTATAATTCGAAATGTATGTAAATTATACAAGTTTAATAGATCAGAATCATGCGTTCTGTCTTCTGACATATGTCCTATCCATTAAATTGGCAATTCTATTAGCTGGTGTATTTTGATTGGACAGGTATTCAACTTTGATTGATAGCAAATCTATTTCACGAACTGTGAGGTGTTTAACCAACAAATTTGACTGACGTGTCATGACTGTGAAGTAGCCATAACCTACATATTAATGGATAATTGACAAAGAGATTAAAGCAATTATCCATATCAAAACATGTAATAATGCTATTCTTTGAATAGGAATTTAATCCTGTAAACTTGCCTTAAGAAATGAAATCCAGTATGCCATAAGATAGTGTTTCTTGACTGAGGGTGGGTGTTAAGAATTCTGGCTTCCCACCCCTACCCTCTCTTGAAAATGATTTCCTGGAGGTTTTTATCACTCTTTTCAAAAGTCCATAATGAACAAGAAAATATACAGATGAGTGGAAAGGATTTTAACTATTTAAAAGCTATACATGTACATAGCACCACCCACCGTGGGAAATGACCTTAGGTGCCCTTTATTAATATCACTCTATTCAACTTTTCATAAGGAACCAGAAAATACATAAATTAGGGGTGGGGATTTCAATAGTTTAAAATTAACTTAGCACCACCCAGCCCTACCCTTCAGTGGGAAAGGACCTTAGGTGTCTTTGATTAGTGTCATTCTTTTCATTTTATCATTAGGAACCAGAAAATATATACTTTAGGGATGGAGATCTCATTAGTTTATGAGTTATGACAAAGCCCTATATATGGTTTTATAGCAGACCGCAAAGTGTTTAAGGAAAAATTGGTGATTTTTGTTTTTAAGACCCCATCTTCCTGTCCCTCACCCAATAAATACCCATGGATGTAAAACTTTAATGGTGCAGGAACCTATCCTAAAATTTTGAACGAGATTGAATGATGCGTTTAACTTGTTTGGCAGTGCTGATAAAAATTTGATATATTTTTAACAATTTAATACATAGTAACTGAGAATTTATTAAGAACAAATTATGTATGTGAGAAAGAGGTTAGTCACTTAATTAACATGTAGTTCATTAACATTCAATAATTTTTGTTTAGTGCTTAACTGTATACATTAATTCAGATTACCCATTTTTATCGGGCGCTCATATATCTGAGAAACTGAATAAGAAAGAAGAAGATTCTGTAAGAGTTATCTATCTTTGTACGTATTGGACAGAAAGATGTTTGGAATTAAATTACGCAATTTACACGCACTGACCGCTGAGCCGTCGAGATAGAAAAAAAATTTGATCATTTATCCATATCTACCAAGATAGCAGATTGTTGGTACCAAATTTCATCGAAACCCATCATACCGTTTCCGAGTTCTGTACCGGACAATTTTAAGGAAGAAAAAAAAAAAATAATAATAATAATAATAAGAAACAGAACGAAAACAATATGATTCCCCACCTTTGGGTGGGGAATCATAATAATAATAATAATAATGTAGTATCATGTGCTGAATTTTAATATTCCTTTCGATAAAATTAAAAATTCTACACATAACGATAGTCTGTATTTAGAAACCATTTCACAGTTCAGTTTAGTACATTTGCATCAGGAATATCATAATGAACATCTCCAATAATCAAAAATGTTTCTAAGGTAATTTCAATGGAATTCACCAGAGTACCACGTAATACCTCATATCGTTTGTGCGGGATAATTATTTCTATTGGCAATGGAATTGCATAAATTGACGTTTTCCCGTAATAATGTCGTTTTGTTTTTTTTTTTTTGTTTTTTTGGGAATGTTTGACGTAGACGTTATCCATTTCATTCCGCACAAACGTTAGGAGGTATTGATCACTTGGTACGCTGACGAGTTCCATTATGTATAAAAAATAAAAATAAACGTCTTCCCCCAGCAATCCGGCTTTCTGTGTGAAATCGGAATTTTAACTTGAAATATCATTTATCTGTTTTTAAATGTTGTCAACAAATTTTTTATTTTTGAAATTCAATATTAGTTTAATCAATTCTCCATACATTAAATGGAGAAAGTTGAATCACGTAATTCGAATGAATTGATTCTCCATGATTTCAGATACATTGGTTTAATCAACGACGTTTTAAATTTCGCTGGTATAATCAATCAATCAATCGACCGATTGATTGATTGAAATCAATCAATCACCAAACCAACCAACCAATCAATCAAACAATCTCTATAGATTAATTTGAGGATGTAATGTCAAATTACTGAATTGAAGTTGACGTGTTTTATACCCATGGTCAATGTAATGAAATATTTACTACCGCATTCAAGGTGAGTCCGTCAAGGAAGAAATTCTATACATGTGTCTATAGAAGAAGAGTTCCGTATATCGTTTTTCAATTTATATATTATTTTAAGTTTTGTTTACGGAAGTGGGTTTTCTAAAGAAAAAACGTCATTTCCTATGTTGTTTTCTGTTTATCACGGTGAGTGTATTAACACATTTTCAGTAAAACTGGTCTCCTTGAAAACAAATGTTGAATTAATATATCAAAGAATACAAATTCGATGAGAGTTTAGTTACCTATTTTTTTTATAGAAGTACGTTTGATTATTTGTAAATCTTTTTAAAAATCTATCATTTAGCATCATACTCATAGTCATGTGATGTAAATAATTGTGTATTGATTGACAATGATACCTCAATCGAGAGCACTGTATCTTCTCGTGGGCCACTGTTAATAGATGACATTTACAATCGCATATTATAATATTAAAAGTTAAATCAGAAAATCGTGACGTTTGAAAATGGATTGTAAAAGTCACCTTTCATAATGACATTAGTCAGCATCACACTCCCCTCATTTTCATAAAGTAGCAATGGAGCTGCTGAAATTGACTGATTTGTGCTAGAAAATCAATTCATTGACACAGTTTTACTTGAATTTTATTCAATATATCATACAATATTTTGATACATTTTAGAAAAATGAACATAAACAATAACACGTTAAACATGTTAAAAGGTACATGTTTCTCGTACAACCTTATACAAATTAAATGTTAGATAATAGATGATTTTTTTTCTTACTATGGCAGTTGAAGCATTTGTGACACCATATTCCAAAAAATGTAATATCAATAATCATGATACATGGCCATTCTTTCTTTGTATGTTACATATGCATGTGTGTATGAGTAATAAATTCAAATTAACAATTTTTCTAAGAATAGCCCAAAAGGTAAGACTTCCTTTTGTAACCCCCACCCATTGAATTCTTTGTAAATTATTTTTAAAAATATTTAAAATGGCTTGATTCTACAACTTTTAAGCTTTTTTAGTAGAAATTAAAATTTTAAATGAGGGTACAAATAGACATGTTTCCAGCCAAATCTTTTAATAAAGTTGATGTTATACATGTCAAACTCTATTACATGTGACAACTGGTGTGTGTGTGGTTTTTTCCCCAGACATTATATACTAGAGTGATTATATGAAAATGTATGAGATCATCAAATTGAACATAATTATAATTTGACATGTTTATATTGTCTTTTTATACATAACTTGCGAACATAATATAAAAATGTTAATTCTGTAAAAATGTTTATTCTGTAACAGGAAAGGGAAAAATGCAGTAGCAAACCAGGACTTGAGCCAAGGACCCTCCCAAAACTAGAAAGATGCTTTACTGACTGAGCTACCCAACCACCTTTCAAGCCTGGTCTGCTAAATTCCTCTCTTCCTTTTTTTAAATTGATTCAGCTACTTTGAAAAGAAACTATCAGGTTCTACCCTTGGACCATCCTGTTGTTGGCCACTTCCCAGAGTCCCACAAGCTCCAAAATGTAATAGAAAAGGGAAAATGCAGTGGCCAAACAGGGACTCAAACCCTGGACCTTCCTAATACTAGCAGGAAATTCTACCTTCTGAGCTACCCAACCATCTGTCTATTCCAATTCGGTACATTTCTAAAGTCTGTTTTAATTTTGGTAATTTTTGAATTTCATTACAAGATTGGTGGATTAAATAATCAGTTTTGGTAAATTTTGAATTTCATTACAAGATTGGTGGATTAATTAATCAGTTTTGGTAACTTTTGAATTTTATTACAGGATTGGAAGATTAATTAATCGGTAGAACTATGCCTATACTGTTTTCGGTTGTGGCCAGAGGAACAACTGTTCTCTCTAAGTATGCCTCATGTGCTGGCAATTTCACAGAAGTGACTGAACAAATTTTGGGTAAAATCCCTCCAGAGAATTCCAAACTGACATATTCACATGGAAGGTAAGTGATTTATACATACATTAATACATTTATACAATATTTGTCCAAAAATTAGTGAACAGATAAACAGTTGTAAAACCTATCAAATTGAGTAAATAAAAATCATGTAAGGAAAGGTGGGCATGTAGATGTTATAAGCATGCAGGTTATGCTACAAATATGTATATGAACAATTTTACATAGTATAGAGTACATGTTGTACTATTTATCATTTTAATTTTATGTAAAACAATAAAATAAAATGTTAACAATCGGCAATTCAAATTTAACGCAAATTTTTCCCTTACAAAATTGTATATAATATATACAGGTGTGCTGTATGTATGCAAAAACAGAAAATACCAAATGCTGGCTTACTCAAATATTTTGTTTTTAGTAAAAAAAAGTGCAAATGATATTAGACAGTCATTTTGATCTAGTATACCAGTATGTTTGTTGTCCCCTGCCGCGGAGCGGGGACATAGAAATGCCGGGCGTCCGTCCGTGTGTCCGTGTTTCCGTCCATCACACTTTTTTGTAAGCGCTCTCATGCCTACAAATTTTGACGGATTTTCATTAAATTTATACCAAATGTTTATACCACTATTACCTTGGTCAAGTTCGAAAATCAGCATTGGTCGATACTTTTTGTTGGAGTTATGGGACTTTGTGACCTTGTAAGCGCTCTCATGCCTACAAATTTTGACGGATTTTCATTAAATTTATACCAAATGTTTATACCACTATTACCTTGGTCAAGTTTGAAAATCAGCATTGGTTGATACTATTTGTTGGAGTTATGGGACTTTGACCACAATAATGACTCTGTTTTATCCAAAAATTGACCTTGTAAGCGCTCTCATGCCTACAAATTTTGACGGATTTATCACACTTTTTTGTAAGCGCTCTCATGCCTACAAATTTTGACAGATTTTCAATAAATTTATACCAAATGTTTATACCGCTATTACCTTGGTCAAGTTCGAAAATCAGCATTGGTTGATACTTTGTTGGAGTTATGGGACTTTGTGACCTTGTAAGCGCTCTCATGCCTACAAATTTTGACGGATTTACATGAAATTTATACCAAATGTTTATACCACTAATACCTTGGTCAAGTTCCTAAATCAGCCTTGGTCGATACTTTTTGTTGGAGTTATGGGACTTTGACCACAATAATTACTTCATTATATCAAAAATTGACCTTGAAAGTGCTTTCATGCCTACAATCATACAACTCATTTTCATGGGAACAATCTTGACCAGATATTGACAACAGATGACGAGGCATCATCTTGTGTTTTTCCTGTCCCCTATTCTGACCATTTTCTTACATGTATATCTCTGCAATAAGGTATGTGATTTTATACAGTATGTAAACCAGAGTATGAAACTTGAATATGATTTTTAAACAAAAACTGTACAGTGATATTGTCTCGTACATTTTAGATAAACTTATATATGTTAATAGGTATTTGTTTGATTTTAGATTGTAGTACTTTGGATATATTTGATACAGGAAAAATAGGGGAAAAAAATGGGTGGTGGGGGTAAAAAAATGTTCCTCCCAACCTCCCCACACATTTAATTCTGGAACAGCCCTGAACGTTTGAAAATATTGCAATTTCATATACAGTATACTAGTATACTGCTTGACCGGCGGGGGACCCAGGAATTCTATTCTTGTTTTTATTAATAAATCAAGGATTATTTACCTATATCTATCACTTAATTCCACATTTTATATTTTCAGTTACCTGATTCATTACATCTGTGAAGATAGGATTATTTACCTGTGTATATTACTTATACCACATTTTATATTTTCAGTTACCTGTTTCATTACATCTGTGAAGATAGGATAATTTACCTGTGTATCACTGATGATGTAAGTGATGATAATTAGAGGTTTGTCCTGGGTCTAAATTTGGATTATGGTTTTACATGCTTGGTTTAATTTCCACTCTTGGCAAATCCTAGTGTGAAAAAATTACTGTTTGCTTGTAGAAGGTACCCAGTAACAGTTTTCACTGAGCACTCCACTTTCCTCATCTATTCCAAAAATGATTGCCCTAATACAAATGAAATAATCTTCACTCAACCTCATCTTGCTTCAGACTGAAAATATAACTGGAGAAAAGTTACTTTCCTTGAAAGATTGGTTAATGTTTTGTTTTCTGGATATTTTATTATTTCGAGATTGCCACTGGTTTCAGAATTTGAATCGATTTCTTCTTCAGAGTTGATTTTTGCCGATCTCTTCTTCCATTTTCAAAACGAACGTGTGACATTGCAAAATTCTCTCATTTGAATGTTTTTGAAGATGTACAAATTTCTTGTGATATGCAACTACTGGTAACTCATTTAGTGGAGAACACACACCCAGATACTGCAATTCAGCATCTTTAGTTTTAAGTCACAATTCTTCTTTAGATAAGTGGTCTAAAATGATGACTAACAGATCAGAGTTCCTTTAAACTTTGAAATTTGAATCCTGTTCTGGTAGATCCAGTTGTGAGAAAGTTTGTAAACTTGCTTGCTGAAGATGAGTTTCTGTGTTCTCTAGTTTCTTTAATCATAAAAACTGACTGCCTTAAAATACATAAAAGTGAAAAAAAACTTCACTGGGGCATTAAAAATACTGTAAAATCACAGATATTCGTGGGGCATTAAATTTCGTGGTTATTACTTACCCACGAAAATAGCGAAATTTAATGTCAACGAAATTTTTTACTCACCAATTTGGAAAGAAACACTTGATGATCCAATAATACTTAATAATATGTACATTACTAGCCATTGCCGGATAAAAATCACAATACCTTCGCGTGTAATGCATATTTATTTCAGGCATAAAACATATTATTTAATTAAAATATGATTATAAACACACATATATAAACACACATATTAAAATGTTCGTACACCAAAGTTTAAAACTAATAAGTTGTATCAACAATTACAAGTTAATCCATAACGTCAGCGTGTCACTGTTACAATATCAATTTTTTACGTGTCCGATAACACCTCTGATATACTTGCAAGCTCAAATCCTTCAATCACACAGTGTTTGTCTTTGCTAATTTCATCAAACACAGATAATAACCAATTCGCGTGTATTGGTTTCGCATTGCTAGTTTTTAAATCAACAATCACATTTTCAATTCTAACACCCCATTTTAGTTGATCGGATACTTGTTTGGCATACCATTCGACAAACTTCTGTAAATGATAAATGATAACTCAAATCCACTATAATACGTCAGGGTTTATTTGATACCATAAAGAACCCTCACTTCCCACTGCCATTAGAATCTGTGTTTAGGATATATAATGATACAGTTGTTTAATCAAAGGTTTAAGTAAGATAACCTAAGTTCTTGTATTTAAGTGCTATGAAAAGATAGAAATTTCTGGTTTTCTTTACTACAATTTAACAAAAATAATTTTAAACATTTAGCATATATTTTAATATCCATTTTGACAGGACTTTGAAAGATCCAAAGCCTTTCTTTTCTTAAATGAGATTAAAAAGAGGTATGTATTCTTTATTTATAGCAATAACCTCTCTCTCTCTCTCTCTCTCTCTCTCTCTCTCTCTCTCTCTCTCTCTCTCTCTCTCTCTCTCACACACACACACACACACACACACACACACACACAAGAAGCTGGTTATACTCATTGCAATTACAATTATACAATGCAATGAGGAACAACAGTTACAAAGTTTAATTGGTACATTTCTTATTGTTTTTAGGGCTTGGTGACTGAGTAATCTTAATCACATGCTTAAAGATCACTATGCCTCTTGTAGTCTAGGTTTGAATCACACTTGGGCAGGACCTAGTGTGAGAATGTTTTCTTGGTTTTTTTATTGGTACTCTGGTTTCCTCTGCCATACCAAAACTGACCATCTTTATATAAGCAAAAAATAAAGTTGACTTGGAAATAAACACCATTACTCCATTTCACATTACTCCTATCATTCTATATTACCAGGACATGTTTTTTATTATAAAGTACCGTTATTTGATGTCCATTTATAATATCTTAGTATTTTTGACCATGTTTTGACATTTTTTATGTACATGTAGTAGTCACAGGGAAACAATGACATATACTATTGTTATGTTTTTAATCAGATTTAAACAAGAGGTACTTGTATCCTAAAATTCATTTATACTTCAAGTTCTTTCTGTGTATATTGAATAAACCAAGGTAATAAATAGCAAATAATAATAATAATAATAATTATAATAATAATAATAAAATTAATTAAATAAAAAAACAAACAAGCAAACAAAAACAAAAAATTAAATAAAAAAAAAAAAAAAAAAAAAAAAGAAAAACATACACCATACATAAACTTTTATGAACAAAATAAAATAAAAGAAGACTGTGGTTTTAATTATTATTTTGGTTATGATTTTATTGTAATTTTTCTGTTTAGATTTCAGACTCAGTATGGAGTGAGAGCTCAGACGGCTTTACCTTATGCCATGAACAGTGAATTTTCTCGTGTGATTGCATCACAGATGGTAAATAACAAAATGATTTAATTTTACCTTTTATGCCTTTTATTCCAGAATTTTAAAAAATAAAAGGAAAAAAAAAATACAAATCAAATCTGTGGTACTATATTATTCACAATAAATAAAAAAATGAGTACAAAAATAAGTAAGGAAGTAGATAAATGAAAAATTATTTTAAATGTGCATAGATTATAACATACATGTAGATTAATTTCTCCGCAGCATGACAGGAATACATGTATCATTTAATGTCCTATTTCATTACTTTTTTTTAAAAAAAAAAAATTGGCCCCTTTATTTTTTGATATGACACCTACTAAATGTAGTTCTAGATTGGGCATTGGTCTAATACGATACATATTTCAAATTTCATTTACTAAAATATAGATATACATCCTGTTTATGATTTAACACTGTAAATATGAATGTGGGTTTTTGTTTCATACAGAGAACTTTGACAGACAACAAACAGCAGCCAGATCAGTTGGACAAAGTACAGAACCAGGTTGATGAGCTAAAAGGAATCATGGTGCGAAATATAGGTAATATTTTATTATACAGTCCATTTTTGATGACTCTGACATTGTTTTCTGCACTACCATTGATTACTGGGTCATTACAGTAACCCCATGGGGCCTTAGAAATGTGGAATTTTAGACAGGAGGTCTTTATTATCAAATGAGATTCTCTTTAGATATTAGTTGAAGCAAAATGGTAGTAAAACACTTCTCTTAATGGACAGGTAGTCTTTTTCATAGAGGTGATCCCTGTAACAGTTTTTTGAGCATAAACTGGTGGTCTATATATATAAGTGGTTATATAAGTGTTTACAGAATTTCCTAATTTTGTTCCTGGGGTCAAATTTATAGTTCCATGCAATCACTTTGAGTAAACAAAGTTTCAAGATATTTTTCAAGTCCCCATGTTTTGCCATTGATCTAGAGTGCCAACTGACAGAGTGCCTCCCACTTCTATGCTCAAATTCAACTCAAACAAATGCTTGTGTGTGGAAAATTGACAGTTATTCAAGGATGGGTATTCATGTTTTTAAAATTTAGTGAAATGATCTAGGCTAGAGTATAAGAATCATTCAAACCAATCAACAAATCAATGGTTGTTTTTGCTTAAAGGAGGTTGACTCTTTAAAAGAGTATTCAAACATTATTCGAACTTCAATATGAAAGTCAGCGACTAGAAAGAATCGTGAAAAATTGTCATTATTTTGACTCTACATTTATTTCTGATGCATTTTAAAAAAAAAAAAATTAATTTTTCAGATGAATATCTAAAATTACGTGCAAGAAAGCAAAAAGTAGATTTTGTTAAAATAGGTATTATTGCTGCAATTTATAATGCTAAAAATGTAGTTGAATTTTAGAAACATCAAATCCTATAGCTAATAGCATTATCATTGTACACATTCTCCCCTCCCCCTGCATTGAATGTTGGAAGACATGTACTTTAATACCCCTGCATTGAATGATGGAATTATTTAAGAATTATTTGTTCAGAAAAACTTAAAGGAATGATGCTTTGTGGCAAAATTTTTATTTTTGATATTTTCTGCTCCAGAGATAAATATGTTTTATATATATTGTTGCTTGTTACATAAAGTTGATGCAAGTCATGTCTTAAAACATATACTAACAGTAGCTTATCAATTCAAACAGTTCTAAAAAACAAAATACTAATAAAAAATTTGAAACTGAGAAACATGTAAGTGACAACAGCCAATGCAACCAAGAACATGACACAAAATCAACAGAAAAGGGAAGCGTCCAAACAAGACAAGACAAGACGAGAAAAAACATACTGAGACCAATGACTATAAAATGTCTGACTGTAGATGGAGAGAGGAGTAAATATATTTTGGTATTGATAAAGAAGAATTAGTGGGTCCTAAATTCAGATTCTGAGCTTTTCTGTAAGGATTTCTTAAAAAAGGATTTCTCTAAGTCTTTATCTATTATCAAAAAAACAGCCTTGAGGAGTCGGTGGTAGAACTTCTGCCTCAAGAGTTAGAAGACATGGGTTCAAACCCCAGGCTGGTCATACATAAAACATAAATTTGAGATACTGCTTCCTTGCCTGGCAACAACTGTGTTAGCTCAGTCGGTAGAGTGTTCACTCCATAAGTGGGAGGTTGTGGGTTTGAACCAGGACTGGGTCTGACTCAAGACTTGAAAGTGGGTAGTGACTGTTATTTCGCCAAGCACTCAGCATTATAAATGAAAGTCACAGTTCTTTCGGATGGGAACATAAAATATACAAGGTCCCGTGTCACTGTAGAACCCTGCTGTATAATGCCATCAGGGCAACGCACAGGCAAAATTTCTGCACTTTTGCCTGTAGCTGGCAACGTCTCGATATAAGGGAAATATTCTTGACTGGGACATTGAACACCATTACTCAACTCTACTTCTTGTCTAGCACTGAGTATCAGTAGGACAGAGAATTGATTGATCCACCAAGTGTCAGGATAATTTGACCGGGAGATTGGTTCATTCTTCTGTGGCATATCAACCAGTTGAGCTAGTACCTTAACAAAAAATGTTGCCCTTTGTGTGTGCTAGTACATGAAAGACTATAATACACATTTGCATATCTCATGCATACACAAACTTGTTCTTAGATAATCCTTAGAGATTAATAACTTGCTCTGGTTATCATATCAACTTATGAATAAATTGTTGAAAAATTGCCGCTGAGACATTTAACAACATTTAAACCAACCAATCAGTCTTTGTCAAATGTCAGAGTCAAAATAAGAACAGTTGTTATTGGAAAGTACTCTCAATGAAATTATATATCAATATATTTGCAAGTTTTCTGAATTTTGCCTCCATGGTTAAGTCTCTATGACTTTCTCTAGTTTTTTGCAAAACCTTTAATAATTCATTATAAATATTATGTCTTTTAATCCATATTATGTAAAGTATTTTATTTCAACTAAAATTTTGTCTAAGTTAAATAAGTATGGATGGCTGACTGACAATAATATTGGCTTAAATCCCTTCTAAACTGTTATATTTTATTATAACGTTGGTTAAATTGTAAGAGAAGGATTATTTGATCAGTAGTAGCAACATTTCTGTCACTAAGAGCATGACAAATGTCTTTATCTTGTTTATTGTTAATAAGTTGATGTCAAAGTTATTTTTAATATGTTTGGCTTTAGTTTTATTTGTTTTGATAATGGTTATTTATTAATCTCAATCATTTGCATAAAAAATCTGAAATACCTAATAACCCTGCATAATCGTCATAATAACAATGTCATGTGATCACATGGTCCATGGTTTCAATGTCTGCTACAAATAGGGAATAGGGAGTTGTACTGGCTTTTTCTATTCACCACCAGGTGGCTCTAATGCAAAATTTAACCACAAGATGGCTCTTATGCGTAAGAGAGGAGCTTTCTAAGTTAATTAAAGAATGGAGTACAGTAATATTTTTACACTCCATTCATTAAAGTTTCATTGCGTTACATTAAGATCGTCACATCTTGGATAGTAGAGGAAGCTGGAGTGTCCAGAGAAAGCCACCATTCATGGGCAAGCAGACTTTCTCACACTATGTTGTCAAATTGGGATTCAATCCTGTATAGTGAGAGTTGTGATCTGTTAGTTGAACCACTTGGTCATCAAGGCCTCAGTTAAAAAAAGAGAGAAAGCACATACAACTCAACCACTATATAGGATGTGTAATGGTACAAGCCCCAGTTTCACAATCATCTCTTAACTAAGATTCCTCTTAAATTAAATCTGGCAAAGTTGAAGTGTTAACAATTTTATTAATTGTTATTTAAGGTATCATTTTGAAAATTACTTCAAGCATATAAAATTTGTATTTAGTTTTTTCAAATATATTTATTCATATTTCCAAAAGAGATGTCCTGAATTTTCTGAATTTAAGGAAAAACTTACTGTAGTTAAGGAATGATTGTGAAACTGGGGTCAAATGTATTACCAACTTAAAATAATTATTTAGTGATTAATTAAATAAATAATATACTGGTATAAAAATTTATACCATGTAGGTCATCCAAGGCAATCAATTATAGTTGCTGTATTCCATTGTAAGTGATTATGTCTGATATTACAACTGAATAAAGGTAGTTTCACCTGGGAAAAATTACTAAAAAAAAAAAAAAAACAAAAAAAAAACAAAAAACAAAACAAAACAAAACCCCCAAAATCCCCAAAATGATTCCTACGAATTCCCAAGACAACTGTGAATACTAGCAACATGTAACATCTGTTTCCAGTATTGAAATACGCAAGCAAATTGTTTACACAGATGACATAAAGTTGTATAAAACTATCTTTATCTGTCAGATTTTTAAATATTGTCACAATGCAACATCTTGAGAAATGAGGATCTCATTGCAAACATACCATTATCATGTACTTTTTCAACAAATTTTACACCAGTTTTTCAAATTTTCACAACTTATTGATTTTCACAATCAAAAAGGCAGAAATAAGTTGTTAAAAAAACAAAATTTGTACAAGTCTTTGAAAAAACATGACAGCCTAACCATTTTTTTAAATTTCAGATCAAATAGCAGATAGAGGAGAAAGACTTGAATTGTTGGTTGATAAAACTGAAGATTTAAGTTCAAATGTAAGTTAGATAAAAAAAGATGTGTGTGTGTGTGTGTGTGTGTGTGTGTGTGTGTGTGTGTGTGTGTGTGTGTGAGGGTGTGTGTGTGTGTGTGTGTGTGTGTGTGTGAGGGTGTGTGTGTGTGTGTGTGTGTGCACAGACACACTATATTAAGTTACATGTGGATAGGTTTTGTTCTCCAGGATATGGCCAAAGTTGGAATAAAAAAAAGAATCAGTAAGAGAGAGAGAGCGAGAGAGAGAGAGAGAGAGAGAGAGAGTGTGTTTTTGTGTCTGTGTGTGTGTGTCCACAAATAAGAATTTCACCTTAGACATTGCAAAAGTGAGTTATTCTTTCCATTTTGACCTTTTGATATAAAAAGGTAAAGAACATAAATAAACTGTATAATTTCAAGTTTTTAATATTTTTTATTTGTTTAATCATTTATAGGCAGTATCTTTCAAGAAAACTAGTCGAAACCTTGCACGGTCGATGTGGTTAAAAAACATAAAGATTACAATATTCATAGTTGTTATCGTAATAGTAAGTATGAACTCACTGTGAAATCATCAATTTCTGTGGTGACCAATTTTTGTAGTTCTAAAAAACATATCATTTCGTGAGGGGAAGAATTTGTGGTTATGACTGTACTTAATAAAAGTGAACCGCATGTTGTAAAAACCTTGTTTAATGTGTTACCGGATTACTCTACTTATTTTGCTCATGTTATCAAAAAGGTAAAAAGGTAAATTGTTATAAACATGTATTAAAAAAATGCATTGAAATGTAAATTTGTGGGTCGGGGTGTCCATGAAAACAACGAAAATTGGGCCACCACAAAAATTGATGATTTCACAGTATTACAGGTCTTTAATTGGGAAAAAACATCCTACCTTGCTAAAAGCTTTTTGCACTGAAAATAGATTAGGCTTCACATTGAGAATCATGATTGCAAAGTTTACTACAGTAAACTTCGATAACTCGAAGTGCCTGGGACTTTGGTGATGAATTATCGGGGTGTTTGAGTTATCGAAGTTGAACGATGACGTCACCTTAATACTAGTATATGTTTTCTACTACAGAAATCTTTGATGTTGTAAACAGTTACTGATAATCGAATGTAATGCTATAAAGAAAACAATAAATACTAATAGATACTTTTGAAATAATAATAATAATAATAATACATTGAAGAATTGAAATCAACCGCAAATGCAAAAAGTTCCTTTATTTTAAAATCAAGATGTATATGTACATGTTTAGCAGCAATACTTATTTTTTATATTTGTAAGAAAATACAAACAGATAGTTAATAAGTTAATAAAATTACAAAACAGTAATTAAGTCGAAAGTTGAACTGTTATCGACATTACTCAGTGTTTGTAATTAGAATAGGGGATTAGCGTATCCTTTAGACTTAAATGTCCATGACGGTACTGTATGTTAATCTGTTAATTGATACTAATTAATATGGTAGATCACCAGAACTACTCTCTAATATAATATTTCTCTGATTGTTTTATTTAATTGGCTATTGATTTTACATTGTTAGAAAAAAATTCGAGTTTTTGAAGTTAATTTTTAATAGATTTTTAAACTACAAACCAATTTTTTACTTCGAGTTATTGGGGGTATTTGAATTATAGAAGTTTGAGTTATCGAAGTTGTTTTCATAAAATTAATATAGAAAACCGGTCGAGACAAAAAAAAGACTTCGAGTTATCCGTGATATTCGAGATATCGAAGTTTGAGTTATCAAAGTTCTGCTGTATAAATAAAACTTTAAAAAATTTAAACATGTCTTTTTGAACTTAAATGGTCATAATAAAGCAGAGAAGTTTTTAAATACTTTGAAGAAAATAACAAACTTTATTTTATAATACCACTTGATCTGCAGTGTTACCGAATAAGTTACTTATGTTAAAGGACAGTTTGTTTTTTAAAAAAAGTATTTGAAGTTTAATTTGACATATTTGTAGCATATTCTGAAATATTTACTCATTTTTCAGAATTCTATCTTGAATATTTTTAACATATATATATATTTTTTTTTTTTTCAGATTGTAACATCTTTTCTTTTTGACTTTTCAGATTGTAATATACTTCATCATTTCTGCAGCATGTGGAGGCTTGGATTGGCCGTGTACAAGGAAATAAATTCCAAACATTTTTTGTTTTCATTTCACCGATCGTCTTTCAATATTATCATTGAATCATTATTGAATTATAAATTCATAATATTATTACATATTATATTGTTTCATTGATATTTTCAAGGGCAACAAGTTGTCATTGTTAAATAAAAACTGGATTATTGGTGCAGGCTGAAGCAGTAATTTTGTTTCATCTTGTTTGAGAACAGAAAGAGACAAGACTTAAGTTATAACCTCGTTAAGTAGAAGCCAACAATCAGAGACAGATGTTTACAACATTTGTGATTTTCAGTTCAATTTAATATGAATTTTGTTTTCATTATAAAAAAGTTCATTGAACAGAAAAAAGACCCAGCTGCTATAAAATTCCACAAGACAAGTCGGGCCTTTCAGTTTTTATTTACTTTCTCAATTTTCAATACCTGCATATGAAATATTCAACAGATTTCAATTTCAGGACCTTTTCAGTATCACTACTGCTATGGATTTGTTCTGGTTGAAGGAGAGGCTTCAATATTGTAAAATGTACTTCCATTGTTAGGCTGTTGATTCAAACACATTTCTTCTGTTAATTTTATTTTTAACTTTTTTTTATATGTGTTAAATAGTTTGATTTATATGTTTGGTATTACCTTTCCATACACACACACACACACACACACACACACACACACATATATGTTCATCTTTTTCCAAATTTCATTATTCATTATATATGCATAAAAAGTGCTTCATTTACAGACTCCAATTAAAATGAACCTGATACCAATAGGGTTCTGGTAAGATATATGGCATGAACCAGTGCTTCATACTTGTTCTTAATTTACACAAAGCTATAACATACAATTGACTACTCCTCAAATTTAAAGAGCTGACCACCTTGAAAACAAGTGAAAGACTAGGGCATAAAACACCATTACTCAGCTTGAAGTAAGCAGGGTGTGGCCACCTTGAAAACAAGTGAAAGACTAGGGCATAAAACACCATTACTCAGCTTGAAGTAAGCAGGGTGTGACCACCTTGAAAACAAGTGAAAGACTAGGGCATAAAACACCATTACTCAGCTCAAAGTAAACAGGGTGTGACCACCTTGAAAACAAGTGAAAGACTAGGGTATTAAAACACCATTACTCAGCTTGAAGTAAGCAGGGTGTGATCAAACTTTTTTGTGACATTCCCAAAAATATATATACATGTAATCCATTTTAAAGAATAAATGTTCCTTCTAAATTTTGTATTATTTTTTTCATCCTGTTGTTTGTTTGGTATTTATTTTTGTTCCACTCTTCATGAACGAAAAAGCCAAAGGCCTTAGTTCCGCTACAGTACATACTCTTTGATTTTGTAAAAAAAAAAAAAAAAAAAAAAAAAAAAAAAAAAAAAAAAACCATTAAAATTTTGTGATTTTGGTTGGTTTGAATTTTGGCTTAATTTCAAACACTGGTGATTTGATTCACAGCTTGAAAACAGGTAGTAACTATTCTTTCACCAATCACTTGAGACAGCTCGGATCTTTTTTAGGGATTGATGTTGTATAGCGAAAAACTGTCTCCTAATATTGTAGTAAGCAAAAATATTCATTTCTTTAACTTCACATACAGCTGGTCTGCTGGTGATATCTAAATATAAATTAATTAATGTAGACATAGAATTAAATTAATTTCATCAGGTGGTATTGGGAAAATTTGTACCCTTATTTATTCATTATAGCTCACTTAGTGAATAATGTTCTTTCTAGACCACATTGCTGGGCCAGTCTGTCCTAAGCCTTTAGAAAATTAGGGCCATATTTGCAAAAGGGCAAAAAATAGTAGGCCAAATTATTAGACATTATTTATTGATTCATTTTTAAAAGAAAAATCAGTTATGTATTTAGTTGTCATGCAATCAAATATTTATGCAATTAATACCTGTCATATTTGAAAACAGTTATAGACAAATTTTAGGTAAAAGAAAAAGAAGAATGCAGAATAGTATTTTCTCCATACATGTGTTGCCATAATTGGTCCTTTATCAGAAGTTTTTAGGGATTGTATTTTTATTTTTAAGCCAAATGACACAAGAACCCATTCTAGATTGAAGACTGAAATATGTGTACTATAAAACATTTTGTATTTACAATAAATATTCTATAAACTTTGCAGTATCTGACTTTTATTACATAGATGCTGTTTGCACTGGGCTTCACCAATGTTGCAAACTGCACTTTTCAAATTGGTGATTTTTTTTTTTTTTTTTTTTTTTTTTGGGGGGGGGGGGGGGGGCAGTTTTTTAAAGTCCACCTGTATCTTTTACACCTGTAATTATTGGGTAATTAATCCGGGCATTTTATTAGAATAAGAAATGTAGCCATTTTTTATTAGATAAATATTTATATTCTATAACAATATGTATACTAGTATATACTCTATAGATATTTGTTAGAATTTGAAGTTTTGTTTATATATATAAACTTACTTGTATATATTCATTTTTGGTACAGGTAGTTTAAGCTGTCATTGACTTTCATCCTGGCAGTGTTCAGTGTTGAATATATCAGGCCTCAGTTTCACAGTCATTCACTTAGTTGAGTGTATACTCAACTCAGATATTTAAAAATTCAAGTTTTACGAATCAATGTTTTGTTTTGTTTAACAAACCTACACTGAACATTTTAAAGATAACATTGGATATTCAATTTTATATGAGTAATGTCTTAAGAATTGACACTGAAACATTCCCTAATTTGAGATGAGTGTACGCTCGATTGAGCAAATGATTATGAAACTGGAGCAAGAGCTGCTAATGTAGGCTGATAATGAAGTACATGTATTAATTTGTTTTTGAAAATCACAGTTTTATCATTTTTACCTCTTTTAAGTGCCAAAAGATGAAATCACAGTTTGTATTATGCCATAAAGCAGTAATTGTAAAATACAGTAAAACATGTACATATAGATTTTTTTATGGAATGTTTAACTTTGCAAAGGTGGCCCTTATATAAAGGTTCGTTTTTTGGTAGAAAAAAATTAGTGACAGGATTTTAAATTTCTGGTCTTAATTGGAAGATTGTAATAATATAGCTGTGGTTGGTATAGCAGTTATATATATATATATATATATCTTTATAATGAAGTGGCAGTTAAAGTAGGTAATTCTTTATAAACATTTTTGAAAACTTGTTTTTTTAAGAAATCTAAGTGAACCTGTCTAAATTAAAACACATTCCAGATTAAATATTATGTTTTGAATACCGGTAGTTTGGATTTTTTTGTTATTGCAGGTAATTTCAGAACATTATCATGGTTTTGTTGGATGAATATTGTTTTACATCACATCAGCAATTTTTCAATTTCTTGGGGAGACTATTTTTTTTTTAGTCTCGAGGATTAATTTTAACATAACTTCATTTGGTGCAAAAGTGAGTGTTTCTGATCTGCATTGTACTAGAGCACATTATGTCAACCTTATTAATACCCGTACACTCACCTGCAATATTACAACTAAACATCAAAGATAATTCAGTGTGTTATACTGGTACATAGACAGCCAGTAAGAGCCTATGAAGGTCAAATATGAAAAAAAAACTGGAGAAACAAGCTTCATTCAGTGATATTGTAAATATTTTATGGAAATCTAAAGATGTATATTGTAGAATATACTGTAGATCAAATCATTAATTATATTTGTGGGGAAGGGGGGGGGGTGTTAAAATATCGTGCTTTTCCCATTTTAAAAATTTCTGTTTGGAGAAAATTTTGTGGACAATGTACAAGTTTCTTTCACCTTGTGTAAGAGAATCCATAAAAAGGATTAGTGCCAACATCTTAAAAAATTTTATTTTTTGTATTAAAAAAATAACACAATAGACACAAACCACTATACTGAGGTACTGTAGAATCATTAATATTCGTTGGGTTAAAATTTCGTGGTTTTGCATTTTTAAAAAATTCTATTGGTAGAAATTTTCGTGGAATTCAGTTTTGTGAAAACAAATCCCATTGAGGGCAATGGAAATTAAAAATTTTCAATGACATTTAATTTCGTGGTTTTCAGTAACCCACGAAAATAACGAAATTTAATCCCCCGTGAATATTTGTGATTTTAATAAGATAATTATCATTGTCTCAGAAATAATATTTATTTTTGTATTGATTGACAAAAAAACAAAACAAAAACAAACAAACAAACAAAACAGCAAAAAAAATTTTTGACAAGAAATATGACTCTTTGTTGGTGAATATATTCATATTTGTTACAACAAATTTGTTAACTTAATGTACCATACAGTATGCTCAGCAAAATTTTTTTTATATAATTTAAAGGGGCTTCTTTGCAGTTTCCTCCTAATGGATTTTACTGTCAAAACTAAAAATAAAATGCTTTAAAAATTAGAGTTTAGTCAACTGTACTTATTTTTGTCAAAATTTTAGAAAAAAATAAAAGGTAAATCCCAGAGTTTTGAATTTTATTAAATGAAATTATCTGTTCTTTTTTATAAGCTGTTCATTAGTTGTTACCTGTTTTCTTTAACAATTATTGTATTTCAGGGTTGTGAGAATGCTAAAATATTTTATTTGATGGAAATACACCAACCATCAAACCATCATGGTCTGTCTATTTGTCTTTTTTTTTTTTTTTTTTTTTTTTTTTTTGTACAACCCAATGACAAACTCTACTGCAATCATAAGATCCAGTGTATTGGTTCAAATATATAGGTCAAGTTTAGTTTTATAGATTTTCTTATTTAACCATAGTTATCTCCCTTTGTTCACCTTTTTTGTTTACATTGAGATCATTAGCATAATACTATACATCATATATAGGTAATAATATATCATAGTTTTTACATGAATCAATTTATTTTGTTGTAATATTTAAATATCTTTATTAAAAATTGTGATGGGTTTTCAATTAACATTTTTTTAAATTTCAAAATATTCTTTTAAATTTAGGAAAATGAAATGTTGTTGGTTGAATTACATACAGGTTTGAATTTTGTTTTTGTCATTTAATCTAAAGTATTTATTATTGATAATTAAGTAATATAAGGGATCTTTCTTTAAAAGACATACTTCAGTTAAATACAAGATAAGGTAAATGGAATTTTCTTTTCTTACAGTTTTGTTATTTACATTGTGAGATGAAGTATTGTGTATACTTTTTTAAATTATAAGAACGTAGTTGTTTGAAGCTTGATCAGCTTAATAAGTTGATTAGTCAAAATTAATTAACTAATTAATTTGTATTATCAAAGACTCTGTGTACTATTTTTGGAAAAGACTAAAAGTTGTGACAGCACTGCCTATTTACTTTGTTAGATCTATGTAATTTTTTTTTTTTTTTTTTTTTTTTTTTTTTTTGGGGGGGGGGGGGGGGGTTAGGGCTAACCACTATAATAATAAACTTAATTTTCATAAAGTATAAAATTCATACCCTGTAGCACATAAGCAAAGAAATTATTTTCATCATTCATTAATCTATCAACCCTTGAGCAACTTTGCTGAGACCATTTTTTTTTTTTTATGTGATGGGTCCTCAATCTAACTTATTAAAAAAAATTATCAATTTCTGTAAAATCAGGAAAATCAATTTTTGACTACTTTAAAATGTTCAGTTTGCATTGGTTCTGATGTATTTTTTTCAAATATTGGAATACATGTGTTTTCATCTTGTATGCTGCGTCTTCAATCAAATTTAATTTAAAAAGAAAATGGATTTAAAATACAATTTTTGTCGAAAGTATTTTGATGATATGGCGTTTGTTGAATAATTTTTGTCATAGCTTTATACTATATTTATGGTATTTTCCCCCAAGCATATTTAAAAAGAAAGAAAAACATATAATATATATGAATAAAGAGTACAAATATTTTTTGTTGTTGTTTTATTAATTCACTGGACGAAAATCTTACACTTATTGCTGTTACTCTCATGTCCCGTTTTCCTTCATCCTGCACTATTCATTTACTCACTGGGTGAAAATCTGGTCATCTTTTGCTGTACCCCTTGTTCCCTTTTTTGTTAATCTCGCACTATTCTTTTTATTAATTCAATAGATGGAAATTGCTGGAAATATCCACAAAATATCTTTCAACTAGATGTTCTTTTTTTTAATGCTAAACTTTGGTTCACTTCTCGGACATTTGATAACATTGTCTGTGACTACTGTAGAAACAAGTATAAGGATTACATTACCCATATACAATCTATGCGTACAATTATATATACAGTACAGTATAACCTGTAATAGCGTCCACCTCTATATAACGTCCACTTGTCTATAGCGTCCAGTCTAAAGTATTCCCAATCGATTTTACTATACAAAGACCCCCTGTATAGCGTCCACCTGTCTAATGCGTATAGCGTCCACCTATTTCGATCCCGATCGGCATTAAATGTGTGTATAACGTCCACTATTCGGCTGATCAAGGGGCATAACTCGTATTTTTCAACACAACCTTCGGATGAGACCTTAAAAACTGATGTCCTTTGATGGCAGGCGTGGCACGTAAAAGGACCCTCTTTGCACATTGTCCTAAGTGCACTGCAAAGGGCAAAATTACTGTCACCTCTATAGCTGGTGTTGTCTCGATATAAGTGAATAATTGTTGACAGGGACGTTAAACCCAACTAAATCAATCAATTACTCGAATGGAATGCTAAAGAGCTGTTCATAGAATCAGTTCGAACGTTTGATATAGGTTTATACATATTAATTAAAACAATTGATAATGAAAGTTTTACATTGACAGTACTTGACTATCTACCAGACAGAATCCTTGCAAAAACATCAAGAATTGATCATGAACAACCAAAAAGGCCTTACGATTCACTAAAAAGGGTAAATGTGCTAAGGAAACATTGTGTTCATTAGAGCCACATTCAAGGATTGTGAGTTTGAACCCATGGAGAAGTGTTGCCCAAGTCAAATTTACTACTGGATGTTGTCAGAATGATTTGGCATCTGAGTTAAAGTCGTTCTCCCTTGAGTCCAACTAAAAGTGTCAAAAGAATGAAGATGATAAAAGAGATTTTATTCAGTTGGGTAAAAATTTGAATCCAACCTTTAAAAAATTATTTTACCTCTTTAATTTCCGAACATACATTGACCAATTAAATTCCAGATCACATAACATCGGTTTCTAAAAGATTTGCGAAAACGTAATCTGATTGGTCTATCCGAAGATAATACAATGACGTCACACTTAGCAACTTTTGTTTGCGGGAAAATTTAGTAAATTTTCAGAAGCCGACTTTAGAGCGATTTTAAAATACTTAGAAAAGTTTTTAAATCATCTAGCGATCAACTGTAAAACTTGAATTAAGAAGATGGCCACTGATAGGGGTAAGTAGTGTCTTAATTTGTAAATTTTTATACCTTTTTAATAAGATGAATGGGGTATTTTTTATGTTAATGGTACCACATGTATTATAGTATTAGAGATGCCCTCAACAATTCTAATAAAACAATTGTTATCAATTAAAGTTAAAAAATCTCCTTAATTACAAAAATATATAAGTTAATTTATTATTATTCATCTGATTATTCAGTTATAATCTAACTGTTTAAATTTAGCTTGATATTGCTAAATACAAGTCCAAAATCTTTGCTACCATAAAACATTATCAATCAATAAACTTAATGTACAACAGTAGCACTGCACGGTATCTGATAGGGACCGTAATTTCTTGTAAAACTTTCCTACTTTATTTAATTTTATTGAGGGATAAAATATTTTTTAAAAAATATAGCAGATAATTTATAAATTTTTGATTAACTCATTCAGAAAAAAATATATAAATGAACGCGAGTATATATCAACAATTTAGTTTAAACAGTATTTTTTGAATAATATACACAGAATATAATAAATGGTACGAAAAGGGATTCCGGAACAAGAGTAAAACTCTTATATAAACCAGTCTCCCTTGATAACATATACTAGTATTACAATATAATATACATAGATTAACAAATAGCTCGAACATTAAATAAGTATAAACCAAACAAACCAGCAAATAGATAAATAAATAAATAAGCGAGCAAATAAATAAATAAGCGAGCAAATAAATAAATTAGCGAGCAAATAAATAAATAAAAAAACAAGCGAACAAATAAATAAATAAATAAGCGAGCTATTTATGAAGTCCAGAATCATAAGGTAGTAGTGCACGTAAATTTAACTATATATTTTCACTTTTTGTCCTCATTTAGCGACATTTTATTTCCAAATTTTTTAAAATGAAAGTGTCTCTTGGAGTTTTTGTAATACTTTTCCCTTAGATCGATGTAGATAATAATAATCAGAATAGTCATAATAATATTCTGTAAAATAACAAAATATTAGCAATAGAAAGTTTAATCAAATTTTTGTTTGATTTACTCGGTCGAAGATATTTTTGTGAAAATTCTGAAGTTATTTTGTTTTCTGGGTATATCAGTTATGTAAATAAATAAATAAATAAATAAATAAATAAATAAATAAATAAATAAATAAATAAATAAAGTAAATAAATAAATAAATAAATAAATGAGTAGGTTTTGAAAAGAAAATTATAATATACAATTCAAGAGGTCGTTTCATTCGTGTAAAAAAGAGATATAGGTAAAGATTCAAAATATAGAATCAGAAAACCTCTTGGTTAAAAGAATATAATTGATCATTTTAGTAAAAATAGCAACGTTTTCGTCGGAAGTCAAGTTTTTGTTTATTTATTACAGATTTCCATTTATACCGGACAATAAAAGGACGCCGTTATCCAGGATTGCTCTCTACAAGTAACCTGTGTATGGGAACAGAATTCAGAA
Source organism: Tegillarca granosa (assembly GCA_029721355.1). Taxonomy (NCBI): domain Eukaryota; kingdom Metazoa; phylum Mollusca; class Bivalvia; order Arcoida; family Arcidae; genus Tegillarca; species Tegillarca granosa. Next base: position 8,414,474 of record CM056604.1, read on the forward strand.
GTAAGTATCTTATACTTATCGTTAATGATATTTGAGAAGGCAACTGATCAATGCCAGACGACTGTTCCAGTTTCACAATCACTTTAAGTTTCTCTATTCTCTTTTGGGAAGATCTTAGAGCAAGAAAGTTGGTCAGTTCACTTACCAAAGGTCAGTGGTTTTCTTCTTGTAACTCTAGTTTTCTCCATCTACACCAATGCTTGACCATATCGATTAGGTGAAATAGTCTTCACTGGGGCTTGGAACACCATTACTGCGCTCATTTCTTTTCAAGACATTAGAGATAAGCATGATTTTGGGCATTGAATGCTTGTATGTGTAATTTCAAATAGTATATGACACTGTCAATTTTCAAAAGTCACTTTATCATTATTTTTAATTTCAGAGCCATTTTTGCCTCGAAGGAATCAACAATTTCAACCTATTTTCAACAGAGCAGCTCGCTTAACAGAAGTCTTGTTACTAAGTACTAATTTTATCGACCATATTGCTGATGTAGATTTCATGGAACTAACCAAGGACATTGTGAGAGATTTAGAATACCGAGCATATCGATCGAGTAAGCCAAAATTTCAGACATTACGGGGAGCTTATTATGATTTCGTAGTAGAGGTAATTATGCTATATATAAAATAAATCTTTGTTAACAAGCCTACAGAAAAAAGAAATATATTTAAGACAGAAATATCTGCATGCAATTTGAGCATAAACATATGATAAGTTTTAAAAAAAAAAAAAAAAAAAACAAAACAAAACAAAAAAAAAAAACAAAAAACAAAAAAAAAAACGTGGTTGCCTATCTAAAAAGGGGAAAACAAACTGAATTCAAATCAAGGACACGCACTTGCCATTGGCTACTTGAAGGGGGGCACTGTATACTGTTAGAAAATGGTACCTGAATTGTGATGTAGTGAAGCCCTTAAACTATCTATGTACATGTAATGAAATTCTGGATTTTATCGGTCAGAGTTTTTGCAAAAATCCATATTTATTTTAACTACACGCTTACTTTTCTTTAACCATTGAGGACAAAAAAAAAAAAAAAAAAAAAAAAAAAAAAAAAAAAAAAAAAAAAACCCGCATGAAATATTCTCAATATTTTTAAAAGGTTTCGTGATTGTGACAAGACATTTTTTATTTCAACTGTATCTAACAAATATGTTTTGTATATTGTGTTTTAGTTCACCTACCGCTTAAGCCTTTTGGTACCCTCCGATTCAGAAGAAAGCCTTGAAGATTTAAACGGTGCTCTGAGGCAGGTATTTGGAGAGAGATACACAATTCCATACAAAGGTAAATTTTGTTATTTCTATTTAAAATTGTATCATTTATTTCAAATACAGAGTGGGGTAATAAGTTTTTGAAAAAAATCATTTAAATGCCATACTTTTTTAAAAATAAACCATTCAACCAACCAAGCTGTACAGAGTATATCGACATAGCTCCATGTGTTCTGAGCAGGATATATGTATGGCTTTTTGTAATTCTTTGTTTTTTATGCATAGAAATATCTTATCCTTTCCCTGCTTGATTGGAAGTGTATATCATATTAATATGATGTATATTTTTTTAAATTGTTTTTATATATAAATGGGTCATTAATTTTACCCAAAGTATTCGACTTCTAAAGGTCTTAAACCCAGCATCTGCTACCAATAATAGTGCAGCAAGATATGATTGTAGCAAAAAGTTTTCAGTCAAAATCTCGAACCGATTCTCCACCAACTGTAAAAACATAAATAGTCTCGATTTCTTATCAAGACTTCAAATATTTAAGAGTTGGAATTTTTGGACTAGTATAAAACGTATACTTATACTTATTTCTCTATCTTTTTTCAGGCAAAGAGAAGAAGGAAAAGAAAAGTTCTTTTTTCAAAATCAAGAAATTTTTCTGTCGCTGTTTTTGTTGCACATGTGAAACTGTCTGAAAAAAAAGAAGCGACACAAATATCCGGCATCTTTTAAATGTGCGATAGAGACACAAAATCAATATACCCTGAAGTAGAGAGTGAAGCAAAAGTTTAACAAACAAATATGGGGGTACTATGCCGGATATTGGAACAGTGTTATTAATTTTATGGTTATAAACATAGCGAGGAACTCAAGTAAACGGTATATTTATTTCAAGGATACTTGTGAAAGTTGTAAAACAATGCATATTAGTTCTGTTGACTGGAACAACGAATTTATCTTTTCACAAGAATTTGTGTATGTTATAGAGACACGATATACGTGTGAGGTTTCTAAATAATGCTATTGTAGATTTTCTACGCAACAATTCTTCTGGGAATTTTGTGAATGTGATAGAAACACAATACAACACAATAGAAGTTGTTAACCACAAAAAGCGGCTTTGCTAGAGTCTAGGGATTTTCCGAATGCATTGAATATGTTGTTGAGTATCATTGTAATGCTTATAGACTTGCAACGCAACATAACCTCCGAAAGCCCTTTTGAGAAATTTACGAATGATATAGACGCAAACTGTTTTCTAGTGTGAATAGTTTGAAACAGACTTTTAATAAAGCGGTGTTTCTTGAATGTTAAAAACATATCAATTCTATGATCTCGGTGATTAAAGGAGACATAAACAATGTGATATTTTTAACCAAACAGACAATAATTGGTAGACATTGTCCTTCAGGCCCGCGCAGATATGACGCAGCCACAACTATGGCAATGGAGCAAGAGAGATATTCGAAAGATATTTCAACTATATAATAAGAATTTAGACGGATGATAGAAGAAATGATGGATGTTTTTTTTTTTTAAATAATAAAAAACAACAAAGCTCGGTCAGATTGTGCGACGTTGATTTATTTTGAGGATTTTCTGATAGTTTGAAGATATATCGTGTGTGCAGCATTACTGTGGATCTGATAAATTTGAAGCAGAAAAACTTCCGGTTTAGAGACATACAATGCAACACTATTTGCAGACAGACTCTTGTGTTTCCGGTTGTAGATTTTCTAGGCAAAGTTGTCATCTTGTTAATAAATAGTAGCTGTAGACTGTACATCAGTATTGTTAACTTGTTTAAAAACGGATTGCATTGACGTTTTAACTTAGCAAGTTAAAAGAAGAAAACATGAAGTAGTATTCTATAAGGAAAACAGCAATGAAGTATTGAATATACATGTATGTGTAAAGGACATTGCATATGCCAGTCCACACAAAATATACCTTTCAGATCTGTTATTCAATTTGTATTTAAAATTTTCAAAAGAAAACATATTTTAAGAGTTAAAATTGTGTTACTTATTTATTACGCTTTTCAAATACATGTACATTTGTACCTTTCTGAGTTATCATATGAGGGGAGTAGAGTAATTGTGATGTGCGCCAAAGTCAAGATTTTTTTCATTTGAAAATAGGCGCTCAAACTATGAAGAAGAAAACCGGAGTACCAGAAGCAAATCATTTACTTCTACATGAAAACTGACAATTTTTTTTTCTTGCACTTTGACCTGCCGAGTGGGATTCGGTCATAAGCACCGAAAAGCATAGAGTGTCGTTGTAAAGAGGGTTGAATGTAGTGATAAAATTGCAATTAAAGGCTTACTTGTGTATACTGTTACGAACCTGACCTTGACTTTGTGTCCAAAATTGTTTAAAATTTTAGTTTATCGAACCAAAATCTTTTTGATACTTAAAAGTTTTCAAGTTTAGACAGGTTTCTTTTTTCAGTGGTAGAGCACCCACCTTGAGAGCAGGGAGCCATGGGTTCAAACCCAAGCATCCAAGGTCATGCTTAGATTTAAAAGTTGAGATTCTGCTTCCTTGCCTGGCAACCGGCATTAAGGGTACGTAATACTGACTGATTTAACTGATGTCAGGAAAAATTGGTTGACAAGTAGGCTGTCAGTGGCAAACTGCCTTAGTGAGCTAGCACTTTAACAAAAAATAACCTTGTCTGTGTGCTAGTACAAAATGGACCACATTTGCACATCTAAAACAATTATCCTCAGAAGTTAATAGCCTTCCTATTGTGGAAAATAGCTCAAAATTGCTGATGTGACGCTTTCATTATTACAACCAATCAAGTAAGGTAAATCACCATAGAGACAATAAGTCCTGTGCTCAATAAGTAAACAATAAGTCCTGGGTCCTTCAGTTGGGACCCTAAAAACTGATGTCCCGTATCACAGCATAGCCTGTAAAACAACCCTCCCTAAAACCTGCTCTAAGCACACTGCAAAGGTAAAACTTTCTGTCACTTCACCTATAGCTAGTGACATCTCGATATAAGCGAAATATTCTTGACTGGGAAATAAAACTCAATTAAATAGATCAAATCAAACCTGTGCTTAAATGACCAAAAACTCTCAATATTTTTGACGCTGTAAAAGTAAAGGGTAGCTATGATGTTGAATGACCCAGTCAAGATTCTTTTACTTAAATGAAGCTGATAGTTCTGGGATGGTTGAGGAAACTGGAGTACCACTGGCCTTAGGTAAGTAAACTGACAAACTTTCTCACAATGGGATCAGCACTGAGTAAAATTTAAAACAAGACAGTAATAAGAGGTCATGTGATCTGGGTGTGCATTCGAAAGTAAAAGCAGGCATTTTTAAAATCTTTTTTTTTTAAATTGTTGAATAAATAAATGAAGAAATTCAAAAAATACATTTGTTAAAAATGTTGTTTATTAATGTTTAACAATAATATTTTATAGTGGTATCATTTTTGCTATACTAGTATTCATGTAAAGTAAGTTTCTATGAAATAAATTAATCATTGGTTCTTTATATGCAATTAAAAAGCTCTAGCTACATGACAATAACAATAAAACAATGCTAATACATTAGACAATGTCATACCACAAAAATATGAAACTGCAAAAAAATATTCATTATACAGTATGTAAAAAATACAACAAATTCCAATTGTTTACTTAACTATGTAATGTATAATGGCCAATTAAAATAACCCATTATTTCAATCCTCAGCCTCTGTGATATAATATTACACTCAACAAGTCTATAAAGACAAATATTTCAAAAATTGCTTTAAAAAATTCCTCAAATATTTTTCTTGCACCAAACACCAAAGAGCCAGTGGTGTTCTTTACATATATATATATATATGTGTGTGTGTGTGTGTGTGTGTGTGTGTGTGTGTGTGTGTGTGTGTGTGTGTGTGACACAGTCGTTTGCTTCCGACAAAAATACTGAAGAATCATTTATATCTCCTGGGTTAAAATTTCATGGTTTGATGATTTTAAAAAAAATTATTGGGAGAAATCTCATGACCAGGTATTGTGAAAATAAACTCCATTTGTAATTAAAAATTTCACTGCCATTTTTAGTTTTGCAATTTAAAAATTTTATTTATTGAAAGAAAAATTTCATGGAATTGAGTTATGTGAAAATAAATCTTATTATGAGACTTAATAATTAAAAATTTTCATTGAGATTTAATTTCTTTTTTTGACCAACCT
>CM056604.1:8422413-8462312 GCA_029721355.1 Tegillarca granosa
TGAAAATGGACATTCACTTTCACTCAATTTCATGACTGTGAATCCTCAAAATCACACTCATTCTCCTGAAAATTCATCATTGAATGTGAATGATCTTAATCAAACCCATTCTCATGAAAATGTTTCCCCTGAATGAAATGCTCAAAATCATACTCATTCTCATAAACTTTATCACTAAATGTGAATACTCTAAATCAAACTCATTCTCATGAAAACTTAATCAATGAATGTAAATAACCTAAATCAAACTCATTCTCATTTAAACTTTACCACTAAATGTGAATGCTCTGAATCAAACTCATTCTCATTTAAACTTTACCACTAAATTTGAATGCTCTGAATCAAACTCATTCCCATGAAAACTTAATCAATGAATGTGAATAACCTAAATCAAACTCATTCTCATTTAAACTTTACCACTAAATGTGAATGCTCTAAATCAAACTCATTCTCATGAAAACTTAATCAATGAATGTGAATGCTCACCATCACACTCATTCACATGAAATCTAAAAGTTTTCAATGACAGTGGATATTAAACACAATCAAACTCAATTTTGTAAAACTTTTGCAACGAGATGGCATGAAATCTTTTTTAGATAAGCAAATAATTTTATCCAGAATGGGCGGCCATATGAACATGCAAAAGACTAGTCTCTCTAAACTTCTCACCACAGTCAGGGCATTCAAAGAACTCAACATTACTTTTCAGACTTAAACATTTATGATTTTTCAGCTGGGTAGACTGACGAAAGTTTCTGCCACAGAAGTAACAGCAATGTGGTTTTTCTCCTGTGTGAAGCAACATGTGTCTTCGTAAACCATTACTTAGCCTGAATTGTTTGCCACATTCTTCACATTTATGTGGGCGTTCACCAGTATGGATAAGTTTATGTTGTCCTAAGCTGAAAGAGTTTGCATAGTGTTTACCACATTCTTCACATTGGAAAAGTTTTTCACCTGTATGAACCCGCTGGTGCCGCCTTAGAACTGTGGCACGTGTGAATTCCTTGCCACAAATCTGGCAAGGATATGGTTTGTCACCAGTGTGAATAAGTTTATGCATGTTTAAACCACTTTTACTGGTAAATTTTTTTTCACAAACATCACACTTGTACGGCTTTTCCAGTGTATGAACACTAAAGTGTTCTTTTAAATCATCATCAAATAAAAATCTTTCCTTGCATATGAAACATTGGTAAAAATCTTTCACTGAATGCTGCATTGAATGTTCTTCAAGTTTTTCAGTCGTTGGGAACAGTTTTGCACAGAAATTACAGGCATGAGTTTCAGACCCTTCTTCTGCATCACCAACTTGATTATCCTCACTGAATTCGTCAATTTCACTGTCCTCGTTATCATCATTGTTATTTTTATTACATTTACTTGACTTACTCTCGTCAAGCGGCATGCTGTCTACCATTTTGATTCTTATTTCACCACCGACCCTATTTACCAAAACATTAAAATTTGTTGGGTTATAAAATTCTAAGTCCGCTTCATCAGGTTTACTGTCAACAAAAGTAGAATAAACATTTTCATTTTGCATGTCCGATTCTTTGCTGAAGTTTGTATTTGATGCAACACTAGGTTTACCGTTTGACGGATTCAAGATACTCCGATACTTAACTTTTTTAGTTGATCCATCAGCATTTTGAGCTAATAGAGAGTTGTAATGAGATTTATCTGCATCAATTACAATTTTACTCGCTGTAGTGTTACCTGATGAAGAAGATCCAGAAACTGACTGATCCATATTTGAGATGAATTAGAACTATTAGATTTATTGTTCACCTTATCCAGAATACTTCTATACTTAATTTTCTGATCTGATCCATCTGTGCTTTTAACCAAACCAGAATTGTTCGCCGATTTAACTGTGTCAATCACTACCTTATTCATTGCTGGGGCACTTGAGGATGATCCAGAATTCGAGCCATTTACAACTAGAAATGAAACAGGATTTTTAGGTGAATCACCTGAATCAATTATAATCTTATTTAATGCTGTCACACTTGGGGCTGATCTTGAATTCGACCCGTCAATGCCTTGAGATGATACAGTACTATTAAACGATTTACCTACTTCAATAACAATGTTTTCTCTTCCACTAATCCCTGACAATGATCCAGAATCACTAGAAGATTTATCTTCTCTTGAAGTTTTACTTTGTATTACATTCACACCTAGTGGTCTGTTTGCAAGTAAACTTGTATATTTGACAGTGTTACTACCACTGTTTGTATTTAATATGGAGATATTCCCAGCCTTTATATTTGCCATGTTGATAATACTTCGATAGCAAGTGTTATTTCCATTTGCACCAAGTTTACTTTTTTCAATAATTTTGATGTTGGATATTTTGGTTTTCCCAGTTGCTATATTCACATTGTCATTTTCACTTTGCTCTGAAAAAACTTTGCTTTTATCTAAAAACGGGATTTTACTTTCACTAATTCCATCATCTTGAGTTTGTTGACCATCAAATTCCCTTTTGATACACACTTTAGCACTATTCGTCACTTCTTTCTCCTTATAATTAACTTCCTCTCTTTCTAATTTTATTCTAGTTTTTATATCATCTCTCTTTTCTTCACTTTCTTTTAATTTATCTAACATCATTTTATTGTTAATGTATTGGTAGTCACTTTTAAGTTCCTCTCTAATGGGATCAGAGATTCCAACCTCTGTTTTTATTTTGATCTTTGCCTTTTCAAATATGTGTAGTGTGCTCTTGTTTTGGGTACATGTGTACTTGAGTTCAGGTTTTTCTTCCTCCATTATTATTTGAAATAAATCTGAAATAAAAAAAAAAAATTCATTAATCTGAAATAACTCTGAATAAAAAATTACCAAATTTGTTAATACATGTACATGTAGTACTTGATACACTATGTGTTAACTGATACTGTAATGTCTCTATTTTCCAAAGGATATGAAATTGCATTCATGTATATGTATGTTTTCCTATTCATTGGGCATTATCATTTTAAAAACCAGTGGAAATAACAGTGAGCAGGCATCACATGGTACCCATAGAAGAACTCAATTCAAGAAAATAACTGTCATATAACAAGAATTCCATGGAATTAAATGTCTTGCCTGGTCAGTTTTTGATTGAATAGAAAATACTTTACTTTAACATAAACTTTCACATTTTGACATGCTGCTGCCTAAGACGACACCAGAAAAGTAACACCTAAGTCTCGCCTTATAGCAATTCCAGGCTCAACAAAAATGCTTACTGAATGTCTAGTATTGTAAAATGTGCTAAAATTCCTTAATTTATATTGAGCCATCCCCAGATGTTTAACAAAATACATGATTTTTACCTCATAAAAAATTGGTTAGTAACAATATACATTTTTACTAGATTATTTCACTTATTTTGAGACATTGCCAGATATAAGCTAGATCTAATCGGTTCCTTTATTTTGAAAGAAATGTTAACAAATACTTAATTCTTAGATTTTTATGTTTTTGCAGTAAATATTAAAATTGCAATGAAAGGTAAAAAATGAAAGTGAAAGTCTTTACAATATCCAATGGAAATATAGCAGTCTGGGTAGCTTTAGTAGAGCATTTTCCTGTTATATACAAGGTCCTTGGTCAGACCCAGCTTTTTTCTCCTTCCTGTTACAGTTTGGTGGCCAGTGTGGCCCTTGGAAGTGGTGGACCAGCAGATACAAAGTTCATCCAAAGGAATTTAGGGCGATTTACCATAGAACACACAAAAATCACATGGGAGGAATGTAGCATTCTGGGTAGCTCAGTTGGTAAAATGTTTGCCTATAGTGTTGAAGATCTCAAGTTCGATCCCCATTGCAACCCTGCAATTTTTTCTCACTGCTGTTACAGAATAACATTGTTATGGGGTATCACAAGGTCAGCTGCTTGCTTGTTCTCCTGAAATGACTTAAATGAACACCCTAGTTTCAGAGTTATCCCAGGATACATGCAATTGACGAATTCATAATTTGAAGTGATTTATAAAAGTTTTACTATTTGTTTTGAGATAAATCATGTACATAAGAGGATCTTTAACTTACCCACTTAAACTACTGGCTTGTTTTTAAATGTCAACTTTTTATTTAATTCCACAAACTATTATGGTTATGAAAACAGCTGACAGTGCATTCCAACAGTCAAACGGTTTTGTAAACAAGTTCTACAACAAAAATTTGCCATAGTACAAAGAAAAGTTATGTGTGTGTGGCTATCAACTTAAATGATATCGTTCACTTGTGACATGAAAATTCGCGACATGACATTTGCTGATATGAAGGTATTGGTCAATCATTTTTGTTCTTGGATCCAGGGAAATCTGGGTTAACAGCAAAAAGTAAAGTTCTTTTTGTAAATCATCTCTATAGAAAGCTTTTGTAAGACAATGATTTAGATCAAATCTAAAAAATTGGATAAGGTTTTGAACCCGGAATTACTCATTGTTTTCTGGTTTGCGCGTACCACATTGTAAATGTACCACATGCAAGTACATACATTCTTTACTATGCCCGAGCTTATTAATTTATTGTTGGTAGTGGTTATGTTGAATGGTTTCTTCTTCTTTTTCTTCCTTATACTGGCTAACTTCGTCTTATCGAAGATTTTGCCACTTAGTGCGCATGATCAACAAGAGGGGGAAAGTAAAAGGTTAAGAGCAGTTGGTGTTGACTTTATTTGATTTGGGCATGCACTTGAGCTCGGAATGACTCGAATTGAATGGTATATTTAATTTATTGATATGGATTGAAGAATGCCTTATTGCTGGGTGTAAGTAAGAATTAAATAGATGGGTCAATTAATAGATGCTTTTAAACAGTTATTTTTGGCTGAGATTTAATGGAAAAATGGTTATTCTCTGTCTCCTTCAAAGCGGTGAAAAAAAGGTATTCATCATAGTGTATAACACCCGAATGCATTATCATTTATCGCGATTAGTATATCAATTACAGCCTGTAAGATATTTTAATAAAAAAAATCGACAAAGTTATGATACAAATTAATTGAAAAGAAAAAAAAATAATAGTAATAAATATAAGTAAATCATATTTCTGAAATATAACATAACTGGGATTTATCCAACAAGAGGTCAAAACTCAAAGTAAAACATCCTTTATCATTTGCCATAAATTTATGTCTTTTAGAATTTTTAAGTGAATTTAAATCCGATTCTCGCATATTTACCAGTTATTATTAATCATTAACATTACCGCGGCACAGAGGTGACACGGAAAATATTTTTATACCGCGTGCTCACGTGAAAGTATTGTGTGCTCACCTGAAGTTATTCCTTTTGAGTGCCCATGCAATAACCGTCGCGTTCAAACCCAAAAGTTCCCGCGTGAATGCGTGGTAATTTTCGCGTGCGCGTTCCCCTGACTCTCACAATACGATTCATGTGAGCATGCGGTAGTTTTCTGTGCCGCCGTAATATATATATATATATATAATTTTTTCACCTATGGAGGTTGTAAGGTTTAGAGTAATGGGTGTCTCGGAGAAAATCGCCGACTTTTTGCAAGTAGACTGACAAACATTATGGGCTACTAGTATTTGTCTTATTCTAATGTTACCCAGTTTTGTTTTCGTTTACAAAGAGATTATAAATTACTCTTTCCAACAGAATTGTAACTTACCAATGGATGGATTTGAGTCCCCAAAATATCCATTGGCACACTTTAGTGATGACGAAGCGACATCCCTAACCGTTTTCGTATATATTGAACTTTGTACCTAGGACGTCAAAATTTCGTATGCATACCAGCGGAAAAAAAGAAACTGAAGTATATTTTTTATCGTTATTATTTTTCACGAATTTTTGATGATTAATTCATTGTTTCGAATTCTCGATTATTTCTTTATTAATAAACAAATTTAAATAATTTTTGTTGTGCAATCACTGGCGACCTTACGTCGTTTTCAATCAGGTACTGCCACTGGATCGTTGTTTTGTGTCAAAACGTCACGAAAAATCATAGCAACTTGGAGTCTCACATTGTCCTGCTGCAACGTAAAGTTGCGTTGATGGATAAGAGGAGTACGCGTGGTCCCAATATCTGAACCCCATATCTTATTGCTGTTGAAATGATATGGTTAACTACGAAAATTGTTTTCACGCTTTGATATATCCCCACCCATACCATAACAGACCCTCCTTCGGCTTTGTCGCTTTCCGTTACGCAAGCGTAGAATATAATTCATCAAGACGTCAATAGAAACGTTGTCGTCAATTTGACTGAATAAGTTTGAAGCAAGACTTGTCAGCGAATAACACATGTCTCCAGTGGGCCAAACCAAACCGATTAGACGCATTTGCAAGCAACCACTGCAACGGCCGCGGTTACAAGAGACTTATTTTTACACCGCTACGTTAAGTTCGGGTGTCCGTTCACGTTATACGAAGATAGTTTTGAGCTATCACTTATCGTTACCAATTGAAATGGTTTCATTTAATATTCGACTAAGGACCTTTAACGTTTACTGAAGATACTTTTTCATTATCTCTAGCCATTACCTGTAAAAATGTAACTTTGTAACTGTATGACTTAGGACTTCCGAAATTGGTATAAAGATATTCAGAGGCGCGTTATAACGTTAAGCGAAGAGATTTTTGCATTATCTCTAACCGTTACCGCTAAAATTATAACTTTGTAACAGTTTCACTTTAGGACTTCCAATTTGGTATGAAAATATCCAGAGACGTGCTTTAACGTTTAGCGAAGAGATTTTGTAATCATCTCTAGCCGTTACCGGTAAAAATGAAACTTTATAACGGGTTGACTTAGGACTTCCAAATTTGGTATAAAGATGTCCAGACGCGTGCTTACACGTTTACCGAAGAGATTTTTCCATAATCTTTATCCGTTACCGCTAAAACGAAACTTTTTTAACGGTTAGACTTAGGACTTCCAAATTTGGTATAAAGATGTCTAGACACGCGCTTACACGTTTACCGAACAGATTTTTGCATTATCTCTAACCGTTTCCGGTAAAAATGAATTTGTTTAACCGTACACGTTTGACGTAGAACTTCTAAATTCTGTTTAAAGATATCCAGATGCGCGCTTTAACGTTTAGCGAAGAGATATTTGCATCATCTCTATCTGTTACCGGTAAAAATGAAACTTTATACGGGTATCCAGACGGGCGTTTATGATAGATATTTTTTTGCATTATCTCCAGCCGTTACCGGTGAAAATGAACAATAAATATAAGAAGCCATTGTTGACTTCACCATATTCAGGATGTCTAAGTCGCCATTTTTATCAAGCTCTGAACAGCGACGAGCATTCGTATCAGTCTTGCGACATGATGGGGAGTTAGAAGATTGACGTTGTTTTGGGGGTTGATCTCAAGTCACCTGTGTCGTAACACAAACCGAGGATGGATGAAAGCATATATCAATTTAATTCGTTTATTATAGTTTATGCAAGTTTAGTAATTTTTAAAACAGATTACATGAATTCTTGATCTATTACTTGTATATTTTGTTCTACTACCCGATTTAAAATTTTTAAAATCCCGTAAACTTTTGTACTTGACCAACATTGGGTTATATTGATATGGATTTATCATATAGGATACGTTCAAAGTTTATCACATGATAAGTCACATGTTGACAGTAAACAACAAAAGCCGCAACATAAACTTCATGATTAAGGTATAAGCAGCAACATAGTGACTGTAAGGTAACACTATAAATACAGTAATGCTTAAAATGCAGTAATTTATATATTTATCATCTAAGTGATAATATTTGTTAATTAAGCACTAAGATTAATTTGAAACTAGAGTAAATCATATTTCTTCTCGCATTAAACACTGTTAAACTGTTAAAAGTCCTTGAGGTAGGCTACAGATACAGTATTGATTAAGTGAATCAGCATCCCGTGATCCTATCATTTGATTTTCTTATGAAAATTTATATTTTTCTTCTTGCTGAGATATTGTCGGATCAAAATAATTGTAGTGAAAATAATTAAATAAAGACTAATTAGGTTATAATAGTAAATATATGAGTTGGGTGTAAGTAATTATGTAAGTAGTACCCGCCCCCTTTTTAGATAGATAAGCCAAGTGGTGCAAATAAAGCGCAAATAAATAGATAAAAAAAAAAAAATAAAAGTAAAAAATTATTAAAGTAAATCTTTGTAATAATAATAATTAATAATAATAATTAAAAATAATTGATAATAATAATGATGATAATAATTGATGAAAATAATAATGATGATGATGATCATGATGATGATAATAATAATAATAATAATAAATAAATAGATAAATAAATAAATATGACATAAAAGGTTCGAAAATACTAGTAACTAGAGCATTTGATTTTTTTCCATCATTGATTTTGATTTGTCCTGGTAGAGATGTCATTGTTTACTTGTTCACTTTAAAATAATAATTAAAATAATAATAATAATTAAATAATAAAAAATATTACTAATTATAAAATGAAAATAGAATAAAGTTAAATAATGAAATAAAAAAGTATATAGGTTTTGTTCCATTTTTGATTACCAAATGAATATCATTGTTAGATGAAGAAAGAAAAAACACCATAAAAATTGTATTGCAATGTCTTTTTTGGCAGTTGAAAAAATTGTTTATATTTAAATACTCAATTGTTATTGTTATGATTTTATTTGTAGAAATAAAATGGGAAACCGGTTGTTTTTGTGTATAGTTGTTGCCAGCAGCCTGGCATTTTTCAGTGGAATATTAAGTGTGGTAAAAGCTCTTGACAATGGACTTGCTCGTACACCACCAATGGGATGGATGCACTGGGAGAGATTCCGTTGTATAACTAACTGCACTGAAGATCCGGAAAACTGTCTATCGTAATTTTTTTTTACTTTCTCGTAACACATTTTTCTTCTTTATTTATTTATTTATTTATTTATTTATTTATTTATTTATTTATACAACAATAAATGTTAGAATTTGAGTTTTAGTTAAGTAACATTTAAGTTTATTAACTGGGGTAGGGGTTAGTAAGTCTCTCTAAATTTTTCAAAATATACCCAATAATGCATTTCTTAAAAAAAAAAAAGTAATATGCTAAAAAGAGAGAATGAATTTAAAAGTCTGAACATGAAGTTTAGTGGTCTTAATGTTTTTTTAGGAAGTTGGTCTCCCTAATCTTTCAGAGTTGAGTTGAGTGGAATAATCGTGTTTAATGTCCCAATTAAAAGCATTCTTTCACTTAGGTGGAGACAATCAGTTCTGGAGTGGTGGAGGAAATTGGAGTGCTCAAAGAAAACCACCGACCTTAGGCAAGCAAAATGATAAACTTTCTCACACTAGGCTCTGCTCAAGCAGGATTCAAACCTAGACAATGAGAGGCATTATGATCTGTAAGCATGCACTTTAGACCACTCGGCCACAGTTGTCCCCTCTTCTTGAGTGGGAGAACTGCGATGTGTAAGTTTAAGGTTCCTGATCCTTGAGAAGATCATGTAAGGTAATAATATCCAATTAGCCAGTTATAGTGTTGTTCTTATTTTGGATCATTTCTTACTATGGTATTTGTTGCTTTTTTTCAGTGAAAAATTAATTATGGAAACTGCAGATAGAATGGCTGCTGATGGTTACAGAGATGCAGGGTATAAGTACATTTCTATTGATGACTGCTGGATGTCAAAGCAGCGAGATAGTTCAGGTAGACTTCAGTCTGATCCTATTCGATTTCCCAGTGGAATAAAAGCTTTGGCTGATTACGTAAGCTTGCTTTGTTTTTTAATGTGTATCCTTTTTGCAGTGTGTTAGTGTGTATTCTAGTTTAAATTACCGTAAGTTTTAAACATAAAAATTAAATTTTCAAAAATGTTCTTTAGTTGAGTGACAGTAAATAAAGCAGTTTCTGAATGCCTCCATTGTTGAGTTGAGTTGAGTTGAACAACATTGTTTATTGCCCCAATCAAGATTCTTTTACCTATAGTGAGTCAGTCAGTTCTCAGATGTTGGAGCAAACCAAAGTGTCCAGAGAAATTCCCAACCTTTGGCAAGTGAACTGATAAAACTTTCTCACATAAGATCTACGTAAATGATATTCATGCCTGGTTAGTGAGAGGCACTGATCTGTAAGTTTGCATGCACTATAGATCAGTCAGTTACCAAAACCCCACCCATATTGTTTTTGTAAGCAGAAAAATGACAAAATCAAGCTAATCACATGATGTAAATTACAGACCTTATACAAGCTACACTTCTGTTAGCTTTTGTTGTTTTTTTCTCTAAATCTTTTTTTGTGAATAACTTATCATTTACTGTGCATGAGAAAAAACAAAAACACAGATATGTTACAGATTTTTATTGGAACAGGTACAAATTTATAATTCATTTAAGAAATTACTTGTGTTTTAAACAAGTTTATTATTGAATCATAATCTGAAAAACGGTGTGCACACTTTTTCATAACACAAGTTATTCTTTATAATTTAATTTTAAACACTTTGACTAAAACATAAAACAACATTTTGTTTCAATTTTTCTTTATTTTCTTATAATTAAAATTAAATGTTGTCCATGTTAGAATTGTCATCAACAATAATAGCCAATAAAATGGAAGAGACATTAAGCCATGCCCATCATGTTTAGCGTTGCTATGGTTGCAGAGTTTATTGGAGTATAACTTGAAAAACAATCGCATGAGTTTACATTAATTTGGTATTGCAGTATGATATACACCATGTATCTGAATTTAGAAATTCAATTATTTACTTACATTATACAAATTGTTGCTAATAATCCCAATTTTAGTTCCTTTACTGTGTTTCTTTAAAAAAATGATTTGGGTGTTAACAATGATAGAAATTAGGACGAAAAAGGCAGCGATTTAAAGTGACATGGTGGTAATGTAAAAAAGGCTTACCGGTATTAGTAACATATTATTATTCTTGCTTTCCAGGTACATTCTAAAGGTTTAAAGTTAGGTATTTATGAAGACTTTGGTCAGTACACCTGTATGGGTTATCCAGGTAGTGAGTTTTACCTGGAATTGGATGCAAATACATTTGCGGAATGGGGAGTTGATATGCTAAAACTTGATGGATGTAATTCAAACATTCATGATATGACAGCAGGTAAGTTCTTCAATATGATATACCTAGTCAAAGTTTCTTTTAGCTAATTATAATACATTGTATTAATTTTCTTTTTTCTCATTGTTGTTTGAAAATTACATTCTGGTGTAAATAGGGTTAAGAAATTTTGAAACATACCAAACAGCAAGCTGAAAATATGGCTGAAAAAGCACAAGTATTTAAAAGAATTCTAAACTCTCCAAAAGAAAAATACAGTAATCAATTATTAAGTCATTTAAAGGAGTAACTTTGAAAGGAGGAGGGAAAGGATATACCTTGGGTGTTATTCAAATAAATTGGTATTGATTATTTCTTTGCCAGAACCAAAGTTTGATAAAATAATGTGTACCATGTTTGCTTTTGAAAAAATTACTAAAAAAATGTGTGAGGATATGCCACACTCACAGGAACCTAAAAAGATGACGGGGCGTATCATATATGTCGGGACTTTTTTGACAAAAAGGAGAAGTCATGACTTTAATGTACCTTATATGTCAGAGCTTATACATACTTTAGGAGCAGAGCATACTTTAGGAGAATTTCTGCTTACCTTAGAGATGGCAGGGCTAATATGACCTTGTAAAATGGCAGGACATATACATATTCTAGGATATGGCAGGGCATACACATACCTTAGGAAATGGCAGGGCTAATATGACCTTGTGAAATGGCAGGGCATATACATATATACATACCATAGAAGATGGCAGGGCATAAACATATCCTAGGCATATACATATATAGGTTATGGCAGGGCATATACATACCTAGAAGATGGCAGGACATACACATACCTTAGGAAATGACAGGGCTAATATGACCTTGTGAAATGGCAGGGCATATACATACCCTAGAAGATTGAAGGGCATAATCATATATAGGAGGTGACAGAGCACTAATATACCAAAGAAGATGACATGATTAATACTTATCTAAGGAGATTGCTGGGGATACATGTACCTTAGATGACAGGTCTTGTTATTATAATTAATTTTATCTATTTTGTTTTATTCAGGCTATGAAACTATGGGATTCTTTTTGAATAGAACAAATAGACCAATATTATATGCTTGTAGTTGGCCAGCTTATACTGACTCAACAGCTAATCTAGTAAGTAGAAAGGTATTTGGGTCTCAACTCTTAAGGTATTAAAACTTATGCCCAGTATCTCCCCTTCCCCAATTAATGTCAAATAATTCCCTTGTTATGTAAAATTGTTATGTAAAATTTACTCAGTTTCCGTCATGCTGATTGTACCAGACTTAAAGGTTCTGTATGGAACAGAAATCATATTGTACTAAATAAAATATTATTGTTTCATTAGATAATTTTTTTATTTTATATAGTCATATTACATTATAGTAAAAAAAAATTACTAGTGTTAGGTTAGACCTGAAATACATGGCTCCAAACGGCTTTTTTATAATACTGATGTTGCCGTTTCGGAAACGGCAACATCAGTATTATAAAAAAGCCGTTTGGAGCCATGTATTTCAGGTCTAGTGTTAGGTACACATTTATATGAATGTACATAGAAATTGTGATACACTATTTCCATGACTCATGGGAGATAACTCTTCAGAGTTAGAAAGTAATTCTCTATAGTATTATTTATATACATGATTATATCATAACTTTTTCTTGAATAGAGACATTTTACAAAATTATAATGTGCGTGAATGCCAGACTCATGAGAGGTTATTAGTTGGAGACAGATTACAAAATTATAGCTGACTTATGGGAGGTAACTCTTGAAAAGAAAAATGTTCTCCTAGCTGTCTTTTGTGTATACTTGTGGTTTATTTCCTTTATTTTATTTAAGACTGATTATAATGTAATAAAGAAACATTGTAACATGTGGAGGAATTACCGTGATATACAAGACTCATGGGAGATAACTCTTGACATAATAAATTATTACGGAAAAGATGACGGTGGATTTAGCCAGCTTGCTGGACCTGGTGCTTGGAATGATCCAGATGAAGTGAGTATAATTGAAATACTGATACATGTTCTACAAGACATGTTTTAATGGGGTAAATATTCAAATTGAGCATTAGCATCATATTTAAAAAAATATCAGTTCTATATTTTTAAAAATAGCAAAATGATTTGAAGCGTGAAAGGGTGAAAGTTTTATCTTAAAACATATACAATGTAATGCAGTGATGAATTATTTTGGGGTGTCATGATTGTGGCCACTGTTGACCTAGTTGTCAATAATTATTATGTCTTCTGGAGTATTCGTAGTACCATACTACATGTATTTCTGTATATTATTGTAAATAGGGAAATCTAGAAATATAATTTTAGTTTTTTAATTTCTTAGAATAATAATAATAATAAATAATAATAATCAATAATAGTAAATAATAATAATAATAAAAAGGAGAGGAAATACAACTGCCAACAACAACAACAACTGGCATTACATTGTAATTCATCATTCAAAACACACTTACAATTAGGAATAATGATGTACTGGTCAAGTATACATGAGAGCAAGCTTTTTCTCAAGTCTTCATTAAAATGTGGCCAATAAGAGTTGAGAGTTGAGTAATGGTGTTTTACGTCCCAGTCAAGAATATTTCACTTATATCGAGACATTCCAGCTATTGGCGAAAGTGCAGAAATTTGCCTGTGCGTTGCGCTGATGGTATTATACAGCAGGGTTCTTTATCGTGCCATGCCTGCCATGACACGAGACCTCGTTTATTTTAAGTTCCCATCCTAAAGAACCGTGACTTTCATTTCGTAATGCCGAGTGCTTGGCAAAAGAACAGTCACTACCCACTTTCAAGTCTTGCGTCAGACCCAGTCGGTGTTTGAACCCACGACCTTCCACTTACAGAGTGAGCACTCTACCAACTGAGCTACCGTAGTGGTCTGCCAATAAGAGTAATAACTCCCAAGAAAAACCTTTTAAACATATTGTATTGTAATAAACACCATCATAGCAAGATATACATGTATGTCAGTGGTTAATACTTTACCAAGGGGCCTTGTAGCTGAGTGATCTAGAGTGCCTCTCACTGCCTAATGTCAAATCCTGCTTGGGCAGATCCTAATGTTAGAAATAATGTCAGTTCCCACTCTGAAGGTTTTCTCTGAGCACTCCAGTTTCCTTCCACCACCCCAGAATTGACTATTTTGATATAAGTGTAAGAATTTTGACTGTGTCATTAAACACCATTATTCCACTCCACTGTACTAAAACATGTTGTTTTTCAGTTAATTATAGGCGATTTTGGATTGAGTTATGAACAAGAACGTGTGCAGATGGGAATGTGGGCCATGATGGCTTCACCGTTGTACATATCAGCGAACTTGCGTAAGATGAGAGCATCATCCAAAGAATTGTTATTAAATAAAAGACTTTTAGCCATAAACCAGGATCCTCTTGGTATCCAAGGTGTTAGATTGTGGCAGGTGAGTGGCGATGATCATTATTTCTCAGGAACCAAATTTATATGACCTTGTAAATTAAGGAATTTTGAAACAGAAATTTTTTTGACTTTTCATTATGGTCAGGTCATTTGACTTTTTAATAACAAATATAAAGAATTGATTTTATTTAAAACAAGTGTGACTATTTACATTTTTCTACATGGTGTTCAAATAAATAACAACCTACTTTCTGTACCCTTGTTTAAGTGATTTACTAATTACCAATTGCATGTTAAACGAACCTTGATATTTGTAGAGTTTGTTTTCATAGTGCTACTTTTGGAATCACTGTGTTTGCGATATTGAATAAATGTAATACACTTAGGCAGATTCTATTTTGAGAAAGTTTGTCAGTTTGAATGCAAAATGTCTGGGTTTTTTTCTGGCACTGCAGTTTCCTTGACTCTTCTTGAACTGACCATCTGATTCTTGACTTGGCATTTAAAATATCATTAATCCAATCTAATCTCTAATGGAATTATAGGATTTGCCTTTTTACAACAGATCAAATATTTTTCAACCTACCATTACCATACATACATCTAGTATCAGCAATCGATATTTAGTTATTGGTCAAACCTAAGAAAATAGTACATTCAAACAAGCAAGGTAACTGGTGTCATTTTTCATTTTCTGTCCTCTGGAAAGATTTCTAATTTAATTATATTATTTTCTCATTTAATTACATTTTATAAAGCACTGCCTTACAAGCCACAGTGGCACTCACCATCTAGGTTGAATTCTGCTGAAGAAGATATTAGTGTGAGAAAGTTTGTCAGTTCACTTTCCTAAAGTTGATGGGTTTTTTCCCATGCTTTTCTGTTTTCTCCACACACCCAGAAATGATCACCATGGTATATAAGTTCCCCTTAGGTTTAAACTCTGCTCAAAACAATCTTAGTGTAAAAAAGTTTGTTCGATCACATGCCTTAGGTTGGTTGGTTTTTTCCAGGCACTACCAGGCCTCCACCCTAAATTGACCACCTTAGTATACATAGAAGTGAAAGAACCATGAAATTGGCTTATAACAACTGGGTTCAGATTTGGCTGCTGCACTTTTTCCCTTTTCCCTGTTACATTTTGGGGCTTGTCCAACCCTGGGAAGCGGCTGATCTACAGGTTAGCCCAAGGTAAAAACGTAGGAATGTAGTAGACCCGGCTTGATAGATGGCAGGGTAGCTCATTTGGTAGATCATCCCGCTAGTGTTGGGAAGGTCTGGGGTTCAAGTCCCAGTTTGGCAGCTGTATTTTTTTTCTTTCCTGTTTCCTGATTATTTCCTCGTTCCTTAGTTTGATGGGTTTTTTTTCAGACACTATCAGATTTTTACCTTTAACTAACCTCCTTAGTAAAAAAAAATAAGTGAAACAACTTTGACATTGGCTTATAACACTGTTATGCCTCTCAACTCAATAGCATATAATTATATTTTCGGCTGGTATGTTGAAGCGTTGATCTCTCTCAACTCATTAACATGTATTTATATTTTAGACTGGTTCTGTTGGAGCGTGGATGAGACCATTGGCAGGCAATAAGACATATGCAATAGCTTTGTTAAACTCGGACAATCAGGGAGTGCCAACAACAGTTAACGTGAAACTAGAAAATTTCGGATTGACACAGGAAAGCAGTTATACATTTTATGATGCTTTTGATGGAAGTAGTTTTGGCACTTTCAGTGTTAATGATACTATTAAAGTTAGAATAAATCCAACCAGTATATTTATGGTGACAGCTCGTCCAGCTAATAAAAATTATAGAAACTACAGAGAAAAATATTGAATTTTCAAGGAAATAAATTAAATTAAATTAAGTTTAATTCTGAATAATTATGTTATTTAAAAATTTAACTAACTGTAAATACTTAATCATTTGATGAATGATTGTTAGCTGAACAAATGGAACCAAAAACATTATTTTTTAAATTTTTTTTTTCAGGGAAAATCAAATTTAATAAATTTATTAATTAACTATAAACATTGCAATGCAGACATGATAAATTGTAACTTGAATAAAGTGAACTGAAAAATTGAAGATATGATATTTTTATTTTACCCTAAAGTTTCGTAATACTGGATAAATGTCAGTTATAGCTTCTAAGTATCTCCTGTTTGAAGTAGAGCATTTAAATACATGTATTAGGTGATCAGATTTTAAGCAATCTTCTGTCTGTATCTGTTATGATACTGTTATGTTGCTTTTTAAGAATTATTCTGTTATATGTTTTGGTAAATATATTTTTGTTCAATATTATCACAATATATATTGAATTAAAGTTAAGACCTTGTTTTGTACTTAAAAGGCAATTTATTTACATTATTGTTTTGTGTATTTAAAAAAACATTCCTTTCATGTTCAAAATTTATGACTCGGTATTGAATATGAAGCAAATTTTGTAATATTCAGTCATTTCATGTATGAAAAATACACCTTGACATTTTGTTGTTGTTTTACAAATGTGTAGCCTTGAATCATTAAAAATAAACAGGCTTGTATTTTTGTAGTTTAGTTTGTCAGTAATTTTTGCTCACCTGTACAATTTGAAAATATGGAGGAGCTTATGACATACCCCCATATCAACATTAGGTGTAAGGATTTTTTTTACATGGTTTGAAGCCAGATTATGGATCACAGGGATCTCATTTCCAGGGGCTTGAAAATTTTTAAAAACCTGCTAACTACCAAACTTAAGCAAGAGAAAGTTTTTTGTTCCCTTGTAAAGTCTGTGATTTTGTCCAGGAACTCCAGTTTCCTCCACCTTCTTGAAATGACACCAAAATTAGATGAAAGTCTTCACTGGGGTGTAAAACACCCTTACTCCTTTACTTTTTTTTTTAAATTATGAACTTTATGTGCAAGCAAGCTTTGATGTTCTGATAAGTTTCCTGGCTTTTTTTTTAGGGAACTTGTGACCAAAAAAGTCTAAAATGCTTCAGTTTCTCAATGCCTAGGTCCTAATTTTACTCGAGGAGATTCTAGTGTAAAAAGTGTGCAAGTCTGCTTGTGTAAGAAAATGGTTTTCTTTAGGCATTCTAGTTTCCTTCTCCATGAAAGTTCTGACCCTTTTTCTAAAATATTAGTGGAAGAAAATTGACTGTGGTGTAAAATGTCATTGCTCAGCTCCATCTAACTCCTTGCCTTTCATAAAAACCTTAAACATGAATTTGTATAGAATAGTTTTGTGTGTATGTTAAGGATGTATAACAGTTCACTTATCTAGGGAGTATGACGAGTCAAGTCATTGTTCAAAAGTGAGTACTGTAATCCTTCTATGTTTTTAGACACATTTTAATTATTTCATTTTCAAGTGTCCAGGAATTAGAGGAAATTTGAAAATTGAATATCTTGAAAAATACAATATAGACCTCAGTTTCGCTTCGGTCCATAAAATATTTTCGGGGTGCCTGCCCGGTACATAAACTGCGATATAGCCCTCAACCCCATGAAATATTTGTTAAATAATTTAACTTTTACAACTCTGACGGGAAATCATAATATGTTTAATTTGTGGTGAATAAAATTAACTCAACATTTGTATTTAAATAACTTGTGTACATATATTATGATCTACATTATATGGTGAAGGATTATAATTAGTGCTGCTATAAAAATATCAATATTTCTCATGGGCATTCATTGGCATTTGTGACCATGCATTGGCATGTGTGTATATTCATTAGCATGTGTGGACATCCATTGTTAGGTGTGGGCATCTATTGTCATATGTGGTCATCCATTGGCATTTGTAGCCATCCATTAGCATTTGTGGACATCCATTATGTGTTGGAATCAGTTATGTTTGGCCATCATTTGGCATGTGTGGTAATCCATTGGCATGTTTGGCCATCCATCAGCATGTGTGGTCATCCATCAGCATGTGTGATATAGCATTACAATAGACCATATGACTTTTCTAACCCAGTATATATAAATGTAAATATACTTGGCTTCTGTGATGTTTAATTTTACATGTAGTAGTTATTCAGGCTAGTGGCATATAAGCATTTGTTTTGAATGAAGATATATAACTGCTAGTCTAGACATAAACATTTGTGTATACATGGAAAAATTTATTCAACCTCCTGCTTTTTTTTTTGTTTTTGTTCTTTTTGTTTTGGCAACATTGTGTTAAGGTGTCCAATATGGTACTATGTGCCTCTTTGGCATTTTAAGTACTGTAAAAGCTTGATCCATTGCCACCATTTGTTTTTGACAATATATCTTATGAATATTATAAAAAAAACTGTAGAAGAAAAGATGTATGTGTGTGTGTATGTGTGTGGTGATTAATGAGGTTGCAAAGTTGCAAGATAGCAAATGAAGGGGCTTTAAGATTCCAAGTGTTGATTGTCTGTGTAGCAAGATAAACTGACTGCTGTTTGTCTTATAGAACAAATTATGTTTCTAAGTACCAAAAGATGATTTTGTTGTGTAAATGAGAAAATATTGTATTTATTTATTGTTAATTATTGTTGTTAAAAAACTCTAGGAAATGACACATGGGAAAAATAGATTTGGAAAATTAAGGACATTTTTTTTTGAAAATGATCATCTTATCATTGTTATAATTGAAAAATTGTCTTTGTAAATTATAATCAATTAATATAACATGAA
The DNA here is from genome assembly GCA_029721355.1 of Tegillarca granosa. Classification (NCBI taxonomy): domain Eukaryota; kingdom Metazoa; phylum Mollusca; class Bivalvia; order Arcoida; family Arcidae; genus Tegillarca; species Tegillarca granosa. The sequence continues at coordinate 8,441,566 of CM056604.1, forward strand.
AATTGTGTTTGTTTTAATTTTAATTAATTTATTTATTTGTATATTTATTCTCTTATGCAGGTATGTAGATATTGTTGTCCATTTCAGTCTTTCCATCTGTCGGTACATGTCAGTTTACTGTCTGGGGTTAATAATTTGAAAAGGAAATTCAAACCAAGGACGTACTTAATTTATGATCAGGCCTGAGTTTCACAGTCATTCACTCAACTGAGTATACACTCAACTCAAATTGAGTTAATATTTCAGTATTACATGTATATTTAAGACATAACACAGTTAAATTTGAATATCTAATGTTATATTTAAAGTGTTTAGTGAGTTTGTTGAACAGAAGAAAATATTGTCTCGTAAAAATTAATTTTCTTAAAATACTGATGAGAGAAAAATGGGAATATCTGAGTTGAATGTACACTCAATTGAGTGAATGATTGAGAAACTGGGCCAAAACTTGGATAATTTCTCACTCAAATGTCCATCAGGCTTGACAAGTTCCAGTATGGCCTCTATGATGATACAACTTTCTGGTCCGTTTTGTGTATTTCGTAAATTCGAATTTTTGTACAACCATTTTTAATAGTAATCTGTAGTCGTATACATTTTATTTAAATCCTTTGGTTACATTGTTTTGTCACCTTTCAAAGAAAATTCTCACATACAGGCTAGTTAACTTGTAACTTGGGAACATGAAATTTTGTTCTTAAGTCTGCCAGTGTACATCAATGCATGCAATTTTAGTAGTGCAAGGGAAGAAACTTGTACTCTGGATGAAAGTCCTTTTTTCTTCCATTAAACAAAAATTAAAGTCCCACAGGATATGAAATTGAAGTTAAAACGACCAGACTTGGTTGCTGTAATGATGCATGGAGGAGTTAAAAATATATTAATAAGTTTTTTGGCAGGATACTGAAGCATATCTGTTGAGGGTTTTTAAAAGTTAAGAGTGACAACCTGAAGATGGAGGCACCCCCCCCTCCCCCCTAAAAATTTTTTTAAATAGTGTAAAATTGTTCATTCACCTGCAATTTGAGACATCAACAACAGTGACGAAATCTACAAAACATGCAACAAGAAACAATAAAAATATTATCAGATCAGTATATAATATCGGATCTACAAGTTTGTATAAGCTGCTGAAAATGTTACCAAAATTAATTATGGGCGTGTTTATAAAAATTTAGCGTGTGAGAGTGATTTACATCCCATATGCATTTAATTTGACAGGTATGCTGTGGATTAGGGTAGATAAATCTTTGACAAGGTATATGGAAACACAAAAGTAGGAATCCAATGCTCTTTACTTTCTGAGAAAGCATGAAAAATATGACTCAAAACAAAGAAATTTAAAGAAAATTTTATTACAAACACTGAAATATATAACACTTTAATAGAACAAATAGCAATATATATACATGTATATATAGATATTCAGAGTTCAAAATATAGAGATGAATAACATTAAAACTATTGCATAATACATAACAATATGGTGTGTGTGTGTGTTTGTGTATGCACATTCACACACTTGAATATCTGTGCACACTAGTACTTTTGTTACTTTAAAATTGACTTAAAATTTCATATGCTTTATGCTATGATAAATGCATTTAACAAGAATTCCATGGTAAGTTTTTGATAGAGTAGAAAATACATTACTTTAACATAAACTTTCATATTTTGACAAGTTGTCGTCGCCACCACCACACTGGAAAGGTAACACCTAAGTCTTGCCTTATGGCAATGCCAGGCTCGACAAAAATGTAAAGCATCCAAGACAGAAAAATTGCTGATACATTTATATGTTTTTTCTGTGAAATGACTAATTTTACCGACCTTGAATGTGCATGTTTATACAGTCAATATACATGTACACTCGTAAAGCATGTCAATCTACCTTGATAGAAAATGCCAATACTCAGTAATTACCTCAACAACTTGCATTTTTTTTTTTTTTGAAAAAAGCCTGATTTTGTAAAGCACAATCATAAAATAGAGTTTCTATATGCTAAATTTATGTAATAAATAAGAAAATAGAATAAAGTAAATGTTATTAATAAACTTAGATCTTATCTTATAATGCGTAAGTTGAAAAGTTGAAATGAAAATATCAATGTAAGTATCTGTATTTCAAAAATTCTGAACATACTAATAAGCCTTTTTTCATGAAATATAAGGTAAAAATAAAAATATAATTATACATGTATAAATAAAACACAGATTTAAATGTCTTGCCTGGTTAGTTTTTGATTGAGTAGAAAATAAATTACTTTAACATAAACTTTCACGTTTTGACATGCAGCCGCCGACACTGAAAAAGTAACACCTAAGTCTCACCTTATGGCGATGCAACGCTTGACAAAAATTAAAATAAATATGTTTATAAAATATAGTTTCATAGCAAAACAAGTAAAGCTGATGCAGTAGTACCTTTCATTTAGATCTAAAGTATATACCGGTACATGTAATAAGTTTAATCTCATATACATATCTAGATATTCAAAAAACAAAAACAAAAGTTGTAAGCAAATTAAATCTAAACAACACACTGGGGCTCGCCAAAAGATGACTCAACTAAGGCACTGACTTACTAATCGCAGTTCCCCTCTCATAGCTTTGATTTGAATCCCACTTGGACGAAACACTATAGTAGCTTTGTTGGCAAAATGCTCGCTTCATATGTTGGAGGTTGGAGTTCAACCCCAACTGGGTCTGACCAAGACTTGAAAATAGGCAGCAACTGTTCTTTCACCAAGCACTCAGTATTTAGAAATGGAAGTCATTGGGGTCCTTTGGAGGAGACCTTAAAAACTGATGCCTTGTGTCATGGCAGGCATAGCACCCTAAAGAACCCTTCTTTCACTTTGCCTTTAGCACACTGCAAAAGTAAAAATTTCTGCCACTTCACCTATAGCTGGTGACATCTTTATATAAGTAAAAATATTCTTGACCAAGACATAACACACCATTAAATCAACCACTAAGACTGGTCCTATTCTCAGAAATTTGTTAGTTTACTTGTCAAAGGTCAAAGGTCAGTGGTTTTCTTTTGGTACTCAAGTTTCCTCCTCAAGTTTTTTTATTTGGGCGATAACGTGGCCTCTAAAGTGTGTCTCTTAGTACCCTTCTTACTAGTTATAATCCCTATATCAATGTGTATGACAACCTTTGACAAAGAAAAAAACCCCTGACTAGTTAAAGCTCAAACATCATTGCTTGTGTGCGCAAACTTCTATTAATAAATATTTTTTGTTAATCAAAAATTGTATACTTTTGGTGTATAAACTGTAACAACCCTGAAGGTAGACTAGATTTTTCTGGTAATAAAACAACAACTTCATTTGATCACAACTACATGTAACTTACTGAAACAATTTTGATGGGCACAAGCCATTACCTTTGGCAACGAAAAAAGAAAGAAAGAAAAAGCAGATTTTTAAAACCATTTGGGTCAATAAGGTCATTGGGGCCAACATTTTTTCTACACAATTTTTTTGGTTCTTCATTACTTAACTGTAAAAATAGAGTGAATTTCAAAAGTTAGACTTAAAAAAAAAAAAATCGTGTATATTGAGCCAATATTCTTAAAAGCATGATTCACCATGCTTTACTGGAATGGTCCATTTTGGCTCTAATGAGTTTTACAAACATTCTGAAACATTATTCATGTTTCTATTCTGTACATATTGTAATAAACAAAACCAATCAAAAATAAAATTCTTGGTCTTTGAAGTCTTAAAATAAAAATTAATCTTTAAATAAAATTTAAAATCCACTCTTTGAATTGTAATTCAAAAGGTTTTGTCAATAAGAAATATATTACTTGATAGTCTAAAGTTTTGTACAGAACTATCATTTTTACTGGTTCTTAAAAGCAAATTGCTCAAAAAATATTTTAATGGGAAAAATTCAAATTAATCAATCCCATATGTAATGAAAACAATAAAACATTCTTCCCCAATAACAACATTTTTACAGGAGATCATCAAATTAAGCAGTTATAATAGAAAAAAAAAGAAGAAGAATAGATTGTTAAAATAATTATTCCGAAATAACATCTTTTAAAGGGAGTTCTTCAAACAATTCCATGTACATGTATTATGAAAATAGAAAATAATAGATTCAAATCTCATGTCATTTGTTCAGGGAAACATCAAATAAAGTGGATCTGTATCAAAAGAAAATAAAAAAGAAGAGATGCAATAATTCCTTCTCCAAATAACATAATTTTTACAGTGAAATGTCAAACTTATCAATGTTATTATTTTTAAAAGCCATTCAGATAGCAGAAATTTGTACGATCTAACCTGTTAGACTATAAAATCACCAGTCCATAACAACAACTTGTATATTGTGGTCAGTTCAAATCACTTTTACCAAATATTGCAGCTGTCGAAAGTACATGTATGTACATGTACAATATATAAAATTAAAAATTTTAAAAATCCAGTTAGTGATTCTTTGATAATAATATTATCTTAATCATTATTTTTCTTTTCTTTTCTTTTTCTTTTCTTTTTTTTTTTTTTTTTTTGGGGGGGGGGGGGGGGGGGAGGGGGGGGGGGGGGGGAGGGGAGGTTAGAAATGTGAATACCGAATGACCTTAGACACACTTATGAACATACTCATGCTTATCCTAGAATAGTACTTCTGATAAATAATTTGAATACATATATTTCTTTTGGAATGTTAACTAAAAGACATTGGTACTGCTGTGGCCAAAAATATATCTGTTGGATGAAGCTGTAGTACAATTCTATCTGATAATCCAAACTTCCCGAGATTCTCTCCACCAAATATATCTGTTATTAAATAGCTGTTAGCAGATGGCAGTTTGAAATCTTTCAGGGTACAGTTGATATGCCGTGACATTCCATAGTCTGATGTGTTCAATATAGCTATAGCATAACTTCCATTTGACATTAATGGGCGTGTCCAATATTCTAAAGTACCTGTCTGTGAATGGAAAATAACAACATATTGGTTCAGAATCATCTAACAATCAAAGATATATTTAAAAAAAATTATTTATATCAATTTGTGAAATTTTCCAGTTAGAGTTTGAAAAATCCCATTTTGTCCAACAGAATTTTCAATTACCATATTTGAAACTTTTAAATCTATCTAACTAGGAGGTATTAATTTGCATAAGAATGAAAACAAAACGGACACTTACCATTTATATTCCATACACACATCCCCTGTATTCCTAATGGGTCCTGGTTTGTTGCAAATACTTTTCAATGAACTTTTAACATCAAATAGTATATGTAGTTTGGATGTATGATTGTTCCTTCTTAGATCAATGGTCAAGAACAAATGAAACCTTATTTACTGTATCTTTCCAGACTTAAGTCCTCTGCACCCCCTAACAGGTGCTGGTTTAGGACTAGTACTTGTTTTATTAGACGGTGAGCATATCAACTCCAAGAGAGTGGACAACACATAAACACAATTTTTCCTATATATTAAAACCTGTATATAAAGACCACCAATGTGACCTAAAATATGATCTTTTAGACAGGTGATATATACATGTATGTAGATATATTAATAGTTGTAATATGAAACAAACTGACCATAAAATAGATAGTGGTCTAAATGGACATGTGGTCTTTATAAAGAGGTGGTCCCTATTGCAGGTCTCATTGTATAACATACTTGCATCCTCTGTAGCTCTATTGTGTTCTGTTTAATAGCTAATATTTGTGTTTTACACTTAATACACTTAAAGCTGCATTAAGTTTTTCAATTTTCTGAATTTTTTTTGATTTTCTAAAAATACATTTTTTTTAAAAATAGATATCCTCTAACCATGTTCCGTGAGATTCATTTTCTAAAATTTCATTTCTTTTAGCTTTGAATAAAACGGAATCCTCTGACTGGTTGGTCAATGTTTAATGATGATTATTATGAGCTTGGAGCAATCGCAAGGATGTATGGAAATACCCGTGAATCTAAGGTGAAACATGACAAATTGCATTAATTGTCCTTAATTAATATCCAGATGTATTTGAAATGGTGTTATGTATCCCTTACTAAGTCACAAATGACCAATTCAACGAAGTTATGTGTTTAATTTATCGTATTTCACCGTTTTTAAAGTTTTAAATGACCTGGGTTTTGGTTCTAATATTAGATCCCAAATGCTGTATCTCGCTGGGTAATTACTGTATTTATTTGAGCTTTTATCATTGAACCAAATGTAACATTGTTCATTAGGAACATCAAAAATTAGATTAGCACTGTTTTAATTTTTTCTTTGAAAAACTCAATGCAGCTTTAAGATATACATGTAAGTAATAAATTTTTCTAGCATTCTTTGAATGTCTCAAATCAACTGAGAATAAGCAATTGGGACAGCAATCTTGAAACTGAAAATATCTACCTATATCTATCTATATCTATTGTTATTTTTTTTCAAGTAGAAATTTCTCGACTTGTATAATAGCCTTGGAGATCAACATAAAAATGTAAAAGAGACACTTACTGTATCTATCCATACTTGATCCCTTGTTTCCCTTTTTTTGGCTCTTGTATAATAACCTACGAGATCAACATAAAAATGTAAAAGAGACACTTACCGTATCTATCCTTACTTGATCCCTTGTACCCTTTTTTTGGCTCTTGTATAATAACCTTGGAGATCAACATAAAAATGTAAAAGAGACACTTACCGTATCTATTCATACTTGATCCCTTGTTTCCCTTTTTTTGGCTCTTGTATAATAACCTTGGAGATCAACATAAAAATGTAAGAGACACTTACCGTATCTATCCATACTCGCATCCCTTGTTTCCCTTTTTTGGCTCTTGTATAGTAACCTTGGAGATCAACATAAAAATGTAAAAGAGACACTTACTGTATCTATCCATACTTGATCCCTTGTTTCCCTTTTTTTGGCTCTTGTATAGTAACCTTGGAGATCAACTTTAAAATGTAAAAGAGACACTTACTGTATCTATCCATACTTGATCCCTTGTTTCCCTTTTTTTGGCTCTTGTATAGTAACCTTGGAGATCAACATAAAAATGTAAAAGAGACACTTACTGTATCTATCCATACTTGATCCCTTGTTTCCCTTTTTTTTTGGCTCTTGTATAATAACCTTGGAGATCAACATAAAAATGTAAAAGAGACACTTACCGTATCTATCCATACTTGATCCCTTGTTTCCCTTTTTTTGGCTCTTGTATAATAACCTTGGAGATCAACATAAAAATGTAAAAGAGACACTTACCGTATCTATCCATACTTGATCCCTTGTACCCTTTTTTGGCTCTTGTATAATAACCTTGGAAATCAACATAAAAATGTAAAAGAGACACTTACCGTATCTATCCATACTCGCATCCCTTGTTTCCCTAATGGATCTTGGTTAATGGCAAGTACTTGTTTATTAAGTAAAAGTTTCTTGGCTCTTGGATCAATATTTCTAAGATCAACAGACATGAATAAGGGAGATGCCATCATGGCCCACATACCCATCTGGACCTTTTGTTGGGTCTCACTCAAACCATAATCTCCTATAATTAGCTAATAAGAGAAATATATACACAGTTACATGTATAGGAGAGGCATTTCAATACAAAAAGCATAAGTGTAATTAAGAGTCATAAGAATTAGAAACATTTTAACCTATTTTGTAACCCTTTGAAGTTTTATAGCATGAAACAAATTACATCTGAAAGATAACTTGATGCCATCATTTTTTCAAAACAGGTAAAAATGTGTCAATTGTTTTAAAATTTGATGACTTTAAACTTCTGGAAACCTTGCTTCCAACCTAGACTGTGTAGAAAAGCTGAATATTGGGCCCTATTTAAATTTGGACTTTAAACTTCTGGATACCTTGCTTCCAACCTAGACTGTGTAGAAAAGCTGAATATTGGGCCCTATTTAAATTTGAGGACTTTAAACTTCTGGATACCTTGCTTCAAACCTAGAATGTGTAGAAAAGCTGAATATTGGGCCCTATTTAAATTTGATGACTTTAAACTTCTGGATACCTTGCTTCCAACCTAGACTGTGTAGAAAAGCTGAATATTGGGCCCTATTTAAATTTGATGACTTTAAACTTCTGGATACCTTGCTTCCAACCTAGACTGTGTAGAAAAGCTGAATATTGGGCCCTATTTAAATTTGAGGACTTTAAACTTCTGGATACCTTGCTTCCAACCTAGACTATGTAGAAATGCTGAATATTGGGCCCTATTTGCAAGTTTAAACATCTTTATTTTCCCAAATCTACAAAACTGTAACTTATACATTTCTTCTTTGTATTTTCTTAAGTAGGTTTTTCACAAATTTGTATGAAATAATGCTTTTTTTCCCCATCAAAGATTAAGTACTAGTATTATTATCAACAAGCCTGCAGTGTGTGTGTGTGTGTGTGTGTGTGTGTGTGTGTGTGTGTGTGTGTGTGTGTGTGTGTGTGTGTGTGCATGCATACATAAAGAGGCATACTTTACCTGATCTGGATCATTCCAATGTCCTGGTCCTGCAACTTCAGCAAAATGCTGTGTATTATTGCTGTAAATTTTGATTATCTGATGGACCCGATCCCAACTGTCTGTTATATCTATAGCATTTCTCCACATATTACACATCTTGGCTGCTAGTTTAAAATTTGCCTACAATTGAAGAGTACTAATAGTACCAGTATTATGTTAAATAAAAAGTACTCCTTGTAGGTACAAAGGCAACACAATCCAGCTAAATGTGCTGGAAAGTTTTTTGACTTTGACAAGGAACACATTCAGGAGCTTGTTCTTCCTTTAAAATGAAAAAAATAAGGAAAATAACTGTGGCTAATTCTACAGTGTCAGAGAGAGAGAGAGAGAGAGAGAGAGAGAGAGATAGAGAGATTTTAGACATATTCTTATATGGTCTAGTCTCTCTCTCTCTCTCTCTCTCTCTCTCTCTCTCTCTCTCTCTCTCTATATATATATATCAGAGCTCAGGAAAACTTTGACTGGGGTGTCGGACATTTTTTCAAAGCAACCGTATCATCGATGCTGTGTAAAGCAAAAAAAAATTAATTAATTAAAAAAAAAAAAACAAACAAAAAACGTACCACCGATGTTGTTATTGACGATGTTTTTTTAAAAAGATTTTAATTTTTAATATCAAATAGATTTTAAAAAGGATTTAACTACTACATAGAGGTTATTTAGGTACATGTGGTCAGGCTCATGTTGAAAGTGTCAATTTTTGTACTGTCGGCGTTGACGACACAAGGTTTGATGGCCATCTTTGTTTATTGACAATCTGGCATTTTCGTTTTTCCGAGGTTACACGAACTTTACTGAACCTCATTTTGAGACCTCTTTGATTGTATTTAGACTTTCAAAAATTATTTATTTATAACTTAACAGTTTGCAAAGACCATACGATGTGCCTTGTAGTCTTATTTGACATCCCGCGTGGAACCTCTTTGATAATCAGACAGACGACCATGACCTTCAAGGATCAACCCTCATAATCAGCTGTTTATGGCTTCCGTCTGTCAAGCGATGTGATTACTTAATAAACAATTAATGAGGGTTCGGATGATGAAACAAAAGGAACGGATTGAGTCCATGGATTCTAACTGATTAATAAACAAAAGCCTAATTATTATATCTGTAGTATTTATTGAAAACTGTTGACAGGTGATAGCAAACAATACTGGAGTATAATAATGACCGACAAACATATTTATTTATATGTCCGAATAACTGAATTCTATTATCAACTAAAAATGTCCGACAAGTGATTTTTCACATCAGACAAAAATATTTTTTGTCGGACATGTCTGGCAAATATGACCGTTTCTGGACCCCTGATATATATATATATATATATATATATATATATATATATATATATATATATATATATATATATATATATATATATATATATATATGTATATACATTGTTGCATGTACTTACATTTTTTCCCATACAAACAGGCCAGCTACAAGCATACAGTATCGGTCTTCCTGTTTTGTTGAGAAAGGAACCCATGACACTATACCCTGCAACATAAAACCTAAATGTTAGTTTATTATATTTTTTTGTATACGTCCAATCCTGCAACAATTAAATGGCTGCTTAATGATGCTACATCATTTGTAAAGCTATTTAAGACAAGATGTTGTTTTTCTTTTTAACTCAAGGATTAACGTAAACTGGTTGTAGTGCGACAGCATGAGTTTAATGCTTTTTTGGTGCCTTTGATCTGCTTTGTACTAGTACACATTTAGTTAGTGACCTTTAGTGTTCAAGTACAATTAGCAGCATTGTTGCAATATTTACATCCCAAAATATTCAGTTTATTAGCTGGTACCAAGGCAACCAGCAGACACCTATGATATTGAAAAAAAAAACCACTTTTCTAACTAGTATACAGTCAACTCAAACCTACAGTAGGGGCCTTGGTGGTTGAGCTGTCTAAAGCATGCACTTACAGATTACTGTGCCTCTTACCACTTTGGTTCACCATTACAATATTTCAGTTGGTAGAGTGCACGCTTGTGTGGGAGGATTCGAATCCCATCTGGTTCTGACCAAGACTTGGAAATTAAAGGGAGGGTTCTTTAATGTCCAATGCCTGTCGTGACAACAAAATTTTGTTGACTTGGAAATTGGTAGTGACTGTTCTTTCGCAAAGCACTCTGGATTTAGAGATAAAAGTCACAAGGTCCTTCGGATGAGACCTTAAAAAATTGATGCCCCGTGTCATGGCATGCATTGCACGTTAAAGAAACATCCCTGCACATTGCCCTAAGTGCAATGCAAAGGTCAAAATTTCTGCCACTTCACCTATAGCTGGTGAGGTCTCAATATAAGTGAAATATTCTTGACTGGGACATAAAATCCCATTAATCAATACTTTAGAAAGAAACAAAAAGTAAAACTAAGATAAGTTACAAGTAATTTAAACAAAAATGGGTATTTTTGGGGAGGAAACTTAAGCAATAAAGGACATCGGGTGGAAATGTGCAATACATTAGGAGTTGAAATGCATGTATACCTGTATTTCTTAGTAAAATCATTCTATATTTATCCTTGCTAGGATTTTCCAGCCTTGATATTATATTCTTTTTTAGTTTTTTTTTTTTTGCTTGATGAAGGTCTGTGGGTTTCTCTGGGCACTCTAGTTTCCTCAACCATCTCAAAACTGACCACTTTAATAAAAGTGAAAGAATCTTGACTGGGGCATAAAACACTATTACTCAACTCTTTTGTTTGTATATCTCAATGAAGTCTTGATTTATTTTACCTGAAACCATATCATATCCTGTGTTGCAGCAATCTAATTTTAACATGTCCACTTCCCAATCAGCAAATGTCTGAGCATCAAGGGGTACATAGTACTGACTTCCAGGATAACCTTTACAAGTTTTTGTTCCCATGTCTTGATATATACCTAATTTTAACCCTTTACTATGTACCTAAATAAAACATAATAATTACATTTGAAAAATAATTTAATTTTTCCCCCATATTTTAACCAAAAGAAAAATTAGAAATTTATCAAAAAATCAGAATAACACATGCATGTCAAACACAAACTTACCGTCCATGTTTAAATCACAATCCCAAAATTAACAAGAGGCCCATGGCCTTAACACTCACCTGAGGATATGGCCAAAATCATTTGCAAAATACATACAATATTATAATATACAAGTTAAAAGTTTTCAAGATTATTAACAATTTGAGTCTTTTTATGCACCTATGACCTTGATCTTTGAACGTATGACCTTGAGCCATATATCAAAATGATCGTCATATCAATACCTACAATATTCTAATATATATGCCTGTGCAAAAAGTTAATAGTTTTCAAGCTAATGCACAATTTTAGTTTTTATAAGCAAAAAATAACATTTCAGGGGCAACAACTCCTACATGCATAGTTACAAAACTTTGTACCTTTTTACATTTTGTCATGCTGAACGTTTTAACGATATTTTGATACTATAAATGTCTTAAATTTTTGAAGAAAATAGCCTAAAACTGCAAAATTACAAACTAGGTCATGACCTTGAACTTTGACCTTGACCCCATTTAAAAGATTATTTTAAGAAAAAGTCAAAACTGAAAACCCCATGTCAATATCTGTTCAAATAGTCAAGTTATAACAATTTGAAGCCATTTTACAAATTTTTTTAAATTAAACGCAAAAATGCGTAACCCATTTTTGACCCAATTTCACCAAATGAACAAACTATAGGCTTAAGACCCTAGAGAAGCCAAATATCACATCAGATTTTCCTCCTGTTTAGCTTCACCTACAACATGTGAAATCCAAAATGGAAATGAAACATGGAACTATGAGACATCAATTGAAATAAGTAACTATGAGACATCAGTTGAAACATGGAACTATGAGACATCAATTGAAACATGGAACTTTTAGTCATCAATTGAAACATGGAACTATGAGACATCAATTGAAACATGGAACTTTGAGACATCAATTGAAACATGGACCTATGAGACATCAATTATATCTGTGTTAGTTTTAGATACAGCAAAATCATACTTATCAACAATATTGTGATGACGGCCAAAAAACTTTTTGAGGGCCTTGATTAGCCTAGACTAGCAATATCCCCAAGTCAACAATTTTAAATGTAGGCAGCTTGCTTCATTGCACCATCTTAGTCTATACCTTCATTTTAAATATAAGCAATACTTGTCAATGGAAAAACCTAAGAAGGTGCTTAACTTCCATGGAACATGATGAAATAAGTTATATATTATACGCTCCAAACAAACATTATGGGAAATATATCACATGGCATGCTTGAGAACCTCATTAGATGCTTACACTAATGCTAAGCTTCATATCAGAAGTGTGACACTTGACTGAACTGGATAAATGATGTTATATGTCCAAATCAAGAATCTTTCTCTTGTATTGAGTTGGTTAATAAATGATAGAGGAAACCAGAGTGCCCTAAGAAAATCACTTACCTTAAGTAAGCAAACTGACAAAATTTCTCAAACTAGGATCTGTACAATTGAAATTCAAACCTAAGCAGTAAGAGCTGCAGTCATAAAACATTTTAGATCATTCAGCCACCAAAGACCCTGTGACACTAGATTTTGACATTCTATAACATATTCACCAATGACTTTTAAACAAAGTTTTGCTATTATTCTAAAATATCATCTCTTAATACCTACATAATCAGCTAAAGCTTTTATCCCACTAGGAAATCTGACTGGATCTGCCTGCATTTTATTGGTTTTAGGATCCCGTTCTTTACTCATCCAGCAATCATCTATAGACACATACTCATATCCTGCATCCTTGTAACCATCGGTTACCATTATGTCAGCCATCTGCATTATCAACTTCTCACTGCAAGTAAAATATAGTAAAACCCTCATTCATTGTAACCAATTGTACAGTCAGATTTTGGCATGCAAAGGAGAAAGTACAGTTAAGTACGAGTATTTAGTATTTTATGCCAGAGTCTGTCAAAATTTGTTCATATTTCTATATCAATTTGGTCAGGTCTTGAATGGCTGAGAAAACCAAGTAAAATGACAAGCTTTCTCACACTAGGATCTGTCTGAATTTGATTTAAACCTCAATGGTGAGAGGCACTATGATCTGTAAGTGTTAATTTTAGACCAATGAATCACTGAGAAACCTGCATTATAAAGAAGTAAATGATAAAACGAGGGAAGCTTATGAAGAAAAATATTGAAGAAATAAATTCTGGGACTTGAAAAATATTGTGGCCAAAACCAGTTGGCAAAGTTATCAAATGACATAAAAACATTTGACTGACCTTGATTAAATGGTTTTTATGTCCCAGTCAAGAATATTTCACTTATATCAAGATGTCAGCAGCTATAGGTAAAGTGGCAGAAATTTTTATCTTTGCACTGCAGTATGTTTAAGGCAATGTGCAGGAGGGGTTCTTTAATAAGCCATGCCTGTCGTAACATGGGGCATCAGTTTTTTTAATGTCTCCTCGAAAGGACCCCATGACTTTTATTTCTAAATGCTGAGTGCATGGTGAAAGAACAGTCACTACAAATTTTCAAGTCTTGGTCAGACCCAGCAGGGGTTCAAACTCTGACCTCCCACATACGAAGCGAGCACTCTACCCAATGAGCTACCATAGTTGTACATAAAAGCTATGTTTAACTGTATAAATATGCACAGTGAAACTCCTCTTAACTTATTACAATGTACTGTATTAAAATGGCACTCTATTACTATAAAATTGTTTTTAATGCCTTCCATGAAAAAGAACATTGTTTTTTAATTTAAAACGACCCATCTTGTGAACCAGTAATTTTCATTTCTTAATGATGATTCCTTGGCAAAACAATGGTATCTTTTTCAAGTCTTGGTTAAAGACCAAAACAGGATTTGGTAAAAATTCTAACCAATTTAACTACAATGGAACCTGTGAAAACTGAACTACGGTAAGTACATATAAACTGAAAACCTGTCTAATCTGAAATACATTAGAACAGATGAAAACCAAGCCTTGAAAAAAAAAAAAAACTGTTTAAATGTTAACTAAACTATTTTTTAAGATACAACATTTTTATTTCTCTAAATCAACTTAAAATCTGAAAATTTGTTGAATCTAAACAAAATCTTTGCTTCAAAAGGTGTTTTTGTTTTTTTTTTTTTTTTTTTTTTTTTTTTTTGGTTTTGTTTTATTTTTGTTGTTGTTGATGATACCAACCTGACACAATAATGTGGGTCATTTACACAGTCTATATTACATCTAAATCTCTGCCACTGCATCCAACCCATAGGTGGTGTCCGAGCAAGACCATTGTCCAGTGTCCTAATGATGACTACATTCAACAAAAGAACCAACACTGCCAACTTCCAACTCATAACTGGTCAGATATCTGAATGGGTATATGTATATCGTCTTGTGATAACAGCTGGTACTATAAATTATGATTAAAAAACATTTCATTTTGATACAAAGAATATTTAAAATGGGACAATTTTTTTATTTCCAAAATCTATCACAAGAGTATCCACAGTACCTTTGTTAGAATATTTATAACTATCAGGCTATTAAGTTATGTTAAATTGTTGGTTGGTTATCTGAAAATCGATCCTGGAAGGTGTTTATTCAATCATTGATAAAAATTCTTTAAAAGAATGCAGAGAACAAATCAAAATTTACAAAACTACTCATTTTTTCAATCTACAGAGAGAGAGAGAGAGAGACAGAGAGAGAGAGAGAGAGAGGGAGAGAGAATGTTTATAATTTCATTATTAGCAAGACATATAATAATTTCAACTACCTGTGTTGATTTACAATGGCAGAATGCTTTAGAAAACAAACAAATAAAACAGAAAAAGTAAAAACTCCAAAATACTTTAAAATGCAAAAAATGAGTGTGCAACATCAATGTACAATTGTTAAGAAACCTACTTTTACTCCCGATAACCCAGAGTTTGTGTCAGATTTCAAAAAGAACAGTTGTATTAAAATTGTTAACACAATGCATTAAGGCTAAATTATGTCTTTCACTCAAGATTGACTAGCAATCTAAAGACGTTTGATGCTTACCTAACATTCAGCTGATTCCTGTTGTGGTGTATGAATTTCCCTCATGTGAACGCGCACCTGTTATTTTTCAAAAACTAAAAAACGAAATCTAATTTCAATCACTGGAAAAATAAATCAAGTAAATGACTCGTTGTTTAATAACCTGTAAATGAATTTTTCTGATAAAATAAATATTAAATATTTCCAATTACTTGAATAATAAAAAATTGGAAGAAAAACATAGGCTTTTATCGGTTTTAACTTTTAGAGTTACCCCCCTTGTGATGAGTTTAACCTCAGATGACCCGAAAAAGTGTAATTTGATAGACCAAGATGGGTAACTAACAATTAATGAAAGTTCTACAGCTAACCTTAAAATTTTTGAGCACGATGGATATTTTTGTGACGTTTTAGACAGGTAAAATAATTGTATGATTTACCGGTAATATCAAGAAATGAGCAATGCACGTGCTTAGTCTTTTATTTGTGCATGTTATAGAAACTTTTTGACAGTCATAGGTTCGGCAAAACAAGTTGTATTACTGTTGGTCACTGAACCGTAAAATGAGAGAGATGATCGCATTATCTTCATTCAAGATATTGTCACTGTAAGTGTTGCTTATTAATATAACTATTATTAGGTGCGATATATATGACATTTATTTTGCTTACTGTCCAATACTGTTTTCGTTTGTTTTCAAAATTATCTGTGACTCACTGCATTGTACATGTATGAAAGGACTTATTGATGAAAACACAAAGTGGCTTTTTGAAAGAGTTTATAGATCAACTCAATATGATTTATTTCAATTTTATTATTTTATTTTATCTACAAGTAAAATTCTTGAATAAATTTAATATTTTAAAGCTGCATTAAGTTTACCAAATTTCTGAATTTTTTTTGATTTTCTAAAAATATATTTTTTTAAAAGTAGATATCTTCTAACCACGATCCATGACATTCATTTTCTAAAATTTCATTTCTTTTAGCTGTAAATAAACGGAATCCTCTGACCGGTTGGTCAGTGTTCTACGATGGTAATTATGAGCTTGGAGCATGCGCACGGATGTACGGAAAAGCCTAGAATCGAAAGTGAAACATGACAGATTGCATTAATTGTCCTTCATTAATATCCAGATGTATTTGAAATTGTGTTATTTTTCCCTTACTAAGTCACAAATGACAAATTCAAGAAGTTCTGTGTTTAATTTATCGTATTTCAACATTTTGAAAGTTGTGTTTAAATGACCCTGGTTTTGATGACGTAACCATGTTCTAATATTAGATCCCAAATGCTGCATCTCGCTGGGTAAATACTGTAATTTCTGTATTTATTCGATCTTTTATCGTTGAACCAAATGTAACATTGTTCATTAGGAACATCATTTATTAGATTAGCACCGTTTTATTTTTTTCTTTGGAAAACTTAATGCAGCTTTAAAGAAATTAACTTTAAAAGATCTCTTAATAGATCTATTTTGTGGAATTTGAGAAATAGTTTATTCCATTTTATTGATTTTTAAAACATGCTTAACAGACTATGAAACTGTTGGGTTATCAAACTCTTATCCCAGAATATCATCACACTCAACACTTGTAGTTTCATTGACCATCACATCATTTATTTTATTACCCACCCATCATTTTATCTGTGTACCTCAATAATATGCAGTACTGTAAATCAGGAAATTTTTATGTCTTTATTTTCACACATATTATGATTTTTTTTTATTAGTGTACATTGTCCTATCTACTGTCACCCCATTCATATATACTTCTCCTTACATCACTCTGTCAACTGACACACCCCACCCATTCATTATCAAATTTCCATGTTCTACCCTATCTACTGTCACACCCCACCCCAACCATTTTCAACATTCCCACATACTGCCCTATCCACTGTCACACCCCACTTATCCATTATAAACATTTCAACACACCACCCTATCTACTGTCACACCCAAATTTATCAACATTTCCTCACAACACCATATCTTCTTTTACACCCACCTATTCATTATCAACATGGCAATACCCTGAACTATCTACTGTTACACCCCCATACATTATCAACATCCACACACACACCACCCTATCCACTGTCATACTTACCATTCATTATCAACATGACAGAATGTGATAATTTTCAGTGTTCGGCATTGTTGAGGCTATGATAAGGAAAATATTAACACATGTTGCTATGGATTAAATCCCATCAGTAAGGTGGGTGTGGTTCAAGTATGTGTTAGTGAAAATTGACATCAGAATGTCATCTTTCTGATCTGGTCTTCCGGTTGTTCAAAGATCTGTTAGCTTAAGAAGTTCTGTAGCGAAATTTATTGTGCATTGCTTATATTTTAAAAATTTACGTTAAAAAATTAATGCATACAATTAATATTATCAAAAGAAGGAATCAAAATTCAAAATTTATGTTTAAAACAAATAATTTCTATTTTAATAACATTTTCTAAGTTTTACGTACTGTTAGTTACAATTGGTTAAAAATGGCTTTAAACAACAAGGCCCTAATATATCCCTACCAACATTTTCTAAAATAGCTCCTACTCTTTCCATTCTGTGTCTTCATACAACAGTAATAATACATGTATAGATCAAACCCATCTATTTTCACCTTTCTCTCCATCCAGCCCCATGACATCAATACCATCTAAGATGCATACATATTGCATCTATGTATAACCTTACTAGTTTATGCTTGAATAATGTTTGAAGAAACTCTGTAATGATTAACATATGTTCAGTTTGTAAACCAAGACCAGAAATGATTTTTTTTTTTTGTCTTTTACTCAACTCCATGTGATTTATTTTTTATTTATATGTGTAGTTTATTTTTCGGTTATTAATAATGCAATAGGCTATTAAGCTTGTAGAAATTTAGTAGTGATGTCCAATTGGACAAAAAATCATAATCCATAAACAGAGAGGCATAATCGATCAATTAATCAATAATAATTAGAATTACTTAGTAACTGTACATCAGTATTCAGAAACAAATAAAGCTAAATATAAATACAGTATTCAGAAACAAATAAGGCTGAATATAAATACTTTAATTGTAAAAGCCAAGTGTTCTTGCTTTGTGATCGTAAGTTAAAGGCCAGATAGCTCTATGCCCTGATAGACTGATAGTGGCCAAAGCATCGCACTGTGTAAAAAGTGTCTGGATACAATATATTATCCGATCCTTGTCCGCCATTGTTGTTTTTAGTAGCAATAACCGGAAAAGAAATAGACTTTACTACAATCCAAAAACTACTCGCTGACGTTGTCGGTGATCGATTATTTATCTTGTGATCGATTATTAGGATCGCTGCCCTGACAACGACTAACAATCAATCATCGGCCATAATCATGACATCACTAAAATTTAGTGACCGTTATGTCCTTTTTCAGAATAATTATCAAGAATTTAGTGGAGTAATGTTTTTTTTTGTTCTGATGTCAAGATTCTTTCACTTATGTTGAGGTTGTCAGTTCTGGAATGGTGGAGGGAACCAGATTGCCTAAAAACCACCAACCTAGGTTAAGAACTTTACAATTTTAAGGTACCAGTATGTTAGCTGTCACAGCTTGAATAGAAAAATGTCAAGGAAAGAAAGAAAGCTTGGCATCATAAAATTCGCCAAAATTGGAATGAACAAATGACAACAATACATCAATATTTACTGTACATATATAGAGAACCCTAGATTCTAAATCGCCGTTGTTAAATCAAATTTTGGCATGGTACAGGGATTTGGGATGAATCCAGATAGGCTTATAAATAAAAATAAAAATAATCAGACTTTTGGACTCTGAAAAACATTTGGCAATTATAGTAAGGTGACAAAATTATCCAGGAACAATTTTAACAAGGTATTACTGTATACGTATTTACACTTGGAATCTGTCTAAACCAATCATATTCTAGATCACAGTTTTATGTTCAAATTAGTCTATAGACAGGTATTTGGCTTATACAGGCAAACCTGACAAGTGACATGCATTGTGCGTGTGTGACAGTGTCACACATTTTGTATGTAAATCACGCTCACATGCTGAGCTTTCAAAAATGCAGGCATTATCAAACTATCTTGCAAATAATAACTGACAACAAATATCGCGGCAATGACACGACGATTCGGGATATTCTTGTTTATTGATGCTGATTGAACAAATATTTTGTTGTTTTGATGTTTCTCTCTTTAAAATGGTGATCTATAACAGTTAATATAATTTCTCAAATTGCTACAGAATGCATGTTTTACACCAGTATTTAATTTCTTCCCATAGGTTAGGCAGAATGCCACCAGATCTCTAGCCAGAAAATTAACTATGTTGCATGCATTTTTCAAATTGTCACACGCTTAACTTTGATACCCTTTAAGGTTGTGTACAGGTTAACTCAAAGAATAAAATTCTCCATAGATGCTCTTTTTTCACAGGTTTAACTGTGTGTTAAAAGTACAAATTTATATGCAGGAAGCAGGAAATTTTTGTTTGTGGTTTTCTCATATGAAAATTAAATACACTGCTAACTGTTTTTCAACCCGACAAAAACATTTATTGTCTGCTGAGGAAGTTGATTTTAAGCCTTTTTTTTTAAATTTTAAATGTGACTGTCATTTCACCATACAGGAAGTCAAGTCAGAAGCTAACGTTTTAATTGGAATGCATTATGTGGTTTTTAGGAAATCTTGGATATCGTCATTTCCTGCTGAGTGCCTTAACGTGTAATGTTTTTCATTTTAAGTATCCTCATTGTAACACTATACTGCTTTAACAGTAAAATTCATAACATTACCACATTATGCACTCCATTTTTGTCATGTGACCATGCTGTGTTTTCTCCTTGATTTTTTAAATTGGATTTCCGTCAACTATGAGAGGTTTTTTGTTTGAAGTGTGTGAAATGTATATACCATAATTGATATTTTACAAGATGCATATGTACATTACTACCATGGTAACAGGAAAAGTTCTATTATTTTTGTCTTGTATCTTCTATTTTTGTTGAGTGTTTTGTCTCTATTTATAGCCAAATTCATGTGAGTATTTTTGTTTTTAAGTTTTTCATTGACAATAATAGGTGTTTGTCTAAGTTGATCCAGTACAGAGGTGTATATATATATATATATATATATATATATATATATATATATATATATATATATATATATATATATGTGGTGTGGTGTGTGTTGTG
>CM056604.1:9101378-9248497 GCA_029721355.1 Tegillarca granosa
AATCATTTCTTTAACTAAGATTTTCCCTAACTTAAATCTAGCAAATTTTGGCATTATGAATAAACATTTTTGAAAAAAAAAAAACTAAATAGATGTTATAAGCCACGATGACGCCTTAAATTCCTGTATATCTTAACAAAAAAGTATTGGAGTATTGGTGTTTTATGCCTCAGTCAAGATTCTGTAACTTGTATCAAGACATTTGAAATGCGAGTCATAAGATGCAACATATCACTCTGTTGATTGAATGGGGTTTTTACATGTATTTTTTCCATGTCAAGTTGCATGTATTTCTTACTATATACATGTAATGCAACCAATGAAAACCAAACCAAAAGTATGAAAAATACACCTTTTAGGACAGTTTGTGACAGGTAAAAATTTGTTAACTTCATGACTGACAACATGTACATGTATTTATACTAAATTTTATAGAAGCGTTATCCTTTAACCTGTATGTAAAAGGTTAAGATTTACTCTGTCATTATCATATTTTCTTTATCTCATAAAAGTGAAAGCATTTTTTTTCTAATATTGATTGATTTCATTTCTTATTGCAGAATGCCCTTGGTTTGGAATTATGGTCCATGAATGATGATATTGTTTCGATAATTTCATTATAACTGATGATAGAGCTGTTGCTGAGGCGTGGGCAGCAGACACATGGTTGATAAAATCAGAGTCGGAGAAAGCTAAAGCCAAGGCTTCCAGTGTAAGTACTTAGCTAAATAGGCCTAGTAGGGTACCCTGAAAATGAAAAAAAAAAAAAATCATTGAGTCAACTTTCATTAGACAAAGTCAAACTTATCTTAAGAGCTATCTCTATAGATTTAATGAGAATTTTTTCTCCAATCATTGATGGAAATTAGTCTTCATTGGTCTTACCCAAAGATTCAACCTAAATTTGTACCAAGTGCGTCTCTCTATTTTTACCATGTCTATTTTATTGGAGGTCTTATATTGTGATTACTATGGCAACTGTGTAATTAAACTGTCTTCAAAACTATTCTTGCATGCTGTTGGTTTCATGAGAGAAATATTTGTTTTACCTTTTTTGGTTGTCTTTCTGTCAGTATTTTGTGACAGAGGTGTTCAGTACTTGAGTTCACAATAATAAGGTCACTGTGTGCTAGCACCTATAGTGTCTTTCTGTCAGTATATTTTGACAGAGATTTCAATACTTGAATCCACAATAAAAAGGTCACTGTGTGCTAGCACCTATAGTGCCTTTCTGTCGGTATATTTTGACAGAGATTTCAATACTTGAATCCACTATAAAAAGCTTTCTGTCAGTATGTTGGGAGAGATGTTCATTACTTGAATCCAAAATAATTAGGTCACTGTGTGCTAGCACCTATAGTGCCTTTCTGTCAGTATATTGTGACACAGATGTTCAATTCTTTGATTCACAATAATAAGGTCATCTGTGCTAGCACCTATACATTCATTAAGCAGAAACACTTGCACAATATGGTCTGCAAGTCTCATCATTTGACCAGCGTGATTTTGCAATTTCTACATAAAAGAAAAATTGGCAAGATAAGAAAATTGAAATAGCATCGTGTATCAATTCATACATGTATTTTGATAAAACCAACAGTATCACTTGTTCTCTGAAATCTTAATTGCTAGGGACATTTTAATATTCAGGAACATTTAACAAATTGTATAATGGACAATACTGGGATTTGTATAATATCTCCAAATATTTAACAACATATTTGCCTGGACCCGATTATTTAGTAGCCGAAAAGATTGGAGCAATGTTTTGTTCAAAGATATATTGCATACCCTGGTTGAGGTTCAAACCCTTGAACAAAATCATTTTCCATGTACCCTGTTGTATAAACTTGTATATTATATATTTATATCAACATTTCAGAGAAGTGTTGTTGATGCCGTTTTAGATGTAACTAAAGGTCGTCCTTGGCTATGGGCAGTATTCCTTGTTGTGGTAGTACTGCCAATAGTTCTTATTATAGCATACTGCTGTATGTCCTCGTCCAAGGTAAGAATGCAGCAGTCAGTGGTTTGACCCATTTAGATTGGTTGGTTCTATTCTGCATGCTCGTAACATTACTAAAATATGATATTTTTTGACATTTAGAAAACAAGTGTTAAAAAGTAGACACTTTTAATGAAAATTAAAAAGTCAACCTTTTGGTTATTTAAAATACAGAGCTTGCAGAGTAGTAAAGCCAAACTTTGTGGGAATTATCAGTTGTTGTACAGATCTGCATTAATCAAATGTTTTGTCAGATGATGCAAAATTTCAATGAAGATAATGATGCTTGCAGTTCCGGCCAACTTTATTGTTTTCTAGTTTCTGTTCTTACCAAATGTTAAAACAAGCTCAAACTTTGAAAATTTATACCTTTTATTTTGTTTGAAAAATAAGTTCAACTTTAACAGAACTGAAAATTTAGCATAGTTGCATCTTTTCCAAAATCAAAAATGTTTTACAGGAGTTTTGCATTATTTCTGGCAAATGTACAAGATAACTGCAGATTGTTGAAATAGATATCGTCAGCATCCGTTAATGTGATAGCAGTATCTGTAATTTGGATCAGATACAAAATATTAAGATTTTCCTCGAAGAACCGACTTTTGGTTCTTGGTTTTAGAATTGTCTATGTTTTTTTCCCTCTAGAAATTTAATTGTCATGACATTTCATATTTCTTAACCAAATTTGGTTTTACTCTCTTTCATAATCCATCGTTGGCTTTTCTGTGAATTTTTTTTAGTTTTGCTCCAGAACTACAGTCTTACTGCATCACATTAGCTACTTAGCAGCTGCTGACGTTATTAGTATCCTAGATATTTTATACGTATCATGTGACTTATATTGCATGTCTTTTGTTTTTAAACAGAAAGGGATCCTCACTACATTAAAAACTGCAGCAGAACAATACCCTTGGCTGTGGGCGGTTTATGTAGTTGTTATATTGTTACCAGTTTTGCTGTTAGCTATTTGCTTATGTCCGAGAAATGGGCCAACACGGGTACTGTTCTATTCTTTTTCTTTCAATTTTTTTCTTTCTTTTTTTTTTTCAAGGAAGTTTTTTTTAATTATCTCAGTTTTGATGGGTAGGGGTCATACTTTGTCAAATTTTAATTATTATTATATTTTTTTCGATGAAGTTTTATTGTAATTATTTCAGTTTTGTTGGGTAGGAGTCATACTTTGTCAAATTTTTATTATTATTATATTTTTTCGATGAAGTTTTATTGTAATTATCTCAATTTTGATGGGTAGGGGTAATACTTTGTCAAATTTTAAAATCTCTACGAGGAACGAATTTCTGAAATGTGCACATCTGGCACTGGTATTTGTGTTCCATATCTACTATTAATAAAACAGGAATAAATTCTCAACTTTTTAAGGTTAGGAACCAAGCATTCTTCTTCAAGAGTTAAATCAAATTGCTTATACATGGCAAAAAAAAAAAAAAAAAGTTCCCAAAAATCTACAGGGCCAAAATTGAAGAAACCTGACATTTAAAATTGAAGAAACCTGACATTTTCTGTATTGGTTTATGATCAGCTCAGTTTATAAAATAGGAGAGATGATTTGAGACCTCTGACCTGTGAGAAAAAGCATTTGATATGTCAATATTATCGTAGGAATAAAATCATATCAATAAATTTTTTGTACTGCATGCATCAAAATTTAACAATAAACAAAAAGTTAAAGAGGAAAATTTTTTTGGTTGTACTTTTAAAACAACACAAGAAAATTTATTGTTACATGTAACAATATGAAGTATGTAAATAGTTACAAGCCCTTTTTTGGTAGCTTCATGTACCCCTCGTAGTCTACATGTAACCCCAGTAGTTATAAAAGTAATGAAATACTTTACAGATGTTTGTGG
This sequence comes from Tegillarca granosa, assembly GCA_029721355.1. NCBI lineage: Eukaryota > Metazoa > Mollusca > Bivalvia > Arcoida > Arcidae > Tegillarca > Tegillarca granosa. The sequence goes on from CM056604.1 coordinate 9,105,252, forward strand.
TTAACTAGACATGACCATGGAGTCTAAATTCCCAATCCCAAGCTCTTTTATATTGTTGGAAAATCCCACATAAATTTAGTTGAGGTAAAAATATGTAATTTAGTTATTACTAATTGGGAAAAAACCTGTTAAGCAGTAAATGCAGTGAGGAAATAAATGATTGTGAGAGTTACTTTATTCATTTAAAAAAAAAAATTACGTTGCTTTGCTCAACTTTGAGAGACATCAGTTGTTACGTCAAATCAGGATGTGTACTAAAAGGTTAATAATTTCACACCTATTATGAAAAAAGTTAGCGTAATATACACATGTAATCAGAAATCCATGTTTACATGTACATGTATAAGGTTTGAAATCTTCTCTTTATATTTCTATAACAGGAAAATCTGGATTACGCAAGTTACAAAAATCAATAAAATCAGACACTTTTTGAAGAAAAATTTATGTCTTCATTACTTGCGCTAGAAAATTTTCAGAAACAAGAAACTTATGGTTATTTTTGCTACCCAGGAGGGAAAACCTACATGTAGATATTTTGATTTTAAAAATGAATAAAACTGTATGAAACATAACAAACAGAATTCTGTATACGTGGTTTAAGTTTGGATATTTTTTGGAGAAAATAGGCTTTCTGTATAGATGTACACATGTACTTTCATTTACAATTACAGTACAACTACCATAACTTAGAAATGCATTGAACTTCAATTTTTCATTTTATCAATTTTTCTTTTTTGGAAGGGGGAGGGGACTCAAGTTTTTTGATCTGACAATGTTTAAAACAGATCAGTCATTAAAAGCAAATACTGTAGATCCCCTCATTTTTTTTCAATAAAAAATATCACATCATGTCCAGTTTGGAAATAATGTATGAATCTATTTCTGTGTTATATTTGTTGTTATTAAATTTTAATAGTACATATAAATAACTAGTGTAAAAAGATAGATATTTACATGTAAGATTTCAATTAGTAATCGCATCACTTTGCTAAATTACATGACATTAAAACTCTCATGAAAAGAAGTGGTCTATAGTAGCATACATGTATTTTGACTTTTCTGATATTTGAGGGGAAAAAATTCTGAGTTATTGTTGTCGGACTGTATCCTGTTTTCTGTCAGTCTGAGAATGATTTACCATGAATAATTTTTTTTTTTTTTTTCAGCAAGAATTTTTAGATGCTCAAGCGAAGAAAACTGATGAGCAATCACCAGATGATGAAAGTAAATCTAAAACTTCAGATGAAAAGTCAGATAAGGATGGAGCGGGTGGTGATTCTCCTGTTAAAAAATCAAAAGCTGATTTAGAAGCCGAAGAGGTAAACTAATAATAATGAACAAGTGTATGAGTGAAGTCTGAGGCCTGTTCAAGATTGTGTATATACGCTGTCGCATTGACTTCAATGGGTTTTTAAGGTAAAGCAAACCTATAGGTTCATTATTTTTAATTTGGGGGCCTCGGTGGCCAAGTGGTATAAAGCGTGCACTTGCAGATCACAGCACCTCTCACCGCCTGGGTTAAAACCCCACTCGGGACAGATCCTAGTGTGAGAAAGTTTGTCAGTTTGCTTGCTGAAGGTCAATGGTTTTCTCTGGGCACTCCAGTTTCCTCCACCATCCCTGAACTGACCACCTCGAAATAAGTGAAAGAATCTTGACTGGGGCGTAAAACACCACTTCTCCACTCCACTCCATTATTTCTAATTTAAAAAAATAATCTCTCTAATTTATAATGCATAAGGTATAAAGCCAATCATGGTTCCTCTCACCACCTAGGTATGAATCCTAATCTGACAGATCCTAGTGTGAAAAAGTGTTTCAGTACACTTTAAAAGCTTGGCAGTTTTCTGGAGGCACCTCTGTTCCTTCCACCATTCCTAAACTGACTGTATCGATATGGGTGAGAAAGTTTTGACTTTGGCTGATTCTCCAATTCTCCACTCCACTCATAAAATGTATGTTTATGATTTCATTCAAAATATTTCACAGTTTCTTTTCCGAGAAATAAATACCAACAGCCTTATGAAATGTACACGTATGTATTTGAAAGCAGTAAAGACCAGGTTGTTGACTGATCATTTTGTCTACTGTAGCACTCTACAATTTTGAATTTTTTAATGACAGGACATGCTATCCTGAGTAATTCTAGTTTATATATGTGTATATTGAGTGATATTTTATTTATCATTTCCAGGATGAACCTGAAGATGAGGATGAAGAAGAATCATCACCAGCAGAAGCTAAAACTAGTGATTCTCCTAGGTAAGTTAGATGATTTTAAATCTGAATCTTTGATACAGGTCCACAGTGACCATGTGGGTAAGACATTCAGCTTCACACTCAGGGTTTATCACCCTATTTTTGACAAAACACCTAGATTGGCAAACTTCATTTTAAACTTAGTTTCCTTAGGCCCATTCAAGACAGTGTACATACACTTTCACTTTAGCAAGCAAGTTGTTCAGGAATGATTGTTTGCCCAAGCACACATGTGCAATCAGAATTATTTAAAAACTTTTGTAAAGATGTCTAATTTAATTTATATTTGCCATTTTTTCTCCAGTCAAGTGTTTTTGTCCAAATCTAAGGGAAATTATTTTTAAAGCATCTAGATGATTAGGATGACTTAGATTAAATGTGATCGCTCGTGCCCTTTCAATAGACACAAAAATGTACGCGTGAATGCAGTGGAAAGCAATCAGTCTCTTAAACAGGCCTTAAAGGCTTATGGTCATGTTAATGTTCTATGTTGGTTTTTACCTCTTATAATTTGATGTTCAAAGCACTAAATGATAAAATATAGATTACCAGTACATGCACGTAAATTATGAATTTGTTTCCTCCGAAATTTATGTAGATGTAGTTTGATCCATTATTTTCATGCTATCTTTAGAAATAGATTTTTCTTCCTTCTTTTTTTCAGGCAATCTCCAAGAAAAAGGAAAGTTAGAAAAGAATAATGATATTTAAATTAGGATATTTTAATAATGCCGACATGTAGACCATCCATTGATGTGTGTGTGCTTGTGTGTGAGTATGTGCGTATGTATATACATGGGAATTGTATATTTGTGTGTTTTATGCAAATTGTTTAAATTTACTGATAATACAAATTTACCATTTTTTCGTCAGAATTTGATTTTTAAATTTTTGAATAATGTGTGTAGAAGAAATATATAGATGACGGAGTGTGTATATGAACTTAAAGCACTGTCTGTTATTGATGTTGTTATTTACTGGTAGAGTGGTAATCCAGTCTGGGATTAAAAGACTGTCAATGGAATCTACCTCTTTTTGGATTATGTTTATGATCCTTTTTCCAAAACAATTCCAAAAATACCATAAAAACTATGTGTTTTAGCCAGTATTTACCATCAAAGGAAAGATCTACACTAAACGTACACCACACAAGTCTAAAAATGTCATGAATTTCCAACTATTACAAATTTTTGATAATGCTTTTGGGATGAGTAGACTAAAAGACAGAGTGGTCTAAATGCACACTTACAAATTCCAGAATCTTACCCTCTAGGTCCAAATCCAAACAGCACAGATACTAGTGTCAAAAAGTGTGGCAGTTCACTTGCTGAGGGTTGAACGATTTCTCTGGACACTCCAATTTCCTCTACAATTCCAGAACTGGCATTTTAATATAAGAGAAGAATCTTAACAGGCTTATATAATACTCCACTACACTTTGTAGTTGATGTGTGTGATTGGTCAGTTGATGATTTTATTGTATAAGTGTTCTGATGAATTATTAGTCTAAAGTGGTGAACTTTGAACAGTAAGAAGTTACATGTGTAAGTCATGTCAATCAAAATTCTTGTTGAAAGGAAAGTGTACATGTGTGTATTATCTGTAAAAGTGTAGAAGTATTGTTGAAATGAACAATATCACTGGTTGAATTACAGATTGAAATCCGCCTTGTTATATATCATAAACTATTTTCTTTTAGCGAATGACTTGAACACATTCTCTAAAGTCGAATTTTCACACCATGTACGGAAAAAATTCATGGAATTTGAATCAAAATTTTTTAAAATTATTTTTGCAAATGTAGCCTTCTACAAATCTTGGATTATGATGAAAATTAATTCTTTCACAGATACTGTAAATTTACAGATTCATAGTTGTTTGTTAGGGATTAAATTTTACAATTTTTGAGAGTTTTTTCCCAAAAAAGTTATTTTAAAATTACAAAACCAAGAAATTGTATCCTAACAAATATTTATAATTCTAGAATAATTCTTTTTGCCATGGGATAATTTATCCACATGGAATACTTATCATATACCAGTACACAAAGTGCGAGAATGTGACAAGTCTAATAAATATAAAATGAATGGATATTGATGTCTCTTTGGATGTAAAATGATGTGTATTGAAGAGATGTGTCATTTGCGAAGAGGATGATACAATAATAGTATAATTATTTGTTGTTCACTTGAATGTATAGAATTTTGAATGTGTAGTAAAAACAGATTTGTAACCATGGTGATTATAACTATATAGGTAATATAAACATTTATGGGAGTTTTAAGGTGATTTGTACATGTAAATCATTGAATGAAAATTTATTTTGAATTTTAACACATCCAAACAAGTGGAATTGAATTAAATACTGAATTTTTACCTCTAAAGGACATCAGTGGTCGAAAATGCCTCCCATTTTGAAGGTTTAAATATTTAAGCAGATCCAAATGTGAGAAAGTTTGTGATTTTGTGTGTCAAAAGGTGATGATTTTTCTCTTGGAACTCTGGTTTTCTCAACCATTTCCAAATAAGCCATCTCAATGGCAATGAAAAAGACTTGATTTGGGCATAAAACACCATTACTCTACTTTGAAAAATTTAAAGAAGTCTCGTCAAATTACCAGTATGATTTTGCAATCAACAGGAAAAAATATATCGCAATTTTTTTCAGTATTATTGTGAACACTTGTGTCTAGGCCCTAAAAGTTTCTTTGACTATATTTATAAAGTAGAGTGTTGCTATATTAGAAAGAATCGTATTAGAATGTTCATTTACCTCTTAGAGTGGAGTGAAGTAATGGTGTTATAGGACTTGGTCAAGATCCCTTCACTTACATGAATAATTTTGATATGTTTTGCTGGAAAAAACTTGAGTGTTATGAGAAAAACCACTGATGGCCTTTTGGGGTCAAACTTTGTCTCACTCATCAGGCAGTGCTTTAGGTTACTCAGCCACCAAAGCCTAGTCACTGATGGAGTGGAGTGGAGTAATGGTGTTTTAATCCCCAGTCAAGAATCTTTCACTTATTTCAAGGCAGTCAGTTCTGGAATGGTGGGGAAACCGGAGTGCCCGGAGAAAACCACCAACCTTCGGCAAGCAAACCGACAAACTTTCTCATACTAGGATCTGTCCAGAGAGGGATTCATACCCAGGCAGTGAGAGGCGCTGTGATCTGTAAGCGTGCGCTTTAGACCACTCTGCCACCGAGGCCCCCAAGTCACTGATGGAATATCAGTTTGAATCTATATTAAAGGAGAATTTAATGTTCAAGCTAATAGAGAAAAACATTTAAAATTTAAGACGTTGAGTTCATACTTCATATTTTAAAGTAAGTGACTTGTTAACTCAAAAGAAATTTTTATTCAGTGATAATATTTAGTGGTTAAAATTTGTTTTTAATTGTTGGATTTATTCAGTGTATTGATGTTATAATGAATGTCCATGTTATTGAAAATTTGAATTCTTGGTTTATTTTTTATGGTACAGGTTCTATGGTACATATATAGTGGACCTAAATTTTTTGTGTTAACTTAAATAGAAAAATAACATTAACTGTGTAAATTAAGTTCAACTATTTATGATGTGTGTATTGCATTTCATAACTTAACAGCATAAAGTCAGGACAGTAGACAATTCACCTTGAGGGTCAGCTGCCATTTTTCAAGGTACCAGTAGTTTGATTTTTCAGAACAGGTCCCAGTTTCAGAATATTTCATTCAAAAGTACACTCAACTCAAATTAAGAAATATTTTTTAATGTAAATTTTTAACACATTACACAGTCAGAATTGAATAGTATTATGTCATATTTGAATTGTTTAGTGTAGGTTTGTTGAACAAAACAAAACATTGTCTCATAAAACTAAAACTATTGGTGAGACAAAAAATGGGAATGTTTGAGTTGAGTATACACTCAGTTGAGTGAATAATTGTGAATCTGGGTCCAGATTACAGAGCTTTTTAAGCTTTCTTTGAAAATACAAAAAAAAAAAGATGTCTGTGAAAAATATATCTGTACTTCAGATAATGTGATTCCACTGTCTATGCCATTGAATTGAAGGACATTGTATTATATTGATCAATTATTCCATGTTTAGCATTGAATTCATTTTATTTATTCATTTTTTTCTGTTTTTTGTGTTTTGAAACATTTTTCCAGTGAAGTATTAAAGAATCATGTTAATCATTTTAAGAGCTTCTCATCAAACTTTGCATGTAAGTACCTGAAATAAAAAAACATGAGAACTTTTATTTGAGGGGCTTTCACCATCTTGCATGAAAAGCGACTAAAAAGTATTCATCTCATTCCTTAGCTTTAAGTTGCTAGCTCATCTTTAATTACAGATAGTAGATTTTCAGATCATTTAAAGGAGCTGCTATAATTTTATGTTGGTATCAGATAATGCGCTTATTCAAGAACTAATTATATTAAACAGTTATCATTATTATAATCAATTTTACATATTCAAACAATTTAATAGTATTAAATCATAATTTTTTTTATGCACACTTTGTAGATGTGTATAAATTCTGTTATACATGTACAGCATTAATAAAAATGGATGTTGTTTTCCGAGTTCTGGGTCACCCTTTACTTACAGAAATCTTGTACCAAATTCTGATTTCTTGTTGTTTGTTTTCATCTTTTTTGAAAACTAGGGACATTTATGGTAAAACAACTTTGAATATTAAGGGCTAGACTTCAAAAACTGGGTCCAGCAATGGGGTTATAATTGATGATACTCTAGTAATGTATAGTTATGTATTCAAGAAATTAATCTTTGTAGTTAGTTTGCTTCATGTATCTCACCACTGTGGGCTTGACACTGGCCAATAGAAAGTGTATATTGCCAAAATAATGTGCTTTTAAATTGTTTTTGATTTTCATTCCAACATCTTCAAGACTCCTAACTTTTTGGTGGAATTTTATTTATACCTTTTACCATTCATAGAAAGGACATCATACTCCAAACACAGGCACTTGTTTCTGATACAACATAAATTGGTGTACTTACCATATAATCTCTAGTAAATGTTTTATCAGAAACAAACGTCTCTGATTCCCAAGTCAAAAAGGTGTAGTAAGAATCAGACTTTAAAGAAAATTTTTAAGTATGTTTACAACCAGTAGGTATGTATATTGTTGATTTTTTACCTATGATTGACTGTTGAATTTTACAACAAACTGTTAGTACCACGGACTTACGCAAATAAGGTTATGTTACTCCATTTTAGTTTCTACTTAATTGCAGTTTTTTATGATATATGAGAAATGATTTTCCGAAATGTGCACATCAAAATTTAACTGGTATTTGTGTTATATATTAGAACAGCATGAATGCCAAACACTTAGTGCTTGCAAAGCAAAAACCTTGTTAAAACATTTCACATTTTGAAGCAAGTGATAATTTTTTTAAGAGGAACAACACTTTCCTGTCAAGAATCTTGTTACAAATGTTTTAAAAAGCACAGCCTTTTCATGTTGCAAAGCCAGTTATCAAATGTTTTAGAAAGGGACGGAGTTTTCCTGTTATGAAACTAGTTACAAATAGTATTAAAAAAAACCACAACATTTTTGTTTTCCAAGCCAGTTACAAACGTTTTAAAAAGGGTACGTTTTCATGTTTCAAAACCAGTTGTCAATGTTTTTAAAAGGGACATGAGTTTTCTTGTTTTAAAACTTGTTAGTTACAAATGTTTACAAAAGGGACAGAAATTTTCCCTGTTACTAAGCATGTTACAAATGGCGTTCAAAACCACAACCCTTTCTATTCCCAGGCCAGTTACAAATGTTTTGAAAAGGGACAAGATTTTCATGTCCTAAACCAGTTGTCAATGTTTTAGAAAGGGACATGAGTTTTCCTGTTTTAAAGTTTGTTAGTTACAAATGTTTACAAAAGGGACAGAAATTTTCACTGTTAGGAAGCATGTTGCAAATGATGTTAAAAATCACAACCCTTTATGTTCCCACGCCAGTTACAAATGTTTTGAAAAGGGACAAGATTTTCATGTCCTAAAACCAGTTGTCAATGTTTATAAAAGGGACAATGTGTTTCTTCATTATTTATATTGTAGTTCAGGTTTTGTTACAATAATACAATTTCTGTCTTTCATTGGTGTTAATTATGTCATAATTGATTGTTCATGGATATGAGTTCTTGTTCTATTCATTGCCTGTACATCATCTTTTTTTAATGAAATAAAGTTTTAAAATAAAATATGAACTCTTGTTTTCATCTGACCTACATTCAAGATCCTAATGGCAATAGTAATTCTTATCTTTATACTAAAAAGCCTATAGAAGCTTGAAACTATATATATATATATATATATATTTATATTTATATTTATATATATATATATATATATATATATATATATATATATATATATATATATATAAAACATCAGCACATAAAGCTTGATGAAGTTAGCTAATCTAGTTGCAATCAAGATCACAGTGACCTAATTCAGATAACACTTGTCAGTAACCACATGTCTTAGACACTAGAAACTGTATATTAAGCATCAGTAAATGAAGATGTACCAAATTTGCGAAACAAGTTGACCTTGGCCTGCATTTAAGATCAGTGAGCTACAAGTAATCCTTGCCATAAACTAAAAGCACAAGATGCTTGAAAGTGTATATATAGCATCAAAATGAGAAGCTGAACCAATTTTGTAAGGTAGTTGACCTATACTTGCAATCAAGATCACAGTGATCTACAGGTAAACTCGTGTTATGAACCAGAAAGCCTTAGAAGCTTGAACATGTATATAGCTTCAGGGCATGAAGCTCTTACAAATTTGCAAAGCTGCTTGTCTTTGACTCGCATTTAAGAGTATAGCAGAGTAATGTTTTTTATGCCCAGTCAAATTTCTTTTCAATTTCTTTCAATCGGTGCATGAAGAGCTACCGAATTTTTAAGTTCATCTCCATTAAATGTCACATTTACCTTCAACGGCATAACTTAACATGATTATGCCATCTGTTTAACAGCTTTATTTTAAGAACCAAAAGCATCTTGAATGTTTAAATATAGCGACAGTGCATTAATAAGCCTTAATAAGTTTGTAAATGTCATTAGGTGACCATTCAGACCAAGTTGATCGCTCGTCTTCTTCAGAATCACGGACACGGTAAATTAATGGGAATGAACAAAGTCCTTTCAAATTTGCAGGTTTTGTCAGCCTTGATATCACGGTCACAGTTCATTTCTAATGATAATAAAACACTAACATACCAGTCCTTGTCTAAATCACAATCCCAAAAAACAAAGTAAAAACTTTGAAAGCTGGCAAATTTAGTTATACACGTGAACTTCCATCAAGGAAGTGAGGTCGTGTGCTACGGAAGGGTAGGCACCTCCTGTCTAGCTAGCTACACCCGTCACGTGCAAGTCAAAATTGAGAATGAAAGGAACAAATATATCCAGTATAAGTTTGGATACAGTGACTACGTACTTATCAACAATATTGTGATGACGACCATAAAACTTTTCAAGGGCCTTGATTAGCCTAGGCTTGCAATATTCTTGCGTCAACAATTTAATTGTAAGCAGTTTGCTTCGTTGTAGAAAATCCCCATAGTGGGAACAAGCTCTACTATAACGTATTAACTGTGAAACATATACACCATACGCAGGAGAATCAGAGATATTACTGCAAAGAAACGAAAAGTTGACAATAGCAAAATTAAAGTCATCACGTTTGTCGTATAGCTTCAGATAACATCGAAATCTTTAAACATCTTTTATGAACAAAAATACCCTTAAGTTTCACATAAAGCATCATAACATAAAGAGTATATCAAGATTCCAAAAATGATTGTCCTTGAAATTCATTTACGGTTACACAATTACCTTTTATAGTAATTCTTGTGATAATTTGAATGGTTAAAAAGCTTTAATTTATAAAAAGTAATTAGCATAAATTGATTAACAGATTTCTTTTGAAGCTGTAAGACCTTGACAGTAAATTTGCAGAATCGGCTAGCCTTGACCTTTAAGGTCAACTTATATATGTATTTAATAAGTTAACAATATAACCTCTAAACATGTTTTCATGAACAGAAAGTCTCGGAAGTTTGATACTTCATATATAACATTATTTCATGAACAAGACTTATCAAGATTCCAAAACTGATTGTCCTTGAAATTCATTCAGACTTACAGAAAATATTTATATAGAAATGTGCACGGTAGCTAAATAACGATATTTTTATGAAATGAAATTAAAGTAAACTAAAAACAATAAAAATAAAAAATTAAATAATACGAGACTTACAAATTATAATTATGAAGAAAATTTAAAATACCAATGACATATAAAAATAAAATAAAATAAAATAAAGTAAATAAAATAAATAAAGTAAAATAAAATAAAATAAAATAAAGAAAAGAAAAAGAAAGATAGAAAGAATATGAAACGGTAGAAATAAGTCTGAAATACATGTAGTATGAAACGAAACATAAAACATATAAATATGTAAGATATAAAAAGTAATTATTATGGAAGGAAACCATTAAATGAAACACACACACACACACACACACACACACACACACACGAGCGGCCTTCTCTTGCAGTATTTGATATTTTTCCAACCTTTTTTTTTTTTTTTTTTTTTTTTTTTTTTTTTTTTTTTTTTTTTTAGGGGGGGGGGGGGGGTCCAGAGCAAAACATCTACAAAACAAATTAGATGCAGCTACCTAAAGATGTTACATAGAAAAATCTGATTTCTAGATATTGTACATTTGTCAAATAGGATTTAATGTAGTTTAAAGGATAACCTCTCAAATTTCCTCATTATGGGTCCTCGTAACCTATATTGCACATAAGAATGCTTAGTTATATGAATCATATGAGTAGCTTTTGTATGCTCATGAAAATTCAGAGTATATTTTTAATGGACCCCAAAAGACCAATCTGTAGTTTAACCGTCTCGATGACGGCCCCGAGTCCCGGGTATATGATGCGTCAGTCTCAAGAACGGGATGCCGTGGGTCCGAAGCTCAGTCGGTCATAGATTGTAAACTGCTTCTTTACTTTGTGCTCGGCTCGAGGATAGAGTACCGACTGATTCATCAAGTGTTAGTGTAATAAGCTACCAAAGTCAACAAGCCACCCCGGTGAGTGCAGGCTAGTAAAAAGCAGACCATAAAACCACTCTAATATCTCAAGCATGTAGCCTATGTACAACTTGCCCGGCACAGTCATATCGTGAATAGATTAAATATTGCTGATGCGACGTTAAACACATTTAAAGCTAACCTTTAGTAAATTTGACGCTCGATTTTTATATAAAGTCCTTCAATTTTGGTCCCTAACGTCAGTTTTTTAAATTAAAAAAATACACACAAAATAAATGAACAGTGAGATCGAAATTCCAAGGGGTTTTAATATATTTTTATCAATAATTTCTATAAATAAAAATAAATAAATAAATAAATAAATAAATAAATAAATAAATAAATAAATAAATAAATAAATAAATAAGTGAATGAGTGAATGAATGAAATGAAACTTTTAGAACATTTTATTCTAGACCGGAATACATAGTTCATTCCGTCTTTCTGGGTGGTGTTTTCGTAACATACACACTTTTCAACTTCCTTTTTCTATGATCGTCCAACATGGCGACACAAATAAGCAAGAAAAGGAAGGTTAATATTGTTAATTTTGCATCTCTTATGAACGATTATTTCAAATAATTAAAGTAAATAAAATGAAGATGTTTTTGTATTCTCGCTGCCAATGTAAATCAAGCCGATGCCTTATGGTTTGACAGATTGCAATGGATTCTTTTTCTACTGTATCCCACATGACTGTCAGATCTTGTTTTTTTTACAGCAAATTTCTGACACGCCTTGCGTGTACAGAAAACCATAGTCTAAATATTTCTAGCTTTCTAACGCTGTCATATCTAAATGTTGATTTTGTGTAGTTTGTCACTCGATACATAATTCTGTAAAAGAATAACTCGGTAACAGAATAACCCGACATGGTTCCAACTAAATACAACCTCCTTGATATATTCAATGTTTTCCTAGCCCATTGTAGGACACTAATATTAAGTTTTTATTTGACTTCACTTATATACAATTCTGAACAAGACCGCCATACATGGGCAAAATAAACCGTGTATTTTGCATGTATACATGTCTATGGACACGCTTGAAAAAAAAAAAAGATTCTAGCTTTCAGAGATAACACTGCATTTGTTACTGATCAGCATGACAAATGTGACATATTGGCCTTCAACATATCTGATAATTACAATTCGTGACTATGGATACTACCAATAAAACAACATGGCTTTATTTCTGTCGCACTAGGTTTGGTGGTGGTGGTTGGGGGGGGGGGGGGGGGGGGGGTGACCCATTAAGCTCAATACGGTAGAACGTCTTCTAATATTGGGATGGTTCCAGTCAAGTCTTGGTTTGGTTTTATTCCCTTTCTGTTAAATGTCCCCTGTTGAGTTGCTAGCTTGCCAAACATGAATTATCTATTTTAGCGACTGGCTCACATACTCATTGCTGGTCAAAAGTATTCTTAATCTTATAATTTTTAGATAGAAACTATTTGCATATCCAAAATTTGCTGAAACCAAGCAAATTAATCTACATTAATTTTTTTGGTTTGGGGTGTGGAAAGGTTTCCCCAATATTCTGATGTACATATTCATCTGGAAACTAGGTGGTCTGCATAGAGTGAAATGAAATGTCCAGTGGTGTACCACACAGCCTCACTGAATTCAATCCCAAAGCCCTTGAATTGTAAGTCTGTGTTTTAACCATTTGTTAGTGTGTTTCCATGAATTTGATTTTTAATTTTGGTTGTAAATTGTACTTGTAGTTTGTAGCTGATGGTGTCTTTAAAGCTGAGCTGAACAATTTCCTGACAAGAGAACTTGCTGAGGATGGCTACAGTGGTGTAGAGGTCCGTGTAACCCCAACAAGAACAGAAATCATCATTCTCGCCACACGTACACAGAATGTATTGGGTGAAAAAGGTCGTCGTATCAGAGAATTGACATCTGTTGTTCAGAAACGATTCAACTTCCCAGAAGGAACAGTTGAGGTAAATATTTCATTATGCTGTAAGAAACCTGTAAACGGTTTAAAATATTTTTAAACCATTTTTTCCTTTATATCCTGTTTTTTTAAAGAAGCCAAATCAAAGCAGGATGTGTCTAGTAAAGATTGTGCAACATTTCAAGTGATTGCATGGACTAAGAAACTAAAGTTGTAAAGATTGATTGGTGATGGTTGAAAATGTTAAACAATCTGATTAGAATTTAGAGACAATTTTTCGACCATTTTAATTTAGAATGTTTTCAAATTTTAAAAGTAAAAGGTAAAGCACAAGACATTTTTGTAATATTAATGATGTCTTGCTTAAATATGGTGTACATATTATGTGAACACTTTTGTCTCTTCAAAAGAAGTCTGATTTTTCTGTGACTATTGTAAATTTTGAAATTTTCTGGATAATAAGCAATCCATATGGCTAACATCTGTTCTTGACATTGAGTCCAGATTCAATGCATAATCAAAAATTCCAATTTCAATTGGGACTTGTACATCCCATATTTTTTTTTTACAGTAAAAACAGTCTACATAGACACTAGTTTACAATCAGGAATAATCTTACTTGATGCATTTCAGTTTTGAAGAATTCATTGTAAAAAGTAGAGTTAGCATGGAAATATTGCCTACCACTTGAGTACATCCAATACACTGACCAGCATTATAATTTATATTTTAGCTGTATGCAGAAAAAGTAGCACAGAGAGGATTATGTGCTATAGCACAGTGTGAATCTTTGAGATACAAACTTATTGGAGGTTTAGCTGTAAGAAGGTAAGGATTACATTTTGAACTTGTTCATTGTTGTAGGCATTATCCTACACACACACACACACACACACACACACACACATTACTCTACTTTGTCTAAGATTTTCGTAAGTTATATCAAGGTAATGTGTTATGGTTACTTGATCAATAAGAGTCTTAAACACAAATCAAGGTTTACAACCTGTAAATAAGATGAGGTAAGTTAAAGGGTACAGGAAATATTGTCAGTGTGTCTATATTGCAATATTTTGTTCATTTAATAAATTGTTTTTGATCAAACTTGACACAAACATATACCAACATAAGATGATATGGTAAATACCAAACTTAGATTTTGGTCCAAATTACAGAACACTGTCTCACCACCTACATGTAGGTACTTCTACCTAGTTTTGAGAAAGTTTGTCAGTTCACTTTCCAAAAAAAATTTTTTTTTTTTTCTGGGGCACTTTGGTTTTCTCCACCATCCTAAAACTGACCACATTAATATAAGTGACTTGAATCTTGACTGGGTCATAAAATGCCATTACTCTCTTTAACAGATTGCTCTAGTTTAAGTTATTCTTGTAACGTGTATTGAAAAATTGTATATGAACCATTAAAAATGTAACATTTTCTTTCAGAGCCTGCTATGGTGTACTCAGATTTATTATGGAAAGTGGAGCTAAGGGCTGTGAAGTTGTAGTTTCTGGCAAACTCAGAGGACAGAGAGCCAAATCTATGAAATTCGTAGATGGACTCATGATCCATAGTGGTGACCCAATTAATGATTATGTAGATACTGCCGTCAGACATGTGTTACTCAGACAGGGTAAGTAGTCAGGCAGTGATGTTAACATGTACATACAAATAGTCTCTCCTTTTAAACTTTTAAAGATGGGCCAGTATAGGTTGGACACAGCTGATCGTTGGAGAAGAGTTTATATGGATCAAAATTGCTGGCTGTATGTGTTACTCTGGAATGACAATTGAAGTTGGTTCTCTTTACCAATAGCTGAAAAAAATACCATTTAGACTATGCAGAATGAACCTACTAATAAGCTACCCTATACTGTGTCAGTTTAACAACTGCTTTTATACTATAGTTTCTCAAAATTAATATTTACATGTGTATATTTCTGTGAATAGCATGTCCTGTCATATTGCATATGCAGGGGTTCCAACCCATCAAAATTTAGCAAACTATTTTAAATTAAAACCCCATATTACACATTATGATTTCATGTGAACAATTTTAATTTCGAAAATTTTACCCGGCCCACTTTGGGATGGAACCGATGTCCCTTATTTATAATTTACACATATCCCGGTTCGTTCATGATCAAAGTGATGTTTATAGTGCATAAAATGGAATTCAGTAGTTATAGTGTATGTGGCATGTCAATCTTTCTTCCCTCAACAAAGCAATTTTGAGGGGAAGCTGACATGATCGCAAGTATCTTGGATGTTACAAATACAACTAGAATGTATACTTGCGAGCAAGTATAAATGTATACTTGCTAGCAAGTATATGTCTGCGTATCAGCTCTTGAAAGTGGTGCTCCAAATAGCAGAGGGAATTCCAAGAAAGAAAGAACTCTGGAATGCCGTGGTTTTAACCAGATTTCTTCAAAGTCCTTCCAAATTCCAAAAAACAGTGAGGAAGCGACTTCCCCATGGTCAATCCCTACCAGATGACAAAATTTCAACCTGATCAGATAAATGTAGGAGATGTCTCTGAAATAAATCTCAGAAACGAGGGAGAATAATAAAAATAATAAAGATTATGAGTAACAACAAGATGTCTGCTGATACACAGACATAAGTAGTAGCTAAGATGCAGACACTAGTGACCCAAAATTCGTTGCAAAATAAACAAAAATAAACCATTACTATTTCAACTTCAGATTACTAACTTAATATTATGTATGGTGTATTACTATTGTACAGCATTTAGGGTTGGCATCATCCCAAGGCAATGGATACTTAGGTGATGGGAAAAGTTTCCAAAGATGAAATAAAAATTTTTAGTCCCTAGTTGTCAGCTTTAAATAAAATGCATGCAATTGTAAATTTTGAAAAAAATCAATTTGTTTGTATTGTATACAATGACTACCTGGTATTATTTCTGAGGCAATATAATACATTTATGTATGCCTTTGACCGTAACTAGATAGACATTTTGAAAACATCTTTTGTACATATTCTTGTCGTCGTCTCCGAGACAACTATTTTAATGTGTACATATTCTTGTCGTCGTCTCCGAGACAACTATTTTAATGTGTTGACATTCATGTGTAATAAATCCATTTGATTATTGAATTTTTCAGGAGTTTTAGGAATTAAAGTTAAAATCATGTTGCCATGGGATCCAAGTGGTAAAACAGGACCTAAGAGACCATTACCTGATCATGTTAGTATTGTTGAGCCTAAGGATGAGCAACTTCCTCAGCAACCATACAGTGAACAGAAAGGTGCCAAGCCACAGGAAGCTCAACCTTGAGGTAAGCTTATCTGATATATAATTTTTGAAATGCAATAAAAATTTTAATTATCATTTAATTTAAAATTGCAATATTTTTTTATGAAAAACGCACAATGCAATTTATGAAATATTCTAATCCAACTGAAAAGTTGTAGGTCTTTGGACAAGGTGGTGTGTTTTACACCCCTACCAAGATTATACGGAAGAATTCAGTTCTTGAATGGTGAATGAAGCCAGAGTAATTTGAGAAAACCCACCATCTTTCAACAAGCAAACTGAAAAAACATTTTACCAGTAGTGGTTTTCCTATATGGTGAAAGGGGCTTTGTTTCTTAAGCAAGGCCTTTAGCTCTCTTTGCAGGCTTTATGAATTAAATTTCTAATCCTAACAATTATTCAGATGTGAACAATTGTAAATGGTTTGTAGGTTATTTGCAGGCAGAATACTAAATAAATTAAATGATAAAAAAAATGCATTGTTTCAGTGAGGATTTCAAAATTACTATGGAAATTTTTAAATTGGCCACTAAAATGATGTAAACTGTAACTGATTGCTTTTATAAAATGCTCTTCTTTGGTTCTCTGTAATGTCTAAATATTTCTTTCTTTCATTTCAGGTTGTGGTTTGAAATGTGAATAAATAATAAGAGACTTGGTACTTTACACTGTAAAAACTAAATTAAAAAAAAGAAAGGAAAAAACAAAGAAATTGTTTTGTGTTATTCAGGATTGAAGGAATTAAAATAATCCTACTAGAAAATATGATATACAGTAAAACCTTGATTTGTTGCCATCATTTGTTTATTTTAATTTTGGCTTTTCAAAGAAGTAAGTAAGTAAATACCGGTAAATCAATAAATCTAAAAGATTTTTATAGAAAAAGAATTTTGGGACTTCAAAAAACTGGCAATGTTATCAAGGGGCAATATAACAAGGTTTTAATGTATATGCATACATTAAATTTAAATACAGTTCTTGGAAATTTCAGAATTTTAAGCATTTATGAGTTTGGTAACTGTTTTAATATGATAAAATATCCCTTTAATACCAGTCTATATGGTAACCAATTCTGACATTGTATAGTTACAAAAAGTATTTAAATTTGAGATCTCTTCTTCAATTTGCTCTACTTCCTAGCATAAAGTTAATTTTAAAGTTTATTAAAGTTTAATTTACAATATTAATTTGCTTTGGACTTTAACAAAAAGACCTTGAATGGTATTTTATGCACCAGTCAAGATTTTTTTCAAGTTCGAGGATGGTGCAGGAAAACTAGAGTACTTGGAGAAACCTGACCTTCTGCAAGCAAACTATATCACACTAAAGACTTAGGCACCTGAGTGGGATTAGTACCTAGACCGTGATAGACACAATGATCTTTTAGTGTGTACTTTAGACCACTCACCCATGGAGGCTATGGTTGGACGGCTTATGTCATATGGCAACATATTGGTACAAGTATTTATATTCTGCTTCGTACTAGAGCACACATATGACAATATTTTGAGCATTATCAGAGACCCATTCAAGTATGCTTGGGCATGACTTCAAGCCGTTCAGGGCCACTGCGGTAGCTCAGTTGGTAGAGTGCTCGCTCTGCAAGTGAAAGGTCGTGGGTTTGAACCCCGGCCAGGTCTGACCCAAGACTTGAAAGTGGGTAGTGACTGTTCTTTCACCAAGCACTTGGCATTATGAAATGAAAGTCATGGTTCTTTCGAATGGGATTTTATAATAAAGACAAGGTCCTGTGTCATGGCAGGCATTGCACAATAAAGAACCCTACTGTATAATGCCATCAGTCTAACGCACAGGCAAAATTTCTGCACTTTCGTATAGCTGGCGACGTCTTGATATAAGTGAAATATTCTTGACTGGAATGTTAAACACCATTACTCAACTCAATTCACATGTGTGACGCCATCAATATTTAAAGGTTGTTTGCCTTAGATTCAAGATGGCATCCCTTGGACGAAGTTTGTAAGAAATGGCTTAAATAAATTCTGAAACCAGGATGCATTTCAATTAATATTTCAGTGCAAGTGTATGGTATCTTTCTAGAAGGGATTTGAAGGATAGGATAAAACTTATGTACAGTTCCCCAATTTAATTTATATTTTGACATTTTCAAGTGTCGGTGCCCAAATCTAAGGGAGATTATTTTTTAAAACATCTACATGATTATGATGACTTACTTTCAACACGAGTACTCGTCTCCGATCAATAGAAATAAAAATTGTATTTGCGAGTGCAATGGAAAGCAGACAGTATCTTGAACAGACCTACACTGCTCACAATCATTTTTGGTGTATTAGAATTTACTTTAGTTTACTACGACATTATAATTTAATAATTTTTAGTATAAAATTTAAAACCACAACAACAAATTCATTTTGTTTATTTTTAATTTTTTAAATTAATGAGATCAGTCATGTTTATTGATGTGTTGATTTCCTATATATATATATGATAATATATAACTGGCTGACTAATAACAAACTGTATTATACTCCTTTATACATACAACCTTCAACAGTTACCATCATACACTAAAACCTGTCTGTAATGACCACTTACAGAATTATGAAAAGAGACCTAGCAGCGGACAGGACACATGCTATGAGTTTTAACGGTAGTTTAAATGCTGAGAATCTATGAAAAAACCAGTTTGTAAGAAAGCTATAGTTCGAAGTTCCCATAAAAACTTAAGGAATAAAAGTTACAATGGAAATTGTCTAAACTGATCATTTTCTAAAGAGAATAGATAAAAATGTCAGATGACACTGTGAATTTAACATGATATTAAGGATTTGCTCTGAAAATGCATGTAATTTCAAAGGTTGTTTTTATAGTTTCAATGATACCATTTTTATAGTCATTCAGTGCTATAGAATTGGTAAGTATGTCTAAACGGTATTATAAAAGGCAAGTTAAAACAAATCTATTAAATTTAAATACATTACGAGTAAATGTTATTCATTTTGTCATTCCAAAAGGAAATATATTCGTATGCATTTCACGTCTAGAAATCTTTCTTGTGCAATAAAAGCATTATTTCTAATACTGTATGTTTTACCCTGTTATTTCCTTTAAATCTGTTAGCATTTTATCACCAGTGAAAAAAAAAAGTGAACATTTATGGTAGATCAAGATATACATGTACAGGCCGTTAAATACATGTATTTTAGCCTGAAAAATACATATTAAAAACTTTTCAGACAAGTTAACAAAACCCTTAATGTGGACACCTGTAGGTCACTTTCACAGATCCACTATATGTAGTCGTTACAGTCAGGTCCAGATTAAATTTTTCTATACATATAAGAATATTTTCTCATGCATGAAGTGGCAACAATTGACTTTTTCTACTCCCAACAAAATTGTGACAGATTAATTTATTGATCGTTTGGGTCTGACAATCTACCATTGACTGTTTCAATTGGTTATATGTGTTTTCACATGATACTGTATATATAACACCATGACTGAATTTTATATAATATAATATTCACATCAAAATAAGAGGTGACCAGATAGTATGACTTGATTCAAAATACATGTATTTAATGATAAATAATACCTCTGCCGCATAATAGCGATAACCTGTATAAAAAGTTCTATTTCACACGAAGAGCAGGGTTACAAATACAGATACCTACAAGCCCCTTGAGCAATGACAGACTTTTAATAAGGATACTCCCTCTGTACCCCCAATCAAATGTTATCTCAAAATTACCTGGCATGATTAGTGTCAGAAGTAAAATGAAAATGAATCTTAACAAAACCATTAACCATTGCATGACAGCAGAATCACTACCAACATGTTATCTGTTACAGTATCAGGCCAAAATTTCAACACAGGGAGGTGCTGATACAGGAATAGGGGCATTTTAGATTGAGAAAATGTTGTGCATGTTAATATTATCAGAATTATTATTATCATTTAACAAAACAGGATCCAGCCTAGATCTATACCATACAATGATATAAAGTTCTTATTGGTACTTGGGTTTGGTACTGTTTAGGAAAAAAGTGTATCCTTTGAACATCAAATAGTTGTAAAACTGAGAATATTTAAAATCTGTTAAATCACTGTTAGAAGTGGGGCGGGGGTAATTATCACAACCTTGTAATATAACTTATTGTACATAACCCATGCTAAATAAAGGGATTTGAATGTAGAGTAAATTTTTAACAAGATGTTTACTTTACTTTATACCAATTACTAAACCATGCACAGCTTATTTGAACAAAAAGAATATTTCAGGATAACACAATTACCTAAATAAAGATTCTCTGTTTATCCAGTGTTGGTAGTGTGGCTGTTACTGAAGCAAAATTTTAACAAATGAAGACAAATTTGTACACATTAACACATGAATGTTTTTAAAATGTAAACCTTTTAATCCCTTGACATTGCAAATGGTATAAACTGTTACTAATAAATGGATCATACCACAAAGTTCATAGAGGATAAATTGTCATGAAAAATTTTTAAGTGTTAAAAAATATGAATATGCATGTACTTGCTGTGACTAACTTAAGAGCTGTTGAGTGATTGTATGAAGTAAATATTGGTCATAATTTCAAAAACATGAAAATCCCACTTGAAAAGGATATTGGATTGGAGTGCAGTGATGATGTTTTACGCCCCAGTCAGGATTCTTCAACTTGCACATGACCGATGTAGCTAGCTAGACAGGAGGTGCTTACCCTTCTGGAGAACCGGCCTAACTTCCTTGATGGAAGTTCACATGTATAAAAAGTTTTTACTTTGTTTTTGGGATTGTGATATGGACAAGGACTGGTGTGTTTGTTTTATTATTATATCAAGGTGGTCAGTTCTGTTATGGTTAAGGAAACTGGAAAGCCCAGTGAAAACCACTGACCTTCAATAAGTGAAATGACAAACTTTTTCACAAAAAGATCAGCCTAAGCAGGATTTGAACCCAGATGGAGAGAGGCATGTATCTGCAAGCCTGCATTTTACACTACTCCACCACCAATGCCCAGAACAGATATTAAGTGAGAGAGTTTGCATGCTCATGTTTTTCTATCGGCACTCCAGCTTTCTCATGGCTTCGCAATTCTTAAAATGACAAGTTTATTCACTTTCCATGAACTGACCACATAAACATGAACAAGTTAGTGAATTTTCAATGTGTTGTAACACGACTCCACTCTTTGAAACTTGGATTTTTTTTAAAACCAACAAATACTTCATAAAATCACACACAATAACCATTAAACATAAGTTTATAATGTAAATAATAATAATAAACCAACTAAATTTCTATCTGTACAAACTTCATCTCTACCTCATATTTAATGTCTCACATTTCAAGACAAATTAACTAATCTCTTTGAGAGACAAAATAATTGTTTATCAAATAAAGCACTTTAAAATGTTTTATTTTCTCATTTCCCGGTGAAGACTCTAAATGTCATAAAATGCTGTATTGGTTAAAAACATAACCAAATAATAAACTTGTATAATAAAAGTGTTATGTCATGAAACCAGTCACAAACAGAGCATTGATGTTTTCCTAATATAAATTTTATCAGAATTTGAGGATGGACACACACATGCACACACTGCCTAAAATATCAGGTCATTATATCAGATATCAAGCTAATTATTTTTTTCAAATTTTTGATTAACCATCTAGTGACCTACTTGTTGACCAATCATACCAACCAGTAAACCAGCAAGGCCACAAATGTTGTCTATTATTTTTATTTTATTTATAGATTTTGATCGAGTTTGTAATCTACTTTCATTAAGTTTACACTTCCTGAATATACATTTACATGTACAGTCGACTCTCAGTAATTGGAAATCGGTTAAATCGAAATTTCGCTTAAATCGAAATATAAACAGTCCCGTCAGATCGCTATGTATTTCTATGCAAATTTGTGTGTTTAAATCGAAATACCGAAATTCGAAATTTTGCTTAAATGGAAGTGAATTTTCAGTCCAGATAACAAAATATAATGAAAATTCCAACGTTTAAATCGAAATATACTTTCCTTGTTTATCGTAGTTTGGATTTGTTTAAACAACAAGTTGAAACTAAGCGGCAAAATAAAAAAAAAACAATTACATGTACACAAAAATATCTTAAAAATGTTGATTTATACCTGAAATAATTAATCCGTCTCTTGTTTAAGAAGTGTCGGTTTACTTTGAAGATTTATATCCGACTCAAAATACACATGAAAAAGAAAGTCGGTATCCCATGCTATTTTCACGATTTTCTCTTCTGGTCAGGTCATGGTAAACCATCTGTCAGTAAAAGGAAAAATTTTATTGGTGTAAAATTAAAAAGTGGGCAGTCCATTCTTCCACAGTCATTGATCACAAGAATATCCAACGCTAATTGCCACGCTTAAACTTAATTAATCTGTCGAGCCAAATGGTATACACCATTCAGCTACTGTGACATGGCAAGCCATGATTTCAATGATCACAAAGTTCGGACGCTAAGGATTACAGATGAACAAGTTGTGATTATGAATAAATTAAACTTTAACTGAGCCTGCCAGATGATAGTCAGTGATTAACAAATTTCAATGTAACCTTGTAGCTTCCGGTGAAGTTTGCTTATTTTATTGTGCAAAAAATTATTTTTAATTTTTAATGTTTAATTAAATCTTAATTGTAAATTTTCAGTGTCAATTGTAAGCATTATAATACGTAACAGCATATATGTGACGTCAATAGAGAAGCGCTTTACTTTAAGAGTTACCGTAACTCCCGTTTCTGATCGTCAGTGATCAAAACGTTTAATTCGAAATATGGATAAATCGAAATTTTTCATCCGACCCCTTCAATTTCGAATTAACGAGAGTCAACTGTATGTATTTTTTGCAATACAGGTTACTCCATACTTGCTGCAAAGGTTTAAAAATCTGTCTTCAATTCATGATTTACTGAAAGGGCTGCTCATATACCAACAATTCCTAGTTTTGACATTAGAATCACTCTGAGTAAGTTTGATGAAGTTTGGACAAAAGTTGTGCTTTAACAATAAAATATTGATGGAAACACAAAGAACAGAGACTGAACACAGTAGAGCTTTGTAAAAGCTTAAGTTTTCTTTTCCAATAGTCCATACATGTATGCTGGCAAACATCCTCAGTGGGGTTCAACTGAAATAAGTAGGATTAATATCAGACTATTTTCACTGTGATTGACATCCACCTTTGAAATTTCTCTCTGTTACAAAGCCCCAATAAATTTGGGGTTTTTATAAACATGTCTTTTCTCTTAATTAAATGTCAAAATGAAAAAAAAAAATTGAAAATCTAAGATTGTTAAGATTGTCATTTATAATATGAAGATTACAAATTTTAATAAAGAAAATTTCATGATGACTTAAAAATTTTCATAAGCAAAACCAAAACCTTTAAAGGGAAATTACTGCTGAAATAAACGTAATACAAACCGCTATAACAAATTTCTAACAAAAAACATCACATGTTTATACATGTACATACATACAATATAACACACTGAAAATTTTAGAATTTCAGATAAAAGTAATAATCAGATGATCTAATTGCACTGTTTAATTAAGAGGTATGAGGAAAATATTCTTTTGATTTTGGCATGTTAATAACTTAATAATAATTAATACACTTTACCACATAATAAATTTGTATTTTAGAGCAGGGAGAAATGAGAAAAGAAATCCCACTGATCATATCTTTTTTTTTTCAATTTTATTGTCACCTTTTTTTAATTTAATCTAGAGAGAAATATATATATATGAACTATTCATCTAAAGCAATGTATCATAGGATCTCAACATTTGTTTGAAATTATTAGTTCCATTTTGTTAACTTATTTTTTCCACTTATGTGGAACTCATATTCCACTTGTGTGGGATTATATTTCCACTTGTGTGGAACTTTTACTTCCACTGGTTATAAAATAAATTTTCACTTAAGTGGAAATTTTTTGGAATATGGAAAAAAAAGCTCCACACAAAACATTTAGAGATACCATGTGATACCTTAGTGAACCCAATAATATCAATATAGGTATAAATTAACCAAAAAAAATTACATCTTAAACTGCAGAGGAATTAAGCCATGGTAACATCACATAAAACACAGAATTTGTACAATACATGTATACATGATGTAAAAAATGTGAATAAATATTACATGATTTATATAGTTTTATTTATTTTATAAGTCCATCAGCAACCATACAATGAAAGCCCTGGTTGTGGATCATAAAAAAATACAGCAAAAAATGTTTTTTCTTGGGTTTTGAACTGTGGCTTATAGTAAGCTTATGTTAGCACATTCCAATAAGTCTATCTAACCTAGTCATGAATTACCCAGAATTCCTACTTTCTTCACAACACCCATAATTCTATTTCCTGTCATCATGATTTCTACTTCCTGTAATCATATTCCTGTTACTTCTAGCTGAGACAGTCTTCCTGTTTATAGCACTTCCTGTATGAAATATTCCATCTTTTCCTATTCACCATTTTATCACAATTCTCTGCTCCTGATTTCTCTTTAAAGCATCTACTCACTTGCAAAATAACAAGCTATGATGTTTATCCACCAATTGCATGATTTAGATCGTAATGTCACATAAGAAGAATGTAAAGGCAATTCAACATTAAAAGCATCCTTCTTTCCAACTCTCATCAGAATTCTGGTAACCTGTCGGTCTTGGCGAAGGAATTGCAGATCTAAAAATTAAAATCGAGAGTTTCATTAAAATAAATAATGATTTTATTGTCTGTTTAAACTAACTAGAGGAGGAAGTTGGAAATGAAATAAATATTTCCAAGACTATATTTATCATATGGAAGGAAGGAAAGATGTTCATTTTACAATGTTTTGAAAAATAAAACTCAACAAACAGTCATGATGGTCAACGCAGTCTACATACCGGTATAAGCTTTTTCAGACAAAATGTTACATTAATGCTAGAAAAAGATAAGATACATTTGTTGGCCAAATAAAACCATTCCTTCCAATTGTGACAATATACTGACTAGCTGTTACTGATTGATCTACACCATCATCAAAAAATATGCATCCCTAAAATCCAAGACATTGGCAAAGTTTGGGAAATTAATTATAAAATTTTCAGGAAAAGAAAAAATTAACCAAAAAGTATACAAATTTGTTTTCCAAATTTAAACAGGAATTCATGGAATTAGATGTTTCATCTAGCTCCCATTTTTTTGACAATTAAAAAGCATAACTCTGGTTTTAACTGTGTTTCAATCTAAAACCTTGACATCCTGACAATTCTTCTAGAGAAGTCAAACATATATCGATTGCCTTACTGTCACTAGCAAGACAAAACTGCTTTTAAAATGAAAAATATACATCTATGTGGTCTATGTAAGAATACCATGATGCATAATACCATGTTTATTACTGATGAATATATTACTCCCTACGATATAAGTAAAATTCTAGGTCTAACATCTACACAATAAAAGTATTAACAATTTCAGTAAAAAAAGTAACTATACCGTCTTGGTGTAGCAATACCAGATTTTGCTACTGTTCCAGGACGTGGTATTGATCGTCTGGCTGGCTGAGGAAGCCCTGTTCTTTGCGGAGATAACCCTCGTCTTACATTTTGTGGCTGTCGAAGTCCACTCACGTTAGGCGATGCTGGCCTCATTTGATTCTGCATTCTATTATATTGTCTTGGATCAATCGGCCGGTCATAATCGTCACTACCACCCGATGAATTATTATCTAAATATGGATCACTTGAATACATCCCTGAAGAATGGGCTAGTCTTGATACATTAGGTAAACTTCTTTTTGAGGAATTCTCTGAAAAAAATATACCAAAGGATTAAAATGCCCACCTTTAGCCTATGGATTATATTCCCACCCTCTCCGACCTGCCAACGTTATCAAGGAGAATAACTCTGAAATCAAGACTGTAAAATAAGACTTTGTAAAAAATGTAAAATACATGTATAATGGATATGAAAACCAGGTATGCTGGACCCAAAATAACCTTGAAAGTAAAGCCCAGACATAAAAAAAAAACTTACCAAGGGGCAATAACTCTCTTATAGAGGTTTGTGGTCCCAGGATATTGTATGCTACATATAAGCAAGAAAACTAAGTTTAGAAATTTCATCTTAAATACATTGGGAGATATAGTCCCTACAGAGAGAACAGATTAACAAACATGATTATTCCTATATCCCCCCAAAAACTTTGTATGCAAAATAACAACTTTGGAAGTGATAAATGTTACCTTATGACTGACTGTGACAGGGTTACACTTTTGTGTATATTCTAATTTAAGTACTTTATTACCCTTCTGCAAAGTGTCATGGTACACTGTTACAAAGGCTTTGGGAATACAGATTACTATTTTTGAAGTGAAAGTGAATTGAAGGTTTTATTTTTATTTCTAGACAGTTTAGAAATGGTGGAGGAAACAAGAGTTTCCAGGAAAAACTGACAAACTTCAGCAAGTGTATGGACAAACTTTCTCACCCTAGGATCTGCCTCAGTGGTATTCAAACCATGGTGGTGAGAGGTGCTGTAGACCACTCAATCATCAAGGGCCAAAGTATTTCTGATGAGAGAGAGAGAAAGAGAAAAAGAGATTACCTTGGTTTGAATTTAAATACTGGCTACCATATGGACTATCTGGGGGACTACTACCATCAGACCCAACACTGTTGCTATGACTACTACGCCTATCACCTGAAACTAAATCACACAACAAATTAAGTATATATACAGGTATATTTACTACATTGAATGATTCAATCTATATTTTTTTTCATATTTATAACAATGCACTGATACAAAAAGCAAATGTATAAGTCTTTGTAGTGAAGATTTTATGTGTTAGTGACATCAAGGAAAACTTATGAACATGCATATTTATCACTTAACAAACATAGCCTGTGTTAAGCAAAGCTGCATTATGACTACCTTGCGTTTATTGGATATCAACACACATATACATTAAATGATACTAAAAAACATAATCAATGA
Source organism: Tegillarca granosa (assembly GCA_029721355.1). NCBI lineage: Eukaryota > Metazoa > Mollusca > Bivalvia > Arcoida > Arcidae > Tegillarca > Tegillarca granosa. Next base: position 9,132,849 of record CM056604.1, read on the forward strand.
TGATTTTATATGATGATGTTGAGAAATAGAACTAGGTGATAAAGGCAAAGGTTCCATGATTCTGGATTTAAGTCCCAGCTAGAAAGCATGGTTTGCCCTCGAGCAAAGCATTTAATTAATTTCAATCTACCCATTTGAGTAATAACAGTTAACTCCGAAAATACTGGCGGTAGACCAAGCAATGAATTGTTATTTAGTCTCTGACGCTGAACTTTTGTTTCAGTGATGTTAGAAAAAGTTCTTAAGCTTATAGACTAAGAAGATATCCTCAAGATTAACAAGAAAATTTGTCTTGTCATGAAAAACTAAAAAATTGCTGATGTGACGTAAAACATGCAATCAATTAACCAATGTAAATGCTACATAATTCACATGCACAACCTATTCCGTGTCTGTCTATTGATGTAATGTAAGCTACTATTGTCACAACACAAAAACTCTCATATAAGTTTTTTATGACAATATTTATGGTCTTTACTACAAAAGGTCTGATAATTGTTGGTAGCACTTTTTCGCAAATGCAATGGAAAATTTATTTGTGAAATTCTGAATTCTTATTGTCATTTCAAGGTTTGAAATTCAGGCCAGTCTATGACCATATTTTTTCAGTCTGAAATTTTCTCGAGAAAAAGGGCCTTATTTTTCCAGAGCAGAACTCCTTTTCTTTAAAGCAAGCAAAACAAAATTCTGAAACAAGTAAAAGTATTCCTCAAGCTTAAAACAATAACAAGGATACATTCATCACATTACTTTTTGTTATAATGAATTTCCATGCTTCTCATTCCTATCAAAACAAGAGGCCCATGGGCCTTAACGCTCACCTGAAGATATGTCCTTGAACCATATATCAAAATGATCGCCATGTCAATACCTACAATATTCTAATATACATGCCTATACAAAAAGTTAATAGTTTTCAAGATAATTAGCAATTTAAGTCATCTTCTGTAGCTGTGACCTTGACCTTTCAACATATGACCTTGACCCATGTATAAAAATGATCGTCATGTCAATACCTAAAATATTCTTATATATAGATGCCTATCCAAAACATTAATATTTTCAGAGAATTGGAAATTAAAGTCTTCTTTTGCAGCTGTGACCTTTACCTTTCAACATATAACCTTAAACCATATATCAAAATGATCATCATATCAATACCTACAATATTTTATGATACATGCCTATACAAAATGTTAATAGTTTTCAAGATAATTAGCAATTTAAGTCATCTTCTGCAGCTGTGACCTTAACCTTTCAACATATGACCATGAACCATATATCAAAATAATCGTCATGTCAATACCTACAATATTCTAATATACATGCCTATACAAAAAGATTATAGTTTTCAAGCTAATGCACAATTATGGTATTTAAAATTTCAGGGGCAACAACTCCTACATGGATTACAATTAACCCCATGAACAAATCTGAATTGCACCGGCCCATATATGCTTCTGACCAAGTATCATTGAAATCTATCCAGCAGTTTTGGAGGAGAAGTCGAAAATAGGTGTTAACAATGCACGCACGCACACACACACACACATGCACGCATGCACATACACACGCCGCACCATGCCATAAGCTCACATGACCTATCAGTCAGGTGAGCTAAAAAATAAATAAATAATTACCAATTATATCACCTACTTGAGAATGAGAATTTAATCAGTAATTATGGTAAACAATGCTTCAGTAATTAGATTTTTCAAAACGGTGTCTATAGTTTTCTTTAGACATTAATTAGATTTTTCAAAACGGTGTCTATAGATTACATGTATTTTTAGACAAAGTCTAAATGTCAGAAAAAGTCAGTTCTTTAAATGCAATATAAAACTATGATTGAATTTTAAAGGTGTTCTATAAATAATTTAAAAACTGGTTCAGAATTAAATAGATCATACGAATCAAGTTAATTTTTAATTTTAGGATTTAAATTTAAACCCACTAAATTTTACGTAACAAACTGTTTCACTTTTCATGCAACCACTTGGTCCAGTGCTCATGCTTATTTTTAGCAGCACAAGCAACAACAGCTATAAACATCATGCCTTATCAAGATCTCCCTTATTATCATAACTTAGCAGACATTTACACAAAGATATACAAGTACTTGTCTATCATATTCAAAAACAATATCAAGACGCTAAGCTCCAACAAGGACTCTCTTACAATAATATTCAACATCATGAAATGCCTCTTATTATTATCATTACAAACTAACACAATTATATAAATAGATATATCACATTCAAAAGCAACAACAGACATAGATACATGTACCCCAACTGTTATATACAATATCATGCTTATGAACATTCTTTCATAACAAACTGGCGCAATTCTATAACAATATATGACATTCAAAAGTAATGACATCATGCATAAACAAGGACTCTCTCACTGTATCATACAACATCACGCTTAAACAAGGACTCTCGCCGTATTATACAACATCATGCTTAAACAAGGACTCTCGTTGTATTATACATCATGCTTAAACAAGGACTCCCTTGCTGTATTATACAACATCAAGCCTAAACAAGGTCTCTCGCTGTTTTATACAACATCATGCTTAAACAAGGACTCTCGCTGCATTATACAACATCATGCTTGAACAAGGACTCTCGCTGTATTATACAACATCAAGCCTAAACAAGGTCTCTCGCTGTTTTATACAACATCATGCTTAAACAAGGACTCTCGCTGCATTATACAACATCATGCCTAAACAAGGACTCTCACTGTATTATACAACATCATGCTTAAACAAGGACTCTCACTGTATTATACAACATCATGCTTAAACAAAGACTCCCACTGTATTATACAACATCAAGCCTAAACAAGGACTCTCGCTGTATTATACAACATCTTTGTAATCAAGGACTCTTGCTTTATTATATAACATCATGTGTAAACAAGGACTCTCGTTGTATTATACAACATCATGCTTAAACAAGGACTCTCGTTGTATTATACAACATCATGCTTTAACAAGGACTCTCACTGTATTATAGAACATGAAGCATAAACAAGGACTCTCGCTGTATTACACAACATCATGCTTAAACAAGGACTCTCGCTGTATTATACAACACCATGCTTAAAACCTTGCTCTCTTACCATCATATCGTACTGGACTGGCACGATTATATACAGAACTATCACATTCATTATCAAACACTGACATTGGCTGAGGGATCTGCTTGGAGCGAATGGCTTAATACAGAGCAAAATAATTTATCATAATGATATTTAATGGTCAGACATCAAAAACATCATTTATTTTGAAACTCATTTTAAATGTTAAGAAACTCATAATGTATTTCTTTGGGTGAATTTTTTTCAGGTTTTTTAATCAATCTTTTTTAATATTTCAAGCAACCCCAGATTTTATCATGGAAAATTAATTGGTACATGTAATTCGATATGAAAAAATAATAGTCTTTCTTCTACTAAATTTTTCAATATCAACATTTAATTAATATTTCACATAATATTGAAAAAAAAAAAAAAAAAAAAAAAATTTTTTTCCTAGTCAAAGTGATGATTTAGCATTGGTAACATTTGTATCAAGTTTTTAACAAAACCCTGGTCATGACTTGAAAAATAAAAAATAAGTTAAGCAAGAGACAAATATTTCCTTGTTCATTATAATGAGAATATAGGACGATATAAAGCAAAGTTTTCAAATTCATAAATAAACCTAAACAGGATGACAACCTTCAGTTTCATGACAATCTTTCTTTATCATTATTGTACAAAAGTGTAGGTACTCTCAGAAGTGAGTGTACATACTGTCAGGACTCTAATCTACAACTTCTAGATAACTAGTGATCCAATGTACACTTCTAAAATGAAACCTTACCTCTTCTTGGTGATGATTGAGCTTGAGATAAACTTTGCCGTAAACCTGTAAATGAAAGTAATGTGAAAATTTAGCCAATTTTTTATTTCTTATAAACCCTGCAAGCTATTTTATTGGTAATATTCAGAGGAAAGGATAAGATAGCAACCATTAATGCATTGTTTTTTCCATAAACTGAAATCTTTAAGTACTAATTTTATTTTATACATATCAGTTCAATTCTTGTACCAAGTTGCTTGTAGGTTAGCTGTCCCATCTGAAGAAGTGTCCCTTTAAGCTATTGTAACCGGGGTAAGCTTGTCTTATTAGCCATGTACTAGAGGCAAATGTGAAATTGTTTTAAGTATTCAGTTTGAGTATAGAATATACTTGTAATAATGACTGATGTCTTAGTCAAGACTTTTTCAGTTATGTTAAGGCTGTCTGTTCTGACTTGGTGGAGGAAAACAGAGTATTCAGAGAAAACCACCAATCATTGGTACTGGTAATCTAAAATGAGGACCTGGCAGAGTGGGATTTGAAGCTAGGCAGTTGATGAACCATGAGTCAGCTGTCTAGGCAACATGAATGTTAGAGAAAAAAAGTGGTTCTACATTTCTTGAGTGGGTTAAGAGGCTAGATGGCATGACATTCTGAGACCAGTGAGCCAGCCATTTAGTCTACTCAGCCACCAAGGCCGCCTGCTCAGTTTAGGATTATAAAATACACTCACTTTCTTCCTGTAATTTGGCTAATGTTTCTATATCTGACACATCTGGATGTTTACTGTCATGCTGAACACTCGGAGACTGATGATGGTCTACAGTGTCTTCAAATCGTTCAGTTGGTGGAGGCGGCACTGGAATCTCACGGCTTTTCTTTGGTCTGGTAAATGTACCAGTATCTACACGATTACCTGTTCAAAAGAGTACAAAAATAAAGATACTAATATTAAAATCAACTACAGATCTTTCACTTTTCATAGAATAATTTTTGCTGAACTACAACTCCACTTAAACTTGCCACTTGAGATTTCTTGACAATAGTCTTCTGACTAATCACCTGTGTGTGTGTATGTGTGGTCTTTTTTTTTTTTTTTTTTTTACTTGAGCATTCCAATCCCAAAGAGCTTTCCGGATTTAGATTACAGACTTACGACCCACCTAAAAAAGCCCCTAGGAATATGAAACCGTAAATTCCAGACTACATCCATGGTTGTATTTTCTGAAGTCTCAGAACTCACCTAAAGACATTCCTAGAGATTTCCTGACTACAGGTCTTTGACTATTTACTGGTGTATTTTCTGCAGACTGACTCATTCTGGTATTACTTCTACTTGATAGTGGTGTTATACTGGCAAAGGCTGGAGTACTACTACTTCTACTAACTGTAATAAAGAAAAAATACCGTAAGTTGTCAGATACTGAATCACAAAATGTGATTTTAATAAAATAATAACAAAATACATGTAGCCAAATACATGTTTTGTCTTTAATAAAAATAAAACAAAATTAATTTTCTATTTTTCATAGACAAAATTATTAGCAACATTTAATTTCTCTCTCTCCAAAATTACTTATCATACTTCAGTATTTCTGTGACAATATGTTATACATGTATCAGTTTTAACCTCCATAATATCCCACTCAATAGCTGATTCTTAACAAGACAAGAATAAAGGTTAAACTTTCTGGCTTCATTGAATTAAAGAATTTATACATTTTTCTCATGATAAACTGGGCTGAGCTATTTGCTTCAACTTCTCTTCAAGACCAAGACATGCAGTGCAGTATAAAATTTATGTTCTGTTTTGCTTCAATCTATATAATTCGTCTTATGATTTAAGCCATGAACTTATGACCTTGTGTTAAATGCGGGTACAAAGTCTGTTATATACATATACTTATATATCTGTTTTTTGGTGCTTGTAGCACCTTTACAAACTTTGTACCATCTTAAATAATAACAAATTTTCCTTTACTGACATAAGGTGTCAATTCTTGTGCTTGAATGTCATTCCATCAAAGAGAAGGGGAGTTTTGTACTTTCGCTCACCTCATGCCACAGAAACCAAGATAGGTCCTTGCCTAATGAGCCTACAATAATAATAATCCTGTAGGCTCGGAAGGATTAACTTATCTCTGGATCTACATCACTCTGAAAATACTTACTTCTGGCAGCTTCATCCAACCTATGTATGAGTGACCTTTTAACAGATTCCACTTCCGGACTCGGATGGTCGAGCTCTTGTCTGACCCATTCATAAGGGCTGACCCTGGACTGTGATGGTGTTGGAGGCTTTGGAGAAGAATATAACCTAAATTCATGAAGAAAGATAATGAATCAATATAACAATGGTTAATCATTTTGTTTACCTATAGAATGTCTAGTATAACAAATCTATGATGTATAAATATAGCTGAAACTAAAACATTAGCCAACTACAGACTCTAACAGAGATTTAGCTACGAAGTACTGGTAGGTATGGTACGTTTTTTCTGGCACAAATAGACTTCCAGTCTTCCCTTAGTTAAGAATCAAGATCATTTCAATTATGACCATAACAACAATGCTTAAAAGTCTCTAAGACAAAATTATTTCTTTCTTCCAAGTTTTACAATCATTCCCCATTTAAAAATTTCATGAATCACTGAATTTCTTTAAAAAATTACAAAATTTCAGATAGCAGCCAGAATTAAGTTAGCAGAATTGGAACTGGATCTTTATTACTGTAGTTCACTTAAAATCAAGACAACAATGTGTAAAAGTCTCCTATTTCTAAGACATCATATACATCTTGTACCCTATATTTTACTGTATATTCTGATGATTAACAGATTAATAAGATAATTGCCACTCGAACCTTAAAAAAAACCCTGTCAAATTGAGAGAAACAGAAGTGAATTGTTTCCAATGAAATAATGAATTATCTCAATGGGTTGAACCGTATTTGTCATGGGGACTGGGACATACCCTTTGGGAGCAAAATGACTTGTAAGAAATGTTATGATTCAGTTGTTACAGGTTCAAATTAATATGTAGCATTTTGTGACCTCAAAGAAATCTTTTTATTTAAATTGCAGCTAATTTGACCCATATCAGCAATCTCTGCAACTGCTGCCTTGTTAAAGTAACAATCAAAAGATACTCTGAAAACATGCTAGTATAAAGCAGGCACATGCACTAACCACTAGTATAAGATGCATGTGACAGATAATCTAGTGGGAACTACTATTAAAAGCCACATGTGACAGATAATCTAGTCTGAACCACTAGTGAAAGCCACATGTGACAGATAATCTAGTCTGAACCACTATTATGTGCCACATGTGACAGATAATCTAGTGTGAACCACTATTATGTGCCACATGTGACAGATAACCTAGTGTGAACCACTATTATAAGCCACATGTGACAGATAACCTAGTGTGAACCACTATTATGTGCCACATGTGACAGATAACCTAGTGTGAACCACTATTATAAGCCACATGTGACAGATAACCTAGTGTGAACCACTATTATAAGCCACATGTGACAGATAATCTAGTGTGAACCACTATTATAAGCCACATGTGACAGATAATCTAGTGTGAACCACTATTATAAGCCACATGTGACAGATAACCTAGTGTGAACCACTATTATAAGCCACATGTGACAGATAATCTAGTCTGAACAACTATTATAAGCCACATGTGACAGATAATCTAGTGTGAACCACTATTATAAGCCACATGTGACAGATAATCTAGTGTGAACTACTATTATAAGCCACATGTGACAGATAATCTAGTCTGAACAACTATTATAAGCCACATGTGATAGATAATCTAGTGTGAACTACTATTATAAGCCACATGTGACAGATAATCTAGTCTGAACCACTAGTGAAAGCCACATGTGACAGATAATCTAGTCTGAACCACTATTATGTGCCACATGTGACAGATAATCTAGTGTGAACCACTATTATGTGCCACATGTGACAGATAACCTAGTGTGAACTACTATTATAAGCCACATGTGACAGATAATCTAGTCTGAACAACTATTATAAGCCACATGTGACAGATAATCTAGTGTGAACAACTATTATAAGCCACATGTGACAGATAATCTAGTGTGAACCACTATTATAAGCCACATGTGACAGATAATCTAGTCTGAACCACTATTATAAGCCACATGTGACAGATAATCTAGTGTGAACCACTATTATAAGCCACATGTGACAGATAATCTAGTCTGAACCACTATTATAAGCCACATGTGACAGATAATCTAGTGTGAACCACTATTATAAGCCACATGTGACAGATAATCTAGTGAACTGTGATTTTACTGACATTAGCAAGAATGTGAAAGTACTGAAAAGGTAGATTCTTAACTGCAAAAAAAGACAACCTTGCCTTGCTACAAAATATTTATGATCGAATGAAGTCCAATAAAGTGAAACCACTATGGTCGTTCAGTTGGTAGAGTGCTAGCTTTGTATGTGGGATGTCTGGAGTTTGAACCCTTGTTGGTTTGACCAAGACTTGAAAAAGGTAGCAACTGTTCTTTTGCCAAGCACTCAACATTCAGAAATGAAAGTCACAGGGCGAGACCTTTAAAGCTGATGTGCCCGTGTCATGACAGGCATGGCATGTTAAAGAACCCTCTCTGTACATTGCCCTTAGTACACTGCAAAGGTAAAACTTTCTGCCACTTCACCAATAGCTGGTGATGTCTCGACATAACTGAAATATTCTTTACTGAGATGTAAAACTTCCATAATGGAATCAATGATAAAATCAATCAAATCCATTAGTGTGAAACAGAATAATGCTGATAAAAGTCCCAGTCATGATTTTTGTATGTACAATATCCAGGCATTGGATGTTAGAAGATTGAGAACCAAGAGAAAAACAACCACCTTTAGCAAGTGAACTGACAAATGTTTTTAAACTAGCATCTACCAAATTAAAACACAGTCTATAAAAGGCAGCATGGGATGCTTTGGACTGCAAAAGATCCTATTATGACCATGCCCCTTGGGCATGCATACTTACACAAATTAACACTTACTAAGAAGAAACTTTAAAATAAATTTAACAATATTTCAGTCGATATTTGACTGACTGTCTTTAAAATTCTGTGTAATAGAACACCCATTATAAGATAAAGCATCGTTTGGAGAGCTACATAACTGCACCTGATAAAATTTTGCTTTTTTATCTATAATTTTCAAAAAGAAAAATTGAATACCAGCTATCCTCTTCATCTCGAACTGAAAGTTGATCAACGTCTAGCACGTTTACATCATCTAAAGTTATTTCACTTGTCTCATCTTTTAACCTACAATGGTTTAAACCTTCACTAATGTTATTGTTATGATTTGTTCCAAGTTTTTTCTCTATTTCCCCATTCTGTAGGGCTTCTAGCTGCAACTTTTGTTTACCACGTAACACTTCGTTTTGTCTTTCTAGTTTTTTCACTAAATCTTGTAATTTCCTCACTTCTGCTTGAGGGTCAACGGTTATATCTGATTCATCCATGATTTGTAAAGTTAAATTACACAAAACGGCGACGGACAATTGTCATGATAAACCAAAGATGAAAACATGGAAGCCATACTGTCGGAAATAAATGCGCATGCGCAATTTTACTCCTAAATTTTGACACAATTCGTCATTTCCAAAATGAACCACGCGATTTTTTAATTATTAACCATTAAATTGATTTGAAGAAGTACTTATTTTCATTCTAAACCAATTATTAAATAAGATTGTGACGTATAATTTGTCAATTCTTGAGTTAACAAAAGAAAGTGGTCCAAGGGAGACAACTGTGATTCAATTCTACTTTAGAAGAGCTCTAACTACAAGGTTTTATAACGCAAAACGGGAAATTAAAAGTATTAAGATATAAATAAATAAATAAATAAATAAATAAATAAATAAATAAATAAATAAATAAACTTTCTTAGCTATACATCAAAATGACTCTTCGGATATCTTGTTGGAAGGTCATAAATCCAATCGTTACAAATTTACGATTATGCAAGAAACGGGAAAAGATATCTAAAAAAATCTCTTCGCTAAGCATTTAACTGCTCTTTTGGATATTCAGTTCGTATAAAATTTGGAGGTCCTAATTCCTACCTTTATAAGTTACGGTTTTACTGTGAATGGATAAAGATATCAAAAATTCTTTAAGCTAAACAACTAAAGTGCTGGATATCTACGAATAAAATTTACAGTTCTAACAGTCCAACAGGTACAATGTTTCGATTTTTCAGAAAACGGATAAAGATATCCAACAAATCTCTTCGCTAAACATTAAAATGTCTCTTTGGATATCTACGAATGAAATTAACAGGTTTTAAAGCCAAGTAAATTACGATTTTGCGGAAAACGGATAAAGATAACTAACAAATTACTATCTATGGATATCTTCATTTGAAATATGGAGAAAGCGGATAAAAATATCTATAAAAATCTCTTCGCTAAACATCATCTACGGATGAAATTTACAAGTTCTAATGCCAACCGGTAAATAACGATTTTGTCGAAAACGGATAAAGATATCTAACAAATTACTATCTATGGATATCTTCATTTGAAATATGGAGAAAGCGGGTAAAATATCTATAAAAATCTCTTCGCTCAACATCATCTACGGATGAAATTTACAAGTTCTAATGCCAACCGGTAAATAACGATTTTGTCGAAAACGGATAAAGATATCTAACAAATTACTATCTATGGATATCTTCATTTGAAATATGGAAAAAGCGGATAAAATATCTATAAAAATCCTTTCGCTAAACATTAAAATGTCTCTTTGGATATCGAAGAATGTAATTTACAGGTTCTAAGTCCAACAGGTAAAAAGTTAAGATTTTGCTGAAAAAATAGATTTCTAACAAATCTCTTCGCTAAACATTAAAATACATGTATCCCTTTGGATATCTACGAATGAAATTTACACCAACCGGTAAATAACGATTTTGCCGAAAACGGATAAAGATATCTAACAAATTACTATCTATGGATATCTTTATTTGAACTTTGGAGAAAGCGGATAAAAATATTTTTAAAAATATCTTCGCTAAACATTAAAGCGTCCCTTCGGAAACTACATATGAAAATTACAGATCAGGCTAAAGTCAACCGAAACAAAATAACGAGTTTACTGAAAAAGAAATAAAAATTTTCAAAAAATATCTTCGCTCATCAAATTGTTTCTTTGGATATCTTCGTATGTAATTCGGGGGCCCTAAGTCCAACCATAACAAAGATGCAATTTCAGCAGTTTCGGATAAACATATTTAAAAAATCTCTTCGCTATACATTACAGCATCATTTAGGATATCCGTTTGCCAAATTTGGATATCTCAAGTCCAACCGAATGTGTGTGTGTGTGTGTGTGCGCGCGCGTGTGTGACGGTGTAATCACTCATGTCTTCATCAGAAAAATCCGTCTTCTATCAACTTCAAAGCACATATATATATATCTGTATATTTATTACAAAAGTACAAATCTGCATTTTACCGGAAAAAATATCATCAGACAAATATTTTCAGTGGCTTGACTTGAGGGGAAGGGGGGGGGGGAGGGTCTCGGGTGGCCAAGTGGTCAATAGCGTACACTCACAGATAACCCATGTCTAGGTTCAAATCCCATTCGGTGTGTATATTATATGAAAAAAGTGTCCCAGATTGCCAGCCAAATATTTTGGGCTTCTCCGGATAGTCAGTTTTCTTTCACATTTTCAGAACTGACATTTTCAATATAAGTGAAAGATTTTTGACTGTGGCTTAAAACACCCAACTCTGCTAAACTTCAAAGTCGATAATCTGACAACTTACTAGGGAACATTTGGACCTTATTAAAAACAGAACGAAAAAGTTGCTGAAACACACTTGTAGGAAATATCTACATTTTCATTTTGAAGCGCTGTTCAATAAACGTCAACTGTTTATTATTTAAAGGTCCATATTTTAAAGATTTTGTGTAAGTGCTACACCTTTTAGTCAATTTTTCTTTTGGATTTGTGCGACGGCATTATTAATGTTTTTGAAGGTGCTCTTAAAATGACATGTTAAAAAAAGATGCGTATATCATATGCTTTTATAAATGAAAATGTTAAAAGGGGGGTTTACTGTAAAATAACTGCAGCCAATAGTTATAATAAAATAATTTCATTATATATGTCCTTATTGTTGATGTCCTTGTACCAATTTAACTAGCCGAAAAATCCGAACGCAAAGGAGAAGCACTTCCTGAAATACCGCCAATTTTAATTAAGGAAAAGTTGAATGTTTGGGGAAATACAAGAAAACTAACAGAATGGATGGTAAATTAATTCGGACAGTTAAAAATTCCATATCACAACTATGTCGTGAATGTAGCAGATCCAACAAATCACCTGAAAGTGTTACGTTGGCGGCTCAAAACGATGACGATGTTGGTGTGACACTTTCCCTTGTAAAATCAAACAATTTTAAAACCTCGCCTGTTACAACTTTGTTCGATTTGTCTTTTCCATTAATTATTGGTGAGAAAACTTTAGAAAATTCCGAACCAGAATATTTCATTGAATCTACCAGCCTCAATAGCGTTTCAAACCTTAGTATGATGAATGCTAATAACACATTTGCAGATGTTTCAAAGACAAGTTACAATAGCACCACAATAAGCAGTAGCAATATTGGGGACATGGCAGGTTCTCCACTAAAACTTCAGTCCATAGCAGATCTGTCAGATTTTACATACAATGCACAACCATCCTCAGTTCCTGATACACCAGGTTTGACAACATCTGGTCCATTTAAGATTAAAACAGCCTTGCCATTGACACAAGCAAGAACATTATCGTCAGGTTACTCTATGTTGTGTAGTGATTTTAAAGAAAACAGCAACAACCGACAGAAGGAAAAGAGCAAAGTTGTTCCTTCACTGTTGGTTTATTGTGATGGCATAGACAGAAAAAGATCAGCATTCATATACACCGAAGCTGTTAAAGACAGAGATGAAAATTACATTGGAATAAAAACATTATCAGCATCGGTAAAGGATCCAGAGCCAAATAATAACCACCTACCAAAACTGCAAAATAAGACATTAAACGCTAAAAGAATACATTGCAAGAGCAGTTATGATATTATAGAAGCAACGAAAGATGACAAAATCCAGACAGTGTATCCAGGGTCGCTGTTTGTGGAAGTTGAATGGGAAAAACCTCCACTGGACATTTCATTGTTACAGCGACCACCACATGAAAGCAGAACAAAGATCAGTGCTAGTGTTGTGTCTGGAGATATCAGAAGTGCTGCAAATACCTTTTACAGAGAACTGGAACTTCTGAAATTATTTGTTTCAGGTATAATATATTTATTCCAAATCATTTTGTTTCACTTTAGCATACAACAATGCATCTTCGGGGCCTATTCTTGTATTTTGTACTTCTGAATTTGAAATATGTTAAGTAGTAAAGTAAATATGTATGGAACTTTAACCATGCAAAATTTCTTGCTCATTTCAATTTTGTTGAGCAGAGTTACCTATTCTGAATCTCAGCAAAAACTGTTACAGATGTTCTGAAAAAAAGTTTGATGAATGTAAAACAAATGATATCCAAAAAGTGTACAAAATCAGAATTGAGGCAAGTGAATGTGGACAACACTTTTGAGATAAATAGAAACTTATACATTTTTTATACATGTATGTTGATTTAGGATGAATGATGGCAAATGGAATAAAATATTTTTGAAACTTTCTTGAATATATACAAATAGTTGCTTTCAGATGACTGAATTTATTAAAAAATTGTTGGGGTTTTTTTTATTTTAGGTCTTGAAACTGGTGAAATAAAATGGTTAGCAGAAAAGAGAGACAAGACTGTATTGGAATCTCTGGTAGCATTGATAGAATATTTAAAACTTGGAGATTCTGTCACACAGATGCAGGGTAATGAGGAATGCAATGAGGCATTATCCACAGCTGTTAACTCTCTCTTTTTTGAGGAAAGAAAAGATCTAGATTTTGTAGACCGTCTTTGGAAAGTCTTAATGTATTCTACATCTTGCAGTGAGCTTGTGGAATGTTTTCAGTACATTTTTAAGGTATAAACAATTGAACATTTTTTGTAAGCTTTTTTTTTTTTTTTTTTTTTTTTTTTTTTTTTTTTTTTTTTTTTTGTTGGGTTTACAAGGGAAATTAATGATTCTGTTTAAGAAAATTTTGTTATTATGTTAGTCAGTTGTTTAGTTCTGATGTTAAGGAGATGGATGGATTAGTTGTGTTTTACATCAGAGTCAAGATTTTTTTTCACTGAGCAGAAGAAGTCAGTTAAGGGATAGTGAATGAAACTAGAATGCTTTGAGAAAACCAGACCTTAGCAAGTGAACTGACAAACTTTCCAAGATATGCCCATGTTTGATTTGAACCTAGGTGGATAAGAGTTGCTGTGACCCATAAGCACAACTGTAGACCATTCTAGACGGAGACCCCATAATTAGAATTGCAAGGGAAATAGTAGGGCCTAAAATCAAATTAACTTTGTTTGCCATTGACCACCCGACCCACTTGAAATGCCCCTACCCAAAAAATTTTATTGCCATCAATTCCTCTTTTTTTTATCTTCTCATACAACATAAGAAACAGTATTAAAAGGCAATAACCCTGGCAAGGGAGATGACCTGTGAGCAGGTTTATATGGTAGTAAGGAAATTCTGCTGTGTTTCTTCATGGGAAAAACAAGGAGAAAAAAGAAGACTTCATTTAGCGAAAAAATTGTGAAATGTTTTTAAAAAAGCCATTTGAAATCAATTTAAACTTTTCCAAAAGTTTTATAGATTAAGTTTTGAAGAAATAAAATAAAATTTTTTTCCTACCTGTCGGAAAACAGCAAACAGAGAATTTTTTAGTTGGGACTAGGTTCTGTAAATGTCATTTTGGGATTTCTAGTTACAAGAACAAAGAACAAACTTTGTTAAATGATGTCATACAACAATTTATTGTATGACATAATCCATGGCAATGATTGTTAGCTCACCTAGCTTTAGCTAGCGTGAGCTTATGGTATGATGCAGCGTGTGTATGTGCGTGCGTGCGTGCGTGCGTGCGTCCGTAAACTTTACATTTTAATCTTCTTCTCCAAAACCACTGGGCCAAATTTAATGAAACTTGGTAACCATTATGCCTGGGTGAAGCCCTTTCAGATTTGCAAAAATGAAAGAGTTATGTCCCCTTGGGGCCCCATAAGGGGGGAAATAGTGAAAAAATTTAAAAATCTTCTCCTCTGAATGTACAAGAGATATACCTTAGTTATTTCATTTATAACATCCTTAGGTCATCTAGTTTCAGATTTGCACAAATGGTAGCCATTGGGCTCAAAATGGGGAAATTATAAGGTACTAAGCGGGGAAATTGCTTAAAATTATATTTTTGTCACTATATCTTGAAAACTATCAACTTTTTGTATAGGCATGTATTTAGAATATTGTAGGTATTGACATGACAACCATTTTGATATATGGTTCAAGGTCATATGTTGAAAGGTCAAGGTCACAGCTGCAAAAAAAGACTTTATTTGTTTATTATCTTGAAAACAATTGACTTTTTGTATAGGCATGTATATTAGAATATTGTTGGTATTCTGACAAAGATCATTTTGATATATGATACAAGGTCATATGTTGAAAGGTCAAGGTCACAGCTGCAAAATTAGACTTAAATTGCTAATTATCTTGAAAACTATCAACTTTTTGTATAGACATGTATATTAGAATATTGTAGGTATTGACATGGGGATCATTTTATTATATGGTACAAGGTCATATGTTGTAAGGTCAAGGTCACAGCTGCAAAAGAAGACTTAAATTGCTAATTATCTTGAAAACAATTGACTTTTTGTATAGACATGTATATTAGAATATTGTAGGTATTGACATACAACCATTTTGATATATGGTTCAAGGTCATATGTTGAAAGGTCAAGGTCACAGCTGCAAAAAAAGACTTAAAGTTGCTTATTATCTTGAAAACAATTGACTTTTTGTATAGGCATGTATATTAGAATATTATTGGTATTGTGACAAAGATCATTTTGATATATGATACAAGGTCATTTGTTGAAAGGTCAAGGTCACAGTTGCAAAAAAAGACTTAAATTGCTAATTATCTTGAAAACTCTTAACTTTTTGTATAGGCATGTATATTAGAATATTGTAGGTATTGACATGACGATCATTTTGATATATCATTCAAGGTTATATGTTTCAAAGGTCAAGGACACAACTGCAAAAAAAGATTTAAATTGCTAATTATCTTGAAAAATATTAACTTTTTGTATAGGCATGTATATTAGAATATTGTAGGTATTGACATGACAACCATATTGATATATGGTTCAAGGTCATATGTTGAAAGGTCAAGGTCACAGCTGCAAAAAAGACTTTAATTGCTTATTATCTTGAAAACAATTGACTTTTTGTATAGGCATGTATATTAGAATATTGTTGGTATTGTGACAAAGATCATTTTGATATATGATACAAGGTCATATGTTGAAAGGTCAAGGTCACAGCTGCAAAAGAAGACTTAAATTGCTAATTATCCTTTTTGTATAGGCATGTATATTAGAATATTGTAGGTATTGACATGACGATCATTGTGATATATGGTTCAAGCTCATATGTTGAAAGGTCAAGGTCATAGCTGCAAACAGAATACTTAATTTGCCTATAATCTTGAAAACTAATAACTTTTTGTATAGGCATGTATAATAGAATATTGTAGGTATTGACATACAACCATTTTGATATATGGTTCAAGGTCATATGTTGAAAGGTCAAGGTCACAGCTGCAAAAAAAGACTTAAAGTTGCTTATTATCTTGAAAACAATTGACTTTTTGTATAGGCATGTATATTAGAATATTATTGGTATTGTGACAAAGATCATTTTGATATATGATACAAGGTCATTTGTTGAAAGGTCAAGGTCACAGTTGCAAAAAAAGACTTAAATTGCTAATTATCTTGAAAACTCTTAACTTTTTGTATAGGCATGTATATTAGAATATTGTAGGTATTGACATGACGATCATTTTGATATATCATTCAAGGTTATATGTTTCAAAGGTCAAGGACACAACTGCAAAAAAAGATTTAAATTGCTAATTATCTTGAAAAATATTAACTTTTTGTATAGGCATGTATATTAGAATATTGTAGGTATTGACATGACAACCATATTGATATATGGTTCAAGGTTATATGTTGAAAGGTCAAGGTCACAGCTGCAAAAAAGACTTTAATTGCTTATTATCTTGAAAACAATTGACTTTTTGTATAGGCATGTATATTAGAATATTGTTGGATTGTGACAAAGATCATTTTGATATATGATACAAGGTCATATGTTGAAAGGTCAAGGTCACAGCTGCAAAAGAAGACTTAAATTGCTAATTATCCTCTTTGTATAGGCATGTATATTAGAATATTGTAGGTATTGACATGACGATCATTGTGATATATGGTTCAAGCTCATATGTTGAAAGGTCAAGGTCATAGCTGCAAACAGAATACTTAATTTGCCTATAATCTTGAAAACTAATAACTTTTTGTATAGGCATGTATAATAGAATATTGTAGGTATTGACATGACAATCATTTTGATATATGGTTCAAGGTCATATTTTGAAAGGTCAAGGTCACAGCTGCAAAAGAAGACTTAAATTGCTAATTATCTTGAGAACTATAAACTTTTTGTATGGGCATGTATATTAGAATATTGTAGGTATTGACATGACAATCATTTTGATATACGGTTCAAGGTCATATGTTGAAAGGTCAAGGTCACAGCTGCAAAAGAAGACTTAAATTGTGTGGTATAGATTCAAATTGTATCCGACATATCTTTCCGAAATTCAAGATGGCTGCCGTTACTTTAAATAGCAAAAATAAAAAATGGCCATTTTGGGTTTATTTATGTACCGATTTTGTTGAAATTTGAAACATAGAAAATGAATGTTGGGGATAAAACATATATAACGGGTTTTTCCGTACGATTTTTGTTTGTGTAATAATTATGCAATATGCAAATAAAGTTTATTTTTAGCCAAAATCTTTGAAAATCTTCTTCTCTGAAAGTACATGGCCAATTAAAAGGATATTGAATGTGGAAGGTCCTTAGGTGGTATAGATTCAAAATTTTATCCGACATGTCTGTTGGAAATCCAAGATGGCTGCCATTACTATAAATAGCAAAAATAAAAAAATGGCTATTTTGGGTTTATTTATGTACGGATTTTGTTGAAATTTATAACATAGAAACTAGATGTTGGGGATAAAACATATGTAATGGGTTTTTCTGTACAATTTTCCATTTTTGCAATAATTATGTAACATGCAAATAAGGTTTATTTTAGCCTAAATCTTCTGAAAGTACATGGCCAATCGAAAGAAATTTTATGATTAATAGTGCTTGTAATAATAGAAAATAAGGATATTGCTAGTGAGTTTGTTTACATTTTACTGATTGAATATATTTAAAAAGAAAAAGCAAATAATAAATAAGGATGTGCCTGGTGAGCGATACAGGCCCTATTGGGCCTCTTGTTCTTTAATGTCAGATTGCATGGAAAATTTTCATGTCCAATCCAGGATAAAATAAAATATTTTAGATTGATTGAATTTGCAGACCCTTTTGTATATGTATAATGAGTTGAGTTGAGTTATGGTGTTTAAGGTCCCAGTCTAGAATATTTCACTTATATTAAACATCATCAGCTATAGGCGAAAGTGCAGAAATTTTGCCTCTGCGTTGCGCTGATGGCATTATACAGCAGAGTTCTTTATTGTGCCTGCCATGACACGGGACCTAGTTTATTTTAAGTTCCCATCTGAAAGAACAGTGATTTTCATTATGCAATCCCGAGTGCTTGGCGAAAGAACAGTCACTACCCACTTTCAAGTCTTGGGTCAGACCTGGTCAGGGTTCGAACCCATGACCTCCTACTTACGGAGAGAGTATATGTATAATGAAAATATATATTTAGTGTATATTGGTCTTATACAGGAAATGTATTTACTGTTCAGGAGATTGGGGTCGTTGGTAATTGTTACCCCTAATATTGCCATTCTCCATATCCAGTATATATACCTGTAAGAACAACAAAACTAACATTTTAAAGAGTCTATTGATGGGTCATATAGGAGATGCACAGGCATGTATGTTGTTCTTGTTGCCATTAGACATTAACATTTTTGAAAATTAGGTCAGTTTTTCAGCCTTAGATCTATTATATTTTGTAAATTTATATTTACTTAAAGAAACACTGAAAGTTGGAATTTGGGTCTCTAAGGTTTTAAATGATCTCTTTGATTTTCAGCCGAAAGACAGACACTGTTAAATGTAACTAATTAGAATGTCAGTGGATTGTTGTTAGATGTTTGTTATTATAGATTTTTTTTGTTTTGTTTCACAGGTTCTGATCAGTGGAGAACTTCAACCTTTTATACGTAGTAACAACAACTGTACTTTCGCTCAACTAGTCATTGATTCTTACACTGGGAAACTGCGAATGCCAAACCTAGCTGGTTTATATCCAGTGGAACTTTTGGTCGAGATTGGTCTGGAAAAACTTCATCAAGATTATGAATTTGCATTTCTGTCCAAGGAATTGGCAACAATATCAAGCTTGAGGCCATTTCTGCAATCACAAAGCCAAAGGGTAAAACAGATTGAGAATTTGGACAAGATACATAATGTGTTGGAAATGGTTGTCATGCTAAAATTGTTCCTTAGCAACATAACAAATGATGATCTGGTTTGTATATCAAGAGAAATGCTGAAGCATTACAAGGAAAATCAAGTTTCTCAGGACTATAGGTTCACCTTTCCTCTACCAACAAGCTCTGTGAGAAATATTCTGGAGAGTTGTCCCCCTTGCACATGGAAGATTGAAGACACAAAGTTAATTGACAATGTTGAAGAAACCTTGACAATTCTTTTGTCTACAGAACATCCATTTCCTCATTTAGAAGGAAAACAGGAAATGGATTTTAACAAAAATGCTAAAGACAGTGATAATTACAACCCGGAATATTACTATTTGAAAGGAGAGGAACGGGTTAGCATTCTTAAATGATGATATTCATTGATGTCTATATGTAAAGAGAACACAGTGCATGTATATCGTTTATTCCAGAATACAGAGAAACATCGAAACTGATTACCCTCCAGATTTGAGATTTTGTTCAAACTAGGCAGGATTTCAGTTTTCGCAGTTCATTTTACAAAAAATAAAAACAGCATGATCTAATGAATTTATTCAGTTTAGACAGAGTTTTAGTTCTTCTTGTACATGTATTCAGCTTTCATAACTTGCATTATATTGCTACAACTCATCACTGTTGATTGTTCCAGACAAACTTGAACACAGAGTGAAAAATTGTTTTAATAAAACATGAAAATGATCTGAAATTCTCATGCATCCAGAAAACCCTTGAGGGCTATTTTTTTTTTTTTTTTTTTTTTTTTGCATCCTGTGCAATTTTTATGCATCCAGGATGTGTGGATGCACCTTATTGGGAGCCTTGCTACAAGTACAGTTTGTATTTGAAGAATGAAACAAGTTAGAATTTTTTCAGAAGAAAGTTGTTAAAGTTTGAGATGTCGTATGTTAACACTGTATATTATCATATAAATTGTATATATGTACTGATGTATATTGTACAGAAAACAATTAATAAATGTGATATTATTATGTAAGAGGAGACAATATAATAAGCTTTCTGCTTTTGGTTGTAGTTGTGGTTGTTCTTGTCTGTCTTGATTCTATGTACCATTAAGTTTTTGGGGTATTTCTGGTTAAAACCGATCAACTTATTTACACTATTTTCATGATCTTTGTGTATAAATTGGTGTTGGACATAACCCGTTTCTTTTTTTTTACAGAAAAAAATTGGTTAAAATGTTCAAAATTTTCTTTTCTATATCAGACTTTTAAGTAATAATTTAATTAATTAAAAGATTATTTT
Source organism: Tegillarca granosa (assembly GCA_029721355.1). Taxonomy (NCBI): domain Eukaryota; kingdom Metazoa; phylum Mollusca; class Bivalvia; order Arcoida; family Arcidae; genus Tegillarca; species Tegillarca granosa. The sequence continues at coordinate 9,153,740 of CM056604.1, forward strand.
TTGCATCAGTTAAATATTTTTGTAATGAAATATACTTTTATTTCATTGAAATTTGAAATTAAAAGACAGAAAAAATCAAAAGTTATGAGTGGAGTGGAGTAATGGTGTTTCATGCCCCAGTCAAGATTATTTCACTTATTTCGAGGCGGTCAGTTCTGGGATTGTGGAAGAAACTGGAGTGCCTTGAGAAAACAACCGACCTTCGGCAAGCGAACTGACAAACTTTCTCACACTAGGATCTGTCCTGATTGGGATTCAAACCAAGGAGGTGAGAAGGACTGTGATCCATAAGCGTGCGCCTTAGACCACTCAGCCACCGAGGCCCCTCAAAAGTTATGGTGTAAGCTGGAAGCACTCAAGTTATGTGTGAAGGGAACATAAAGAGAAAATTTTTAATCATGCACAATACCAATATAACATGTAGTTTGTAATACAGTCAAACCTGCATATAAAGACCAACCAGAAACCAAAATAATATAGATGATCTGATCTCTTAGGCATGTTGTTGTTATATATAGGGTCTTTTTGATCGAAACATAATGTAAGAGACTCGTGGAATGTTAAAACACTTGACTTGATTGACTGGTGGTCCAAACATAATTTTTTTTCTAAAATATGAAGCATTAAAAAGTTTAATTTTTAGCTCACCTGAGCACAAAGTGCTCATGTTAGCTATTGGTATCAATAGAGGCAGACCCTCCGTCGTCCGTCCGTCCGTCAACAATTGCTTCAAAAGACTTCTCCTCAGAAACTTCTGGTCACATTTTGTTTAAACCTGGTCAAAAGCCTCTATAGAACATTGCCTTTCAGATTTGTGTTTTTGGTTGCCATAGCTACCAAATGTGGGTCACAATGACCTACATATGTAAAAACCTAAAAAAAATCTTCTCCTCCAAAACCACTTCACTGAGATAAATCTGATGTGATATTTGGCATCTAGGCATCTTATTTACCAAGTTTGTGAATTTTAAAAAAATTTTGTGAAAAATTAGGTTACGTGTCTTTGCGTTTAATTTTTGTATATGGTAAATAGTACTTTTTTACAAAAAATTACAATAATGAATAAATTTAAGTGAATTCTTTTTCCAAACATCATTTTCCTGTGTGAAGAAACATATGTTTGACAATTTTCATGAAATTCTGTAAAATTTTGGCCTTTTTCATTTTCAATTCTAGCAACCCAAGGGTCGAGGGTTCAAATCTGTCTGGGGCCACTTTTTTTTTTTTTAATTTTTTTTTTTTTTTAATTTCTAAATTTTTTGACTTACAATGGTGCATGGAAGAGATTTTATGAATTTTTTCTTTTTAGTGTAATTATTTTTTTTGAAATACATGTGATACTGCAACCCAAGGGTTGCGGGTTCAAATACCAGTAGAGCCACTTTTTTTTTTTCTTTTTTTTTCATTTTATGAATTTTTATGACTTACAATGGTGCATGGAAGAATTTTTATGATTTTTTACTTTTTAGGTTGCCATAGCTACATTGAACTAAATACATGTAGTTGAAAACCTAAAAAAAAATTTCTTCTCCAAAACCACTTCACTGAGATAAAATCTGATGTGATATTTGGCATCTAAAGCATCTTATAAACCAAGTTTGTGAATTCCAACAATTTTGTGAAAAATAGGTTATGTGTTTTTGCATTTATTTTTTATACATTGTAAATAGTACTTTTTTACCAAAATTACAATATTAATAAATTTAGGTGAATTCTATTTCCAAACATCATTTTCTTATGTGAAGAAACATATGTTTAACAATTTTCATGAAATTCTGTAAAATACAAGTCACTTTTTTCGACCTTAATCTTTTTCAATCCTAGCAACCCAAGGGTCGAGGGTTTAAATACCAGTGAGGCCACCTTTTTTTTAATTTCTGAACTTTATGACTTACAATGGTGCATGGAAGAGATGTTATGAATTTTTAGTTTTTAGTGAATTAATATTTTTGAAATACATGTGATACTGATAAGTAGATTTAGCTAAAACCTTTATTTTTTTTTTTTTTTTTTTTTTTTTTTTTTTTTACAAAATCATTGTTATGTGACATTGTTTAAATTAATTAAACAATTTTTAAAAAATAATTTGCAGTTGAATTTTACAATTTTAAAAAAAAAAAATATTTTAATTAATGTGTCAAATCTGTAAAGTCTTAAATCCAGATCTGAAAATTGCTGATGTGAGCCTTTGTTATGGATAGGCACTCTGCCATCCATCCATCAAAAGACTTCTTCTAAGACACTACTGGTCACATTTCATTCATATTAGTCAATAGCACCTTTAAACCATTGCCATTCTCATTTGTGTTTCTGGTCACTTTGGCTACCAAAAGTAGGTCACAGTGACCTATATAGCTAAAAACCAAAACAATAAAAATAATTTTATCTGAAACCACTTCTATTGAGGCAACATGTTATGACTTAACCAGGTATCATCAAGACATACCAGTTACATTTAAACTCAGGTGAGCAAATTAGGGCCATCTTGGGCCTCTTGTTTTTTAAATTGGGATGAATCTTGAGACCTTTAAGGTTTGATAAAATGCTATTAGATCTATATATGCAAAATTAACTGTCATTTGTTTTTCTTTCTTTCTTTCTTTTTTTTTTTTGTTTGCAAATATATAAAAAAAAAAGTGTCAAAAATTGCGATTTTTGCAATAGACAGTGTTAGCCCTGCCTTAAAACACCAGTCATAATGGTAAGGAATTTTCTATGTAGAGGTGGTCGCTGCATTGGGTTTTACTGTATATATATGCATAAAGTTTTTGTAAATTTGTGGTTGTTGGTACAGTTTATGTTACCCATTATGATGTAGCATGTTTGTACATATGACGTTTATTATACATTATTATAAATATATTTATATAAATTATTAATAGCCAAAAGAGCCTGTAATTCTCAGTTTAAAATTATTGATTTTGCACAAGATATGAGTGTTTCCTGGAATTTGACATCCGAGAACATCTGTTGCTGTTTTATACATTAAAGAATCAGTTGTTTAGTAATATCCTTTGGCAGTGTTAATAACATGTCTCTTGATCTTTTTACCCGTTAATGGCAAATTTACACTTGATGTACAACAAGACTTGCTGATTTTACAATCAAAATACTTAGTACATGTACATGTATATACAAGTATAAAATCACATTCATCGTAATATATGCTTAAATATGTGACTTTAATTTGCAGGGTTGCAGTGGCCAAGTGTTTAAGGTGTAAGACTTCAAAATGCCATGTGTCTTAATATCCTCACCTAAGCTGGACTTTTCCTGGCCTACGATATTTACTGGTTGGCTTTGTATGTGTATATTTGAACTGAGAGTTTTGCAATGTTTATCTTTCACAATATAGGTTAGAGTACCGGGGTTAAGGTCAAGCCTCATTGGCCGAGTGGTCATTAGGCATGTATACAGAGCACAATGCCTCAAACTGCCAAAGTTCAAATCCCAACTTAAGGCAGATTCTAGTGTGAGAAAGTTTGGCAGTTTGTTAGTCATCAGTTTTATCTGCACACTCTGGATACCTCCATCATCTCAGATTGACCACCTTGACACAAGTTAAAATAATCTGGGCTGTTAAACTTCATTATGCCACTCTAAGTGCATCCTTGTACAAAACAGGTTAGAAATACTTGGACAAGAACTGGCATTAAGATGCATTCTTGAGATAAATAAGAAAATAAGTTTTGTTGCAAAAATATCCACAAGAAAACTGCTTATGTGATGTTACACCAAATTTAAGGAACCATTCTGTGTGCCATGTGATAACAGTACATAAATATGTTTAGTTTATTACATACAACAGTATAACCCATTTATCAGTGTGTGTGTGTGTGAGAGAGAGAGAGAGAGAGAGAGAGAGAGAGAGAGAGAGAGAGAGAGTCTAGACAGTACTTTTATTGATATAAAGTACCCAGAATACTGTCAAACTATTCCGGTCATTTTTAAATATTTTTTCAAATTACCAATGGTGATTTTGGTCACAATATATTGAAATCAAGGAACAATTTTTCAATTAGTCATTTATAAGAACCAATTTTTGTCGAGCCTGGCATTGCCAAAAGGCGAGACTTAGGTGTTACTTTTTGTTGAGCCTGGCATTGCCATAAGGCGAGACTTATGTGTTACTTTTCCAGTGTCGTCGTAGGCAGCGGCACGCCAAAATGTGAAAGTTTATGTTAATTTAACATTGTTAAAGTGGCAAGACATTTAAATCCATGGAATTCTTGTTTATATAATGAATATATTTGGTTAATATTTGCAAACTGGTAGGTTAATGACTGATATATGCATTTTTTGTATGACTAGAAAGGAAAGCAATAAAATACTTAAAAACTATGGATATTTAAGAGTTGTATTTGTTTTTGAATAAGTTTGTGTATATTTTGTAATCTAAATCTCTACTTATTTTCTGAAAAGGCAATGTAAAAACATAGAAAAATAGAAAAGTATTAAATCACAGCCTATGATTTATGATAAATAACATGTTCAGAGGTAGGCATATGATTTTGGCCCCAGAGATCACTGATTATAAAACTTTGGCCAGGCTCCAGACATGATGACTCAATGATATTTATGATGTGGTACTTTTGTAGGGCTCTTACTAAAATAGTGTAGTGGATTCTATGTAAATATGGATACAATAAAATCATTTATTTATTTGTTTTGTCAGATTTTGCATTATAAAAGAGGTTTTGAGATAATTCAATGCTGAGTTACTAAAAACATAAAATATAAAGACTATGGACTTGCTAATAGTGAGGCATGAAAGTGAAATGGCAAAGTTACCAAGGAGCAAGATCCACATTTGACATCCACTCCATCATCTTGTCAAAAAGACATAAATACAAATGTTAGCAATAACAATATTTAATCAAATCAAACAAAATAACCGTACTGAAAAACAACCAATACAAAACAGCAAAAGTCTCCACAAACAGAAATCTTTGCATGATCATCTTTGGAAAAATCTTTTCCAGTGCATGTACATGTACATAAACAATTTCATTCATAAATCAATGGAATGCCTTTATATAATAAGGGCCCCTAAAAACAACTGAAATTGAAAAATTAAATTGCATATCAATTTAAATCTAAAATTTGAGTCCAGACAATTTTTATTAAAAAAAGAAAATATACATGGAATTTTAAGCTGATGATGAGCCATTGCAACAAATATGAAGGTGAAGTGTCTTTCATTAATAATTTTTTTTTTTTTTTTTGTTTTTTTTGGCGTAGTTTGAGAGTTAACGCGAACAAACTTAAACTTCTGATTTTGTATGATGATTAATTTTGGTGAAAAACAAAAAAACTCTAGAGGTATTTAGTTCATCCTCAGTATAGAGTTTGTTCTTAGTTGGACTCCATAATATATTCACAGACTACCGGTAAATTTATTAGACCAAATTATTTCCGTCATCAATGGTATTATGTATAGATGATAGGGGGTAGTGGGTTGACAGAATGAATTCGAACTTACTATATACATGTATGTTAAAAAAGCATGAAAATGACCTAAAATATGCAGTTAATAAAATCTGCCTGAAATATAGTAAAAGATATGTCATAAATCTAATTTTGTTTTATATTCTGTAAAGATAGATACTGTACATTTCTGTTTCACATTGTTATATTATCATTCTATTTTGGGGCTCTATCAATTATTTACACAATATTTACACAAATACTTCTTTGTGCATTCTATAACCGAAATTTAATTATAAAATATTTTCCGCGGTTGTTGTTGTCATGCCAAATGACCAATAAAATAATTTTAGAAAGGCGAACAAGAAATAATAATAATAATAATATAATTTGAAAAATAATAATAAATAAATAAAAATAATAAATTTAAAAAACCTAAATATGTCATGATTTTTTAAGGAAAATGTGATTTCAAATGAAGAGAGGGAAGTTTGCATCTGTGGATGTAAACTCTGGTGAAAAAATGTACATTTATATTTCTGGAATCGCAACATTATAATCTTCATCAGTCTCTACACCAATCTCCTCGTATAACTGTTTCTTTGTCTTTGGATAGCCTTCCAGTATAGCTCCCAGGATGTCATTACCCATTCTCTTCCGTTTTCTCCATTCCTTAACATATTTTGTTCTAGAGGAATAAACCCTCTCTTTTTCTTGGGGTGATATAACATTCCCACCTTCTTTTAGCTTAGCAATTTTTAAACTTAAAGTCTGATTCTCATGATCAAGTTCTCTGGTAAGTTTTTGAGCCTCTTCGGTCGATATTGAACTATTGAACCCCTTTATCTCCCCTTCTAATTTACGAACTTCTTCTTGTTTTACTTGAACCTGTTCACTCAAAATTGCAACTTTTTGATCCATTTCTTTCATTTCTGTATCATCCACATCTGGAAACTGGGATTGTAGTGCTACAAAAACTTTTTGTTTTCCGTAAATTTTCTTGGAGATTTTTCCTTCCTCTGACAAAGTTTCGCAGGCTTTTTCGACCGCAGTTTTGCCATATTCTTTATGTAGATTATTGAAGATGTCTATGGCACTGTATGGTCTATTCTGTCTGTTTAAATAGTCTAACACACCTTTACAAGCTTGAGCATCTTTGCCTTTACTCATGTTTTCCTTAGTTTTTTTTTTTTTTTTACTTTGTATACTAGTAAATTACAATCAGGTCATATCTGAAATATAGAATGGATAACATGTTAACTTATCAAATTAATTGATTAATCTAACAACATCTATTAAATTTATTTATGTATCCCCAACAATAACATCGAAACTGAAATAAAGAATGAATCACACATTCTATAATAAAGTCTATAAATCTATTGTGTTACCATGGTAAAAATAAATTTGTTGGTCGGTTGTCATGTTGTTTAACGTTGCATCAGCAGTTTTAGACAAAGAACAAGTTTATTATACATCACTAAAGATGAATTCAAGAACAAATTTGTGTCTGTGAGAGGTATGAGTGTGTATTTTGGTCCATCTTGTACTGGCGAACATGTTTTGTTAAGGTGCTAGCTCAGTGTTAGCATGCTGCAGACAACCACCATTTTCCCAGTTACATTATCTTGGAAACCAGTCAATACTCTTTTCTCTTATTAATGTAGAGTGCCAGGCAAGAAAGCAGTATATTAAATTTTTTAAGTCTTATTTATGACATGACCAGGGTTTGGAGCCATGACCTTCCACTCCCAAGATGGACACTCTACCAATGAGCCACCACAATCAGATCAAAACTGAAATAATGAATGGGTCTCAAATTATACAATCAAATCTACAAATCTTTTAGGATATTAACCAGTATATAAATGTGAATGTCATTTATACTACCACAGCAAAAAACACATGGTTTAGGCAACTGGTTCATGGTTTTACTTTAGAGCGTAATGTTTGAACAAAAAGGGACTTGGTGGTATATTTCAGACTACACAAGCCATTTATATCTATATTTCCTCAGTCCATCCAGTAACTGAATGGTTACCCACAAACAGGATAGGGATAATATGCATGCAATGGGACAAAATATCAGTTTTGTATTCTCTATCACTGAAATGTGACCAATATCATAAGCCCATAGACTAGGAGCAGACACTAGCATATATAATGATAGGATAAAGCAACGGTTCTTATATTAGTCAGCTTTATATGCCCCAGTCAAGATTCTTTGACATATTTCGAGGTGGTCAGTTCTAAGATGGTGAAAAAAACCTGGATTTCCCCGGAGAAAACAACTGACCTTAGGCATGTGTAATGACAAACTTTCTCACACTTGGATCTGTCTCGAGTGGGATTCGAATCCAGGTGGTGAGAACTAAGCATGCACTTCAGACCACTCAGCCATTGAGGCCCCTGCTTTACATGTAGGCTAATGACACCTGAGCTAATTTAACTGAGTGTATACCAAAATTAAACTATACTATGACATATGTCTTCTATTTGTATTGAAAGAAGTTGCAACCCTCTGGGCATTTTGATTCACAATAAGGATTTTTAAAATACATGTACATGTATTTTATTATGTACTCCCACAGGATGAGTTAGGTGGCCTTGAAGGTCAAGGTCAACCAAACTTTCAAAGTCTTTGCACAAGTTAGTTCATAATGGAAAACCAAATTAAGTTCTTTGTATATAAAAAAAGAATATCGGACCCTGATGTTGGTATGTAAATTCTTTACAAAATCTAGAAATCAATTAAAAATGTTGTCTTTTGGAACAGGTACAACTTTTACCATAACATCTTATGGCATGCACAAAATGTTAACTATAGGTCCAAAATAAGAGAAACTGTCGATTGGCAATTCGATATATTTTAAAAAGTGACCATTTTTGACAAAGGCTACACATATTAGTCCATGTCAAAAATGGCGGGAACTACGATATCATCTAGTTGCTAGAAATCAATATCCTTTAACAGTACTGTTAATAACGGCTTCAATTAAATCGACATAATGAGCACATTTTCTCGTTTATACTTTGGCATTAAAGCAATGATGTATCAATTATGTTTCTTGAATTCGATTCTATATATATGCATACACCAAAACCAACCATGTTTCAAGTTAAAAAACTCCACGATATCGCAAGAACATGTCAGCTTATAGTAGTTTAATAATGACGCTCATATTCTCTTCATTCTTTCTTACCAAAACTTAAGTCACCTAGTTGTATCAACGGTCTCTACCTGCAATCTCATAATCCATGTCGCCTTTTCTGTTATGGAGAAGGAATTTATTATCTCCCTTTACTTGCAAAAACAGATAACACGGCAAAAAGGTGTATCACTATATATTATATAGTATTTAACATATATTAATAATTTATACCTATCTTCTTTAGTAGGTATAATTCATTTGAACCTAACTTCAATAGAATTAGACCAAGGTATAATTCATTTGTACCTTGGTATAATTGATGCGTCTCTTTAATTGATTCGAAGATAGGTGTAAGTTGAATTTTACTACTTCAAAGCATTAATGACCAATTCATTTAAAGATAGGTATAATTTAATTTTACCTAGGTACAATTCATTTGAATTGAACCTAGGTACAATTCAATTATTTAAATCAATTTATCTTTAAATGAACTGTACCTAGGTATAATTGAATTAATCCTATCTTCAAATGAATTGTACCTAGGTTCAATTATTTGAAGATAGGTGTAATAATTGAATATATCTTAAAACGGCGTTCCATACAATAGAGCTACAACCTGAATCTTCAAAACGTCACAGTGACGTCAGTAAAATTGACTTTGATTCTAACATCTTAGAGGTAAAAATCAATATAAGAATTTATTATATGACTACTATTTTACTTAGTTAATTTTGATTGGCTGAAAACGTGTTAAGCGGCACTGTACAAATCTTCATGTTCACGCGGTCCAATTCCAACTCCATATCACGAAGGAAAAGATTTTGATTTTAGATTTCTAGATTTCAAAAAGGCGTTCGACAAAGTGTTTTCATCTGAATTGGATTGGCTAGGATCCTAGACTGAATTGGAACGAAGTTTTACAATACAAATTTATCGAAAATTAAAAAACGCCCGCTATTGCCTAGTAACATCGAGATCAACCTTGAAAAGGAATCATTAAGAAATAAATTTATACACCTCAAGTTTGTTAAAATCCCAGGGACACTGAATGTGAAAATACGTCACATGACGACATGTATTGAAACTATGAAACAAGTTTCAATACATGTGTTCAGTTAAGCAGTGCATAATTAAATTGGGTTACTTTGTTGAAAAAATATACATAATTGCATTTAAATGAGTTAAATAGTGAAAAAATGAAGAAATCCATAGAATATAATTACAATTTACTGTTCTTGGTTTTACCTCACTAAGTAAATCGAATAATATTGCAACATTTAAAAGAAATGTGACAGAATGTTTTTGTCGGGAACTTTACCAATGCTACTTCATATTCAATGTCAATCTGGTTCGCTTACAGCGTTGTTGCATGGTACCTAAAGATCTAGGGATATTACCTAACTTTTTTTTTGTAACTTATACTTTATTCTCCAGACCTTTACAATAAAACAAGATTTGATAAAGACATGATTACATAAATTGCATTGTCCATAAATATGTACATATATATATATATATATATATATATATATATATATATATATATATATATATATATATATATATATATATATATATACTAATTCAATGATATACCGAACGTCATTATATGCAATTATATACCATAATAATTTCTACCATTACAAAACCGCAATGTTTTACTTACAGTATGAAATAAAGCTTAATCTTAACGTAGAACTTTGTTTAGAATTTACTTTAAAGTTTTAGGGTCCTGGACTTTTATACGTACCTAACTTTGGTATTGCTGTCATCTTCCATCATTTGAATTTATGGCACGACAGTTTTTGTAACATACGACGGTAAATCGCTTAAATTCTGTACTGAATTTGGTCAAAAGTTTACTTCAAGGGTATGCTTTTTTATCTGAACATTTTTTTATTTGGCCGTTTTAAATAACTTCTACTTAAAACTTAATCAAATATTTGATTATTTTTTAAGTAGAATCATATAAATTATTTTATATATAAATATACTGTATATTAAACTAACGTGTAAATGTTAAAGTTTAAAATTAACGCGTTATTTGTTAAAAAAAAAGTCACTTGATCAATTAACGCGTTAATTTTATACAATATATTTTTCACCTTTACGCATATATTTTTGCAAATAACACGTTAGTTTTAACTCTAAAGCGTTAATTGTTACTTTTACAGCTTATTAATAAATATATTCAGTATGTTTATACCACCAATGATGGCCAGTAATAAAAACTTAACGGTTAATTTTCATTTTTAACGCGTTACTTTTGTTTTTTTAACACCTTAATTTTTTATGCAGTATTTTTTTTTCAATTATACGCGTATAATTTAGCAAATAACTTTTATCGTGTTAAACCGTAAAATTTACGCGTTAGTTTTCATATACAGTATATGTTTATACCGCCAATATGAATGACCTTTCTGACATATTAACTAACGTCTTTAAAAACAATACGTTTTCTTATTGTTGATTTTTTTTAGCGATTATTTACAGTACTCTACAGATTCTGTAGTATAATATTTCGTTTGATCACGTACTCTGCAAAAGCCAAAGCAACCAAGAATGAGTCAACAAATAACAATGAGCACCATTATAAAACTAACCGAATTAGAAGAGACATTAGTGTGAGAAAGCTTGCTTGACTCATTCAAGAATCTTGGATATGTCTTCTTCGCTCCACTCCCAGTTATTGCATCCGATTTTTAGATAAGGGTTTGAAGTCTCCTCTGATTTACAATAAGTTATTTTCAATTTCATACCAGGTGAAGTAATTTGCCACTGAGCCTGTTTAATATACAAGTTTTTATGCAAACAAACATACCGTGTCTCAGTGATTCTTTTCTTTGATATCGACGGTAAAGATTGCAATTAAAGACCATTTATTGCTTGTAAAGTAAACAAAATTGTAAGCTGCTTACAACCACTATATACCATGCTGCCATAATTCGCAGCCGACGTCAGTAAATCCATTCAAAAATAGTGTATGGCACTATGACCACACTGGGTTTTCATTCCGACACTTTACTTCTCTCATACCTTAAACTTTGGCATTGTATGTTAGTGTGCTAACACGATAAACGTTGCCATGAGCATGCAAAAGAATAAACCATACCAGGTTCGGTCATATGTACTAATTTTGTAAAGAAATTAGAACTGCCTTTTGAGAGCGAGATATATCCAGAATCTTCATTTGACCTTGACCTATACATCTAAATTTTGTATACAACACATCGTGTTATGTTGGTACATAGAAACATTTATTCCAAGTTTGATTAAAATCAATCCATAGATGTGAAAGTTATGAAGTGGACACCATTTTACATGGACAAATAGACATGACAATTCCTATATAGCCTGTCAAACTCAGTTTGTGGGATTATAATTAATGATTAAAAACTGGCTGGACACTATTGATATTACACGATATCAAAGTAATTCACAAGACAGATGATACACTTTATAGCACAGAAAACTAATACTGAATTGTTGTTAAACGTTCCATCAGCAATTTTTCAGATTTTCGCGACAAAGCATGTTACTAATCTATGGATTAATCTAAGAAAAAGTTCATGTATTCCTGAAATGTGCAAATGTGTATTATGGTCTGCAGTGTACTAGCCTACACTCGAGGCAACTTTTTTGTTAAGGTACTAGCTCACTAAATTAAATTGCCACAGACAAGTATACTACTCCCCAAGTCCATTATCCTGGCCCCGGTGAACAGTTGATATTCTGTCCTACTAACAACGAGCCCCAGGCAAGGAAATTGTCTCTTAAATTTTATTATCTTATGACCTAATGCTGGGGTTCAAACCTACGACCTCCTGCTCTCAAAGTGGATGATCATTGCACCATGAGCCACCACTGTAGTATACCGTAATATTGATCTGAGTGGAGTTTGTGTACAATTTTAAACTTTCATTTGAGTCAAGACATTTTCACATATTGAGTCAGTTCCAGGATGGTGAAGGCAACCATAGCGCTTAAAGAATACCTGGCAAGTAAAATGACAAACTTTGTAATGTGATAATAAAGCATTATCTTTTGTCAAATGCAAACACAAAATATAACCAAAACAATGTACCATATTTTACAAACTTTTATTTTTACGATAAAAGCAGATAAGATAGCTACAATTCATTTAACTGATCCCCAAAAAATCTCCTCAATTCTGAAAAAATATACAAATTATTCTTAATATGTTTCTTTTAAATGATTTTTTAATGATTAAAATGGAAGTTTTGTAAAGTGTCTCGTAGATTCAGTATTTTTTTTTTCACAATATAGTCACTTTAGTACACTTTGGTACTGTGCTTCCTTCCAGTCTTCTCCAAAGAAAACAACACTCAAGAGAAAATGTCTGTTTCATTCTGAATATGTGTGCCCATGTGCACTTAAAAATGTCCATTTCTTTTTAAACAAATTTGTGTGCTGATGTACATTTCTGTGGAAATAGCAACAAGAAAAATTTTGCATGACTAAAAACCTCGAAGTTATTTTTTGGTTTAATAAAATTTCTGGTTAAGGTGTGAAAAGTTTGTTTGAAAGAGCTGCCACTTTATCAACAGGGCCATTTTCTTCTACAGTCTGGTTGTAACTAATAAAAACAATTTTGAGTACTTTTTAAGTGAAATTTTGGCATAAAAAATGGTATTTATAAATTAAGGATGACTAGAAAGAAAGGGTAAATTTTGAACTACTGAGACAATTTCTTCTAGTATTCCAGTAGAGTTAAATACAAGGTTTTACTCTGAAAACCCAGCATATATTTAACGGTTAAAACTGTAAATAAATTCAAAAAAAGATAGCTAAGAAAACATGTATTTTGTTATTTAAAAAAATAACACATGGCCCCAGTTTCACAATTATTCCTTAACTAAGATTTTCCATAACTTACATGTAAGTCAGGAAAATCTGAAAGCTTAATACCTAGAAAATTCAAGAATTTAAGATGCTGTTTTGAAGATCACTTTAAGCTTATAACATTTGTATTAAGTTTTTGTTAGAAATGTTTATCTGCAGTCAAAAAAATCTCCAAAATTTAAATTTATATTTAATCTAAATTAAAATCTTAGATATGGAATAATCGTGAAACTTGTGCATGTTCTTTGAAGATGTTCAGTTTGGATTACTTTAAAATATGATTTTAATGAACATTACAGATGCTATCACATACTGATAAAGGACCAATACAGTTGTGATAAGATCCCCTTCATAATTAAAAAAAATTTTTTAACCAAAATTCTGTAAGGCAAATTACAAAAACAAACAACAAATAAATGAATCTATTTGTACATGTGCTGATAATGGGATTTTACCATGGTAACACTTTTTATGCCACAATATTGCAAGATAACTCATGAATGTATGATGACACACTTTTTTTAGCAAGCTTCTATGATGACAATACAAGTACCAACAACAATATGAAACAGCTTATTTGTAAATAACTGCTGGTAACATGTATTAAACTTAAGCACAAACAGTTAAATTTTATTGTAAGACCTGCATGTTGCATGCAGATATGGTTTTCCAAACTTGGCATGTAGTTTTCATCATACATGTATTGTGTTTGGATAAAAATTTTGTTGTCAGACCTGCTGCATGTTACATACAGATATGGTCTTCAAAACTTGGCATGTAGTTTTCATCATATTGTATTTGGATAAAAATTTTGTTGTCAGACCTGCTGTATGTTACATGCAGATATGGTTTTCAAAACTTGGCATGTAGTTTTCATCATATTGTATTTGGATAAAAATTTTGTTGTCAGACCTGCATGTTACATACAGATATGGTTTTCAAAACATGGCATGTAGTTTTTGTAATTCTGTGATTGGATAAAAATCTTGAAAGGTTACTGATTGTGTGAGATAATGTGACAGAAAAATCGTAAATTTTATGTCACTTAAAGTTAACACATGACAGACTGAAGATTGTGTTCAGTTTAGACAGGTACTGCAGTATTAAGGGTTTGAAAAGTTAATTAAACAAATGATTTCAATGGTTGTTTGTCTCAAAAAAGATAGTTTAGGCAAGTTTTCGGATCATGGAGTTTTCTCTATTCTGCCAAGAATGCTGAAATATCCAAGCACAGGGCTAGAGGCTTGGAATCAACAATTTTAGGAAACAAATACAAATGATTTGAATGATATGGCTTGTTTGTAATGTAAAGGTACAAAATCAACAATTTTGGACGAACTGTAAGAAGTTCAGTCACTCTTACTATGAAACTGATCATTTATAGACAAACCTTAATCAAGAAGTGGTCAAAAATCTGCAACCAGAAAATTATAAATATTGTAAATAAGTATTTTACAAAAAAATATTTTTATTGGATTACAAATTTTTATGATTGAACTCAACCATAATGACAACATCACATTAACATTTGAATATGTTATTATAGTCACTTTTTCAGTTTGATTTGCCATAATGTTAATTAGAACATAAATTCTATTCATAAGGTTGTATCAGTTTACTCAACTGTGTGCGCGATCATTTCTAGGAAGGAAATCCAAATATACCAATTATTAATGAAATGTGTAGGATCACAAGAGAGGCAATACAAAATAAATCGAAAAATCCTTTCTGACAAAAAGTTGCACATTTACAATGTGATACCATACTACATGTAAAACATCTATTTTCATTTCACCAGACCTTGACCTTCAATGATGACTTCTGTCATCAGCCATGATCTTTGACCTGCTGACCTTGACCTTAGTAATGTTTTTTTTTTTTACATTGACCTTGATCAAGTCATACAAAATTAACAAATTTTTCATTACAGATCTTTTCCGACTTGAGAATTTAATTACAAAATGGGGATATAAATACATAATAACAATGGTGATGAATAAATATCAACAATTTTAGACAGAAGATGTAAATATTACACAAACAAAATGTATGTTATCATTAGCAGTATTGTGCTATTTGGAATTATTTTTACACATAATGGGAAATTTGATGAGACATCACAATAACTTAAAAATCAAATTAATTTTTATTTTTATTCAAAATGCAGTTTTTGGTGAACTTTTTCGTAACCTATCTGAAATGATGTGAAATGCATAACTGTATCAATAGAAATATTATCTGGTATCAATTTTTCATGTCTTTTGGCAATAAGAACAGCATCAACTTTAACACTCCATCGACCTTTTCACTTAAGGTACAAAACAGCTTATATACTTATCTTACTTCATAGTGGATTAATTTTTGTGACAAACAGCTTCATAGTGGATTATTTTTTGCAATTGATAAGAAGCTGTAATAATTATAAATATAAATTAATATACAGTTAGTATTCCTACCTAAACAGTGTCTTTACTTTCACCTTTTAATCTCGTACAAAAAGCACAAATAATGTCATGATAAAAATTCTGCTATTTACAGCAACACAAGTAATTACATTGTTTCACAATGACAAATAAGGAATTACAAATTAACCCTCTTCAAAAATCTATAAATTTACATCTCCGACATCTCTTCAAAAACAAAAAACCCACTTGATATTCCTCAAATGTACAGAATCATTTCCATAACAAAAAAAAAAAAAAAAGTCTGAAAGTCATGTCATCTTTACCAGCTAAGCAGAGATGAGCTTAAAGGCCCCATCATTCCAATTACAGTCTATAAAACGGACTTTGGATTTTATCCAGACTTTTGACTTTGAAAACAAAAATAAAGTAAAAATATTTTGTAGATTAAAAAAAATTAGTCTTTTAAAAAAGTCTCTTTTAAGATTTTTTTTACTATAAAAATCGTGACTTTAATCATTATTGTAATGATCAAAATTGATCAATAAAACAAAAGAGATTAATTTATCTGCTAAGCATGTATTTACATCTATCCCCTTTTATTGTGTTAATGGTAAAAAAAATTATTTATCACATCGATGCAATGAGTTCTGTTCATATTTTTAATTTGATTTCTTGATAATTTATTATTTGTGGATTTTATGAAGATGCAGCTTTTAACTTTAATGAAAAATTGACTTGATAACATACAGTATATAAATTATTTAAATGTATGTAATCTTCAAGGATGTAAATGGCCAATGATACTATTTTCAACAGATGTTTATGCAATTGATTAAAAATATTGATATTCATACATATTACTGAGTTAATTGACCAATGGAATTAATTCAAATGGAAGCATCTGAATGAACTGACTAATACAATGAATTTTAATTGATGAGTAAACCAATGGCATTACTTTTATTTTAAATAAATTTAATTGACCAATGGAATTCATTCAAATAAATGCAAATGAGTGAATTGACCAATACAATGAATTTTAATAGATGGATAGACCAATGGTATTACTTTTATTTTACACAGACTTAATTGACCAATCAAATGTAATATCTTATAAATATGAGATTTCACATCATATTAAATAGATCAACAAATTCTTCCATAGCCAAGGACAATATATTTCCACTTGGCAGTTTAAAAAAAATTAAATAGCACATTCACCAAAAACTATATAAATATTACTCTCAACTCTTTCCTTGTTTTGATCCGCTCGGTGGAGATGTTACTGCTTCTAAATTGATAGGGTTAGAACTGGTTCCATTTCCTATCATAGATCCTATAATACTGTTAGTTCTCATACCAGGTTGTGCCATTCTTGGCCGCATGCCACCAAAGTTGGAATTGGGGTTCATTCCCATGCGCATCTGTTGTGAGGGATTAGGATAGCGCATGTTCATTTGTTGTTGCTGTCGTCTTATTTGGGCTTGTATTTGTTGCAATTGCTGATGATGCTGCATTTCTTGTTGTTCAACCTAAATATTACAAATTTGATAATTATTTCTATGTCTTTCACATTAAAAGTAGAGATTATTTATTGGTCCAGATAAAAAAATTCCTGTCACGTTTTTTTTTTTAACCAGTTACCTGTCACATGAGCCAGTTAACTTCTTTACTGTGTATAGAATACATACATGCCGTATCATTCAACATTAAAGTATGCCAGTTTGCTTCTCAAAGGGCCGTGGTTTGCTCTAGACACTCTGGTTTCCTCCACCATCTTAAACTGACTGTCTTGATGCTAGATCAATTTTTTTTCCACAGGAAAATATCATCCTCCCACTAATTTTCCCAACATATATGTTATGTTACTTTGTTCTACTGTGAAGTCATGCCAGACCCGAGATCTCAACAATTCACAAATAGAATGTAAATAACAAATATACTACTGACTATAGAACAGTAATTATTAGTGTAATCACACAAGATAAATCAGCTTTTTGACCCGTATAATTGATAATACAATGAAGTCTGGTATTGTTACAATATCTGCAGATCTTTCACACATAAGGGCAAGTACATTTTAAAGAAATTGAACAATTTTCTTCAAGAAGTTAGAAAATGGATCAAAGCTGTGATTGCCCTAGTTGTTAAAATACTATAAAATATGGGGAATTCTTACATAATTCTACTAAGTGAAGCGCACATCTTTAACATACAAATATGTAGGAACATGCTGTAAAGTTTCAAGGTTCTTGGTTAAAAGCTGTTGGTAATGTTGACTTTCAAAATATGGACCAACTAAGTACAAAAGCCCAGCAAAATGGGAACAAATCCAGAAATAATTTCATTATGACCATGATGCTTGCCAGCTTGCATGCTTGACAAAGTTCTTATACAGGTTCCATAGAGAAACTTAAATATCCTTTGAAAAAAAAACAAAAAAAAAACTAATACATACCTGTCTTCTTTGTACATCATGTTGCTGCATGATCTGATTGGATAACATTGACCTAATGACCCCTTGCACACGAGCAGTGAGTTGATCTTGTGGTAAAAATGGAAACTGTAACAAAATGAAACAACAAAACTTTTATTAATTAAATCTGTCATGTGGAGATTTGAAGGTTTGTGGGTTTGAGTCTATCCTCTTTTTTAAGGTTGAGTCTATTCAATGAGTTGAAGGTTTGTGGGTTTGAGTCTATCCTCTTTTTTAAGGTTGAGTCTATTCAACAAGTTGAAGGTTTGTGGGTTTGAGTCTACCTTCTAATTGAAGGTTTTCTGGGTTTGAATTCATCTTTTCATTTGAAGGTACTCTTGAGTATATTTTTTACATATTTGAAGGTTTCTGGGTTTCAGCTTGTCTACTGATTTAAATCTATCAACTGACTTAAATTTTGTAGATTTAAGTCTTTCAGAAAGTTCCAACATCCCAGGCCTCATAATCTCAATATCTGAGAAAAATAATGGCTTTGGTGTGAAGCACCATTACTCAACTCTCTTCACAAGAGCATTACATTATTATCATTTGCTTAGAAGAACTAGATGCCAGTGAACCATAACAAAAGTTTGCTTGAAATGAATAGTTTATTTAAGCCCCTAAAATCATGCAAATAAAATTACCTTGGCTTTCATTTCTTGTACTAGCTGCAGTAAATGATGGTGGTTAAGTGCCATCTGTGGCATGCCTGGTTGACCAGGCATTCTCATACCAGGCATAGGCATATTAAAGCCCATTTGATTCATTCCGGGCATAGGTAATCCTGAAAACAAGTAACACAATTATAATTTCAATATTCTACTTCGTTACAAATTACAATTATAAGATATGAATATTTAAGTGCAACCTGTGAATAATTGTAACATGAGCAATCTAAAAACTTCCTTTCACTGAACCATTTTCCATGACTTTCTACTGTGATTTGAAATATTTTTGCATCAGTTACTAGTAGTTTCTAAGAGTTGTGACATTTCAAATTATTCACATTTTTATATTTTTGCCTCATCAGATTATAGGCATTGTAAATGCAAGTAAATTTTATCAGAATAAAACACACAGGTAAGTTCCATTATCTTGTCTTGTTAGCCTCCTTAAATTTGTGCTAAAATTAAACAAGTGCAATTTATCTCGATACTCAACAAAACCTTAGTCCTTTTATCTCGATACTCAACAAAACCTTAGTCCTGAAAGTGTTTGAACCTGTCCCAATATTCTTTAACAACAAAATCTTAGTCACAAAGGTGTTTGAACAATCTTGTCACATGAAATTTCTAACAATCAAGTTATTTATAAGTCTGAAGAAAAAATTAAATGACAATCAAAAATGTGCCAGTCTCTGGTGAGAAAGTGTATGTTATTTAAGGTGTTTACCTGAAGTATACATGTAACTAATCATAACATCTTTATGAGGAATATTTTACAAAAATGTTGACAATTTGGCTTTGATTTTAACACAATCTGATGAAAAAAAATTCACCTACACACTTATTTTATCCAAAAATGAAAAAAAAAGCATTTGTTAAAGTTGTGGGTATGAAATACAGGAAGTTAATACTACAGTATACTACAGTATTACCCAGATATTGAAGTTCAGATAGTTCAATGTATCTGAAATTCAATATATGATGGTACACACAAAAGGCAATCTCAAAAATAAATTTTCATTTATTAAAATACAAAAATCTTTATCAAATCTGATTGGTACAAACACATTTTTTAATCAAGTTATGACTTAAAGAAGTCAGTAATTTTTAACTGTTTTTCTTTTTTTCTGCCAACTTTGGAAATAAATTTGTCTAAAATATTTAAAGAATTTAATTGTCCCAATTTTTTGGCAAAATCATCGGCTTTATTCATCAGAATTTCATCAGTAACTGCAAAGTTTGAACTTCTGACATTTGTTGGCCAATTACACATACATCCCTCAATTTCATTATAATAATATATATCCAGATCTAAAATGTTTACGTTATAGTGAAAACTCTCCCGATTCGTGAGCCTGTAATATTACATCCTTTGTTTATGAATCATTGTTAAAGTACTTGGTTTTATCCCAAAATATTTTGCTATGTCAGCCTTTGATTTCACTTTTTGACGATTTCATTTATATTTTGTAATTAATGACAAAGTTTTTCTCTTCTGTTGTGTGGATGCCATGTTGTTACTTAAGATTAAATTAAACAACTAACAAAAAACATATCATATTTTTATTTACCTTGAAAAGAACTCACTATGTATGATACTTATCTTTAATTATGAGTTAAAATCAGTTACTGCTACCCCGTATATGGCCCCAACAGAATGACAGTAATTAGCATGATCTAATCTAAATTGTTCACACTTCCGTTCAAAATACCACTTCAATATATCTGGGTGAAAGTCATAGAATTTGCTCTTTCGGGACCAAAAAAGTGTTCAACATAACCAGGAATTCGATATAAACCAGTTCAATATAAGCAGGATTTTTTTTTGGTCATAAAAAGGTGTTTTGCAGGGGATTTTTTTTGTCATGCGGGTGTTCAATATATGCGAGTTCAATATATCCGGGATATACTGTATTAGTTACAGGGCGAGTTTGGGACTTAATATAGTTTATACGGGGTCAGTAAAATCTCTATTGGGTTAGGGCGAAATACCCAATGATATTGACAGAAACTAGTGAGATGTAACCCAAGAAGTCTGCACATGTACTTATTTATGTTACCCAAGGATGTTAATACACAGTCATGATACTCAAAAAGATTATAGTTACTCATGTAGTTTAGGATGTATTCACTTCCTCATGTTACCCAGTAAAGTGATTTCTCATGTTACCAAGGAAATTTATACTTACTCATGTTACCCAGGAAGTTCTGGGTAGACATTCTTATGCCTTTCTGTTCCTGCTCGTAATCTTCCCATGCAGCCTTTCTTTCCTCTTCTGACAATTCTTCATCAGTTTTATTTTCTAGCAGGGAGTCATGTTCATGATAAGTCACTATCCAGTCTTTATGACTCTTGAACAGTTCAGCAAGCATGTGATCCTACATAAGTAAAAAAAATATGACAAATGTAACCTGAGATAACAAATGACTTAGTAAACCAACAAGAAATCCACCGATTTAAATGTCTCGCCTTGTTAGTTTTTGATCGAGTAAAATTTTTTTACTTTAACATAAATTTTCACATTTTGACAAGCAGCCGCTGCTGTCACTGCTGTCTATGACACCAGAAAAGTAACACCTTATGGCAATGCCAGGCTTGACAAAAAATATCTATTCTAGACAAAATCTACAATCCTGGGGCATCTGTCTTTGGTTTATAGAGGTTCCAATGTATAAATGACTATGTTTATTGGATTTCAAAAGAAGATGTGCATAACACAATGCTGAACCAGAATTCATTTCTGTGTAAAGTTAGTGAGTAATAAGTCAAGTTAATTAGGTCAAAACATGTCTTTTCACAACCACTACTCATGCCAAATTGAATTGAGTAATGGAGTTTTACGTCCTAGTCAAGAATATTTCACTTATATCCAGACGTCATCAGCTATAGGCGAAAGTGCTGAAATTTTGCCTGTGCATTGCACTGATGGCATTATGCAGCAGGGTTATTTATCGTGCCATGCCTACCGTGACATGGGACCTAGTTTATTTTAAGTTCCCATTCGAAAGAACTGTGGCTATCATTTTGTAATGCAGAGTACTTGGTGTAAGAACAGTCACTACCCACTTTCAAATCTTTGGTCAGATCCAGTTGGGGTTCCACTTATGGACCTCCCACTTATGGAGCCTAACTGAATTGAATTAAGACTGAATTGAAATAAATATGAAAGGTCAGAATTAGAGATAAACACAGGGCATAAATCTGATCTTAATTACAAGTAAAAAAATAACTTTGTCATTAACAGATAAAACTATACATTTTCTTAGTGTGAATAACTGGCATACTGACTGTCCAACAGCAACAGGTAAATTTTACTAACATAAGTTTAGTTTTTGTGTATATGCAACAAGTAATTATCACAATCATTCCTAACATTTTTAGACCACTACCGTAGCTCAGTTGGTAAAGTGCTCATTTCATATGTGGGAGGTCAGGGTTCAAACCCTGGCCGGGTCTGACCAAGACTTAAAAATTGGAAATGACAGTTCTTTCGCCAAGCACTCAACATTTAGAAATGGAAGTCACTGGGTACTGCAGAGAGACCTTAAAAACTAATGGCCCATGTCGCGGCAGGCGTTGCACACAAAAAAACCCTCCCCGCACATTACCCTAACTGCACTGCAAAGGTAATCAAAGCACCGGAGGTGCCGTACGAACAGAGAGCATGGAAACGCAAGAGGCTTTGAAAGTAAGTGTAGGTAGTATTACAATCTGCCTTATCCCATTCCATTTCTATGCGAGCAAGGTTGTAAAACACCATATGGAAGGGGAGTAAGAATTTATGACTGGAAAAGTGTCCATTATATTTTTTGTATTAGTGTTGGCAAATTACCACATTCAGAAGAGTCTGTGCTGAAAGAAAGGTCCTTTCACATTCCAAGCATTTCTC
Source organism: Tegillarca granosa (assembly GCA_029721355.1). Lineage (NCBI taxonomy): Eukaryota > Metazoa > Mollusca > Bivalvia > Arcoida > Arcidae > Tegillarca > Tegillarca granosa. Next base: position 9,176,618 of record CM056604.1, read on the forward strand.
CAAGAAAAGACAAAAACGTTCATACGTAACATTTTTAATTAATTACACAAACAGAAAGATGTTTTTATGGTGTCATCAATCGTTATATTTCTCAATAACGACAAAACGGTTCCGGGACATTTCGGCCCATAAAAAAACGGACCATGACAATATCGGCCTATAGCCAAATCGGCCTATAACAAAATCGGCCCATGAAATAAATGCCTTTATCAAAGATTGCTACTCATTTCGTTTATTTGCATTGTTGTGCATAAACATGTGTTAGTATTATTATGCTTTGAAACATGTAAATTTCAGTAAATTTATTCAAAGCAATACAAGAATTAATTCAAATTATCATTTCTAATCAAGTCTACCACTAATCTATTAAAACTCAAATAATGGATTATATATATGTCTCTTTTTTTTTTTTAAAATGATTAATTTAAAGACAGGAAGGTGTACCTATACTTTGTTTTAATCTTAAAAATTTTTAAAAAATAGATAATCTTAATTATAATCTTAATTTAATATTTGTATTATTATGATGCTTTAATTACATGTAGTGTGTAAAGAAAAATAACCATAAGAATGAATTGAAAAGAAAGATCCTTTTCTTGTAAATATAATTTGTCTTTAAAAATCCTGATACTTTAGTGTTTTTACATAATTGTAGATTCATACAAGTTACATTCAAACTGTCTTTCTTCTACGCTATCTGCACGAACTAGTTTAGATCGATCAGAATCGACGAGTCTTACAGTCATGAGTGACTCTGACTAAAACATTTGTGAACGGAGTGTGTGCATCATTTATAGGTTGATCTAATATGAAATAAAAAATAATAATTTCTTTTAAAAATAAAATTAAAACCAAGGCATAAGTCATGACAAAGTTGTCCAAATTTAGGTGTATTAAATATTTTGAATATATTTTATTATGGGCCGATATTGTCATAGGCCGAAATGTCCCGTAGCGCGACAAAACAACTACAAATGATGGTTGCAAAAAACTGTTTATGCCGCGAATCAAGGACCATCGCGAATTTAGGACCGACGACGATATACAAAATACACGCCACCTTCCGAGGATTTACCCTAAAGCTTTCCATGTAAACTTCTAGAGTACATCTTGCACAATCGACAGGAACTCGTGAAATCTCTCAGCAATAGCTTTTTCCGGTCGATTTCACAATGCTGCTCTCAAAATCGTGTATATCATTTTTACGCTACGTCGACAAAATTAAAATGTAAACATGTCTACATCAGATATAGGTCAAATTTTGTTTGGGCTTCGAGGAGGGGATTGGAAGGGAAACGAATGAAAACAAATACATTCCTATAAACATGACATTTGCTATCGTGCATGTAAGACATGATTTCTTTACAGCACTTTCCGCAACCTATACTTTTACTTACACGCTCAAACTTCGGGTAATGTTAAAAAAAATATTGCTTTATTTACTGTGGTTCACTCTTCTCGCCAAAACGAATGCTACCAAGAAATGACACGTCATATAATTCATCCAATCAAAAGAGACCGTTTAAATTATGGGATATCCGCGAAAATGTTGCGAAAATAGGTCTTTGTTTACATAAACTGTTCATGTATTCTTCCGCTGCGCCGCATTATATCCTTTCCACCCAAAAGTTTCTCCACAGAATCTATGTATAAATTTTATTTTCAATACCACATACATTCATCGTTGTGCGGTAACCCTCAGCACGTACTTATCACCCGCAAACTACCGTACTATATTCCACATATATTGCCCAAGGATTTGACATAGCGGTGACATAGCTTGTCCGATTTAAAAAAAATTGAATTTCTTCACTGACATTAGGAAAAATGTTTCGTTTAACATTTCCCCGTTTTGGGTTTACTTGCCCCCATCTATTAACATCTCTGTCACCCTGTATCCCTATCCCATTTTAAAGATATCTACGATTTCCTTGCCAAATGCTTGCGAAGTACGTGACAATACATCACAGAGATTCCTCTCTGTTCGTAAAAATTTCTGGCACTTCACCTATAGTTTTTGACGTCTTGATATAAGTGAAATATTTTTGATTGGGAGGTAAACCCTATTAAATCAAATCAAATCCTTACATTTTTATACTGAACAAGAATAAACACTTTAAGTATGCATTATGTTCATGTAGATTTACAAAATAAATAAAAATTAAACTTGCCAAAATAAAATCATAATTATTCATGTTACCCTTAATATTAATTTTCAACTTGACAAAGCTTAAGTAAAATGCAAAATCTTCAAACCTGCATGAATAAATAAATAACCTTATACACCAAATATCTAAATCAAATCTCACCTTTGGTAATACAGGTGTAGGTCTTTCAGTTCTATTGGGATCATCCAATCTGTCAGGTTTGAAGGTATACAACTCCTGGAGATCTGAAGCGTTAAAATGTCTCTCTATCTGGTGTTCATCGACAACTCGTTGTGATAATGACAGTTTAATAATTTGTCTTTCATAAATTTTTTCCTCCATGGTAGCCTAAAATAGAAAAAAAAACAAAAAAACAAAACAAAAAACACTACATAATAATAAAGAGAAAGATGAACATGGAAGTCATTTTCTTCAATACCACAAATATCAGTAATTCAGTCATTATTTAGTCCCTACAATTTCTTATTTTGTCTTTGTTTCAATTCGAAAAATAAAAGTTCTCCTAAACCTCAAGTCAAAAAATTGTCTCATGTACATGTATGTTGATTTGTCAAGGTTTCATTGTAGAAAACAAATAGTGAGATGCAAATCCTTGTTAAATGAATTGCCTATCAGTTGAATATTTTACAATTTTATTTATCTATTATTTAAACTTTGTGAGATATGAAAGAGTCATAGAGTTTTATGCTGAAAATGACATTATTGTTGTTGTTGTTGTTTTTTTTCCTTTTTTTTTTGTTTTTTGTTTTTTATTGTAAATTTTTGGTACTTTTAGAATGATCTTTACCTGAGCTAAAAACCTGTATACATAAACAGGTTTTGTCTGTCCAAATCGGTAAACTCTAAAAATAGACTGTACATCATGTGACGGGTTCCAAGAGGCATCAAAGATAATGACTCGGTTAGCACCAACAAGATTTATACCAAGTGATCCAGCCTTTGTTGAAATCAAAAACAGACGAGCCCTAAAAAATATTTAAGATAAGTTTCATCCATTTAGTTAAATAACACATGGATGAAATGCATTGTTATAATCCCAATAGAGCAACTAGAGAAACATCAAGTAACTAATAAATAGAAACAGTTTAAGTTCTTTAATATACATGTAACTGTCAGAATAGAGGAGAGTGGAATGGTAGATGTTTTACATCCAAATCAAGATTCTGGAATGTTTATTATGAGAGACCACCACAGAGAAAACCACCAAATCTCAACAAACTGACAAATTTTCTCACACCAGGGTCTGCCCACGTGGCCTACAGTTATTGTGAGGTAATATGATCCCTAGACTGGCAATTTAAAACCACTTGGACACCCCAGTCTTGCTGTCAGACTAGAGCTTGTATTATCATATTCATTAATAGAATTATTAGATTCTTAAAACGTAATGATGTATGCTTATTTATATTGATGTATGGGTAAACTCAACAGAATTTTTTAACACATTAAAAGCTGATGGTTTTACTAGGGGTATGACATTGATGTTCATGTATTTGCAAGCAAATAAAAATCCATTTGAAATCTGTTCAGAGCTAAAACTAACACATATCTATAAAAAAAATTACCTGTAATTTTCTGGGTCATTAAATGCTATAGCCATATCTTTTCTCTGCTGTGGATTGGTTGAGCCATCCATTCTAAAATAATCTTCTCCTTTTGTCCAATGCTTTCCGAAACCTTGATCATCAGCCTAAGATTTAAATATGCAATTAAAATATTAATGAAATAACAAAAATGGATATGGGAACAGCTTTATAGTTTACCTTTGTTTTGGAATTTCATTTGTACACGTATCTAGCACTATTTCATGTATATTGTATTCATTATAGAATATTTACATATATTTAATTTCTATGATACTTATGATTTCCAAAGTTTAATAAAAATTCTTAAAACAAATGTCATTATGCGTGGGAGAAGGTTAAACCGTGTAATGTTTCAGTGTCTGTATATATATATATATATATATATATATATATATATATATATATATATATATATATATATATATATATATATGGGATTCAACATAGGCTAATTCTCCAAACAAGAAAACTTGTATCAAGAAAGCAAAAATTCCTTCCATAGTTCGCTGTTTATATAAACACTGTTGATACAACAGAGTTATGGATGAGAAATGAAATGTTTAATCCCAGTCAAGAAAATATTTAATTGATATCGAGACAACACCTGTTATAAACATATAAAGATGCAATAATTTATAATTTTGCAATGCCACTGTATTCTCACCAAAAAGCCAGTTAACTTTAGAAGGCAGACAGCCTGTGCAATACTCAATGTTAACAAAAAGGATAAATGCATGGCTTTCAAGCATTATACAAAATATTCCAAAAGTATTATTAACATGAAATTCCATGGCCTAAAAAGAGTATGTGTATATGCTAGAAACAGGCTTTAACATTTTTGTTATTCAACAGCTTACCAGTTCCTCGTCTTTTTTATCTTTAGTTTCTTCTTGGTGTTTATTGTCAACTATTTCTAGAAAATCTTCTATCAAATCTAGAGACAGTAAACTTTGACTAAACACCAAGCTACAATGAGATCAAGAATTTTTTTTTGTGAGTTGAATAACACAAAACAATAAATAATTGGTGTTGAATTAAAATCGACATATTTTCAGAACTTTTACATGTATTAAAAATCTAAATTTTTAGCACTATTTCCTATAGTCATTTTGGTAATTTAACAAATTTTTAATTAAAACAAAACATTACAGTGGTCAAGATAAACAGAAATTTCGAGTCTTGTATATTATGATTAATAGTTTTATGCCCCAGTCAAATTTCAATCGCTTATATCAAAATTGTCATTTCAGGTATGTTGGAAGTGATAAAAGGGCTTGGAAAAAATAAAAGCCTACAACCGACCTTTAAAAAGCAAACTGACAAACTTTCTAGCACTAGAATCTGTACAGAGTAGGATATAAACCTAGGCAGAGAGGCTGAGTTATCTGTCTGCAGACACTTTTGCATTCAACTATCTACTAGTACTCATACATGTATTTTAAGGCCCATTTTCTCCAACATTTAATTAACATCAAGATGATAGTAAAACACATTTGTTTTTTTTCCTATTGCTTGATGATTGAGGTTTCAGAAACAGCAAGATGTTAAGAGTGTGCAAGTGCATGTTACCTCAGTCAAGATTTTCTAATACCTAAGATAGCACTTACTGTAGAAACAGTTTAAGAAATGAATCATAAACATGCAATGAACTTTTGTTTTTATGAACTCTTACAGAAAGAGATTAATAAATTGTCAGGTAAAAAGAGGTAACTCAAAGATCTCATATTACCCATACTCACATTTTATCTCCAATTTCTTCACACATCCGTAATATTTCAAACAACAGCATTAGTTTACCACTGAGCTCCATTCTGTTAAAATCCTCCTTTGATACATATTCTGCCCACCATTCTGTGGTTAATGGTTTATTTTCTTCTTCTTCTTGAGCCTTTCTTAACATTTCTGCTAGATCTGAAAAAAAAAAAAAAAAAAAAAAAAAAAAATCAACCAAATAATTAGGTTTTTTTTTCTTGTCAAAAAAAAAAAAAAAAAAAAAAAAAAAAGAAAAAAAAAAAAAAAAAAAGCTGATCTACTGTCTGACCAGCTTATTGTACCCCTCACCCCTCAGTGATATCTAAATACATGTACTTCCACAGCTTAAGTATATTAATGTACATATAAACAGATCTGTAATTAACAGATACATGTAGAAAACCAATATATACATGTATATATTCTTTGTTGACCTAGATCAAGCGTCACCGTATATCAAGTATTTAGATAACTGAGTTTAAAATTAATATCTAAAGAACTCATTCAAGGAACTTGTTATAAAAGCATTTGCATGCCAAATATATGAGAAAAAGTAGAAACACTAACCATTTTTTATTCTTTAGTTTGGACCTGGTCAAGAACCAAACATCATCCTTCACCTTACACAGTTAACACTTTAATTGAAACCTAGAGTGTCATTTTGAACAGGAGACCTAATAAAGAAGAAATGTGGTTCCATGAATAAGATTTTTTTTTTTTTTTTTTTAAATTTTGGAATCATTACCTTCCTCATTACCCCTGGATCTTGTTGTCCATTTCTTGACTACTTCACCAGCAAAAACTTCTCTCTTTCTGAAATGGATAATTCAATCATCATAAGATGTTTTAACTCAACGAAGTACTTGACTATTTCAAAATGGAACAAAATTAAAAATGTTTAAATGGAACATAACTTCCAAGTTTAATAACAACTACTCCCAATTGTATTTTATTTAATTGGATTCAAATACATCCAAATAGTCCAATAATGCATCCAAATCTGTCGAAAGTCATAACATACAACTAAATATATGAAACCAAAAGTAAATATAACTTGGGACAAATTACCCAAATTTCAACCACCGAGGTCATAATACTACTCATTGTCAAAAGCTGATTACAATATTATTTTAACTTAAGCTGGTGATGTTTTGATATAAATAAAAATCATGACTGGAATGTAAAACCCCATTTCACTCATTAACACATGTTCCTGACTTACGGTTCTTCCTTTGCATCACTATTTTCCGATTCTTTTTCCTCCTTTGCTTTCTGTCGACTCTGTCGTGTGGATCTAGTTCTTTTTCCTCCCTTATTTGAGTCACTTTCGCTGTCTATTGGGATTACTTCATCTTCACTACTACTACTACTGCTCTTTTTGCTGCCACTTCCCACAGAATCAGATTCTGACATGGAGTCATCGATAAACTCGTCATCCTCCTCAAACAAGGCCTGTAAATAATGAGCATGAAAGACTCTTTAAGTTATTTGTAAATATACCATCATGTATGTGACATGTCAAAGAAAAAAATACTTGTTACTTTGTGACTTTGGAGAAAATAATGCTAGAAACTTGTATACATTTTTTCAATGAATGAAGAATCCTCTTATCATAATTATGATGTGTAAATTAAATCTAAAACATGTTTTATAATAACATCTCACTTCTATAACACACAAATAAATTCAAAATGTGGTTTTTTAGACAAACTAAAAATAGCATCAAGAAACGAAATATTTTCACAGACGTTGATGTGACATAGCACAAATTGTGCATGGCATCAAAATTTCAAACACTATTTGCTGCACTGGGCATTTTATTCTCGTGATTTTGTAGATAGATGGAAAATAGCATCAAGAAACTTATTTTTCATAAATTGTTAGATCAGAAAACATACACGGAGTTGTGAAAAATTCAAATGACTCTTTATTCTGTTTTTGTGGGTGTTCCAACCACCAATCATACCTAGCAATATTTCTGGTGTACTAATTCATTCTGGCAAGCAGACTGACAAAGTTTCTCACACTACATCTGCCTGTGTAGAATTCAAACCAAAGATATGACACATTGTCAGTCCACTGAAGAATATGTGTGATAGTCGGAAAGCGGGTCAATTTTCAAAAATCGCTATTTTGACTTATGAGAGTATCCAATATTCAAATACATTTTAAAACCTTGTGAATTTAGAACTGAAAAATTTGAAAAATGTTTGAACAATAAAATTCTTCTCAATTTCAAAACAATTAAAATAATCTAAAACATTTTAAAAAAATTCCAAAAAGTCCCAAAATTTGTAAAAAAAAAAAAAAAAAAATCTTGAAGGCAAATCATTGAAAATGTAAAAAAATTTAATTCTTCAAACTGTCAACATATGAATGATGATCCAAAGAATCATTGAACTATTGACCCCAACCCTATTGAAAGCATACAACTAGAAAATAATCAATTTGAACCACTTACAACGGTCATAACTTTTAAACTTTTAACAACAGAAAAATAAACCTAACAGCCCTCTTACCTTGGATGATTTTAATGACTTTTGTTCCTGTTGAAGTAAAACTGTTACATTGCAAGCAAAATTGTAATTTGTTACACAGAAAGGCCATCATGCAGTATGCTTATTATAGGGTAAATGTTTGCAAAGTTTTTCCAGACAAAAGCTGTCTGTATAAAAGTGTAAGTAAATTTAGTGCATAAAAAAGTTCAACACTAAATGTCTAAACTCATGTCGACACCAACAAGGGAGTTTGGTATAAACTCTTTCCTACTTTACCAAAGCAGACTTAATTTTTTTTAGTTATGTCCATTCAAAAAAGATCTCTGTAGATGCCTTATGTGACTACCGGTACCCCATTTTGAACTCTTCAGACGAATTTTGGGTGTGCACAGAGAGTCTAAAAATATTCTGACTCAAAACTTTGATTTGAACAAATATTCTTGCCATAAATTAAAGGATTTTTCTGAGATAATGCAACAGCTTTGTCTGTCACATCTGAGAACTTAATGCCATCTGGTCGACACAAATGGCCACCTGTATTTACATGTATATCATTCTTGTGGAGAAATTTTAACTGAAAATCTACATATATACATGTATTGAGAAAATTCTGAAGTTGCATGTTGTGTATAAGAACAAAAAGTCTCATTATCTTTTCTGATGACTGTCATCTGTCTAACATAAAAATTAAGCATATTGTTATTCCTCATGATAAGTGAATGATGGAAAAAAAATTCCAGATTTACAGTCACCATGTGAAAACAAAAATTGGTGATGTTGGTTGGTTTCAAGAAAGGGAATATGCAAGGCTGATCTAGTCTAATCATTAAGTATGCAGTCAAAATTTTTCATAATTTTTTCAGCAACGTTTTATGAATTCTTTGATATATTCTCTAAAACCATTAGAATTTTCAAAATTTAGACAATAAAAAAAAATCAGTCGATTTCTGACACCTGAAAAATGCTTACCCTTCTCTCTTTAATGACTTCATCCATCTTTAGAACCCAGGGATGTGTCCATATCCTCATTAAATTTTGATAATCCTGGAACAATCTTCCACCTTTGTTTGATACCTTGATACTATCTCCGATTGTCATATTTAAATACCTGGCGTATAATTCCATCTGAACCTTTGATAATCTCACAGAGATAACATATTCATGTTTCTTGGGTAAAAACTTAGTCAGGGCTGAGTAATCCTTTCTCTACAATTATAATATAAATAATGTCACAGTTTGTCAAAGTGTAAAACGAGATTTTGAGTTACTTCAAAGGGTAGGAGAGAATTTGGGTTTTACATATCAGTCTCATTATTTCATTTATATCAAGACAATACTAACAAAAGCAAAAATATTTTTAGTTAAAATGCACGTAAGTCAATGAACAAAGTGTTATTAGTAACAACATGGATACATGATATCTGGTAGAAAATATTTTTTTTTGTGTTTATCAATTCATTTCTGACTTGATTTTTTTTTGACTGCTAATATTTATCAGCAAATAATCCTAAAAAATAAGTACAGTGAATAAAACCTAAGCCATAGTATAATATGTCACAGACAATGTAAAATGGTCTGTAAGTCATATTTGCAATCTTTGCAATATCTTCTATAAATGTGGAAAAATTCCCAGTATTAAAATGGAGAACAAATGCTGTTAATAACATAAAATAATGAATTGATTGGCAATGTAATTTCACACATTCTCTTATCAAACTTTCTGCTCTTTTATCAGTTAATCACAAATTCACTTTGGTCAGATGACAAAAAGATCTTATTATCCTGCCTATTGACTTTTTTAAAATCTAATTTCTGCAATGTTTATATTTTCCAATGCATCTCCTTTGATGCCAAATTCAAAATGATTCATTCCACCCAATAACTTAATTAATTGATATTTGCAAAAAAAGGTGAGGGTTAACATTCGTTGTTATAGAATATCAAATATATTAGTCACTTGACAACAATGAAACCATGTAAGCCCTAGCCCAATACACAATTCTGGAGACTTGAACCAAACTATATTAAAGAAGTTTTACCTGTACACAGCCAGCTAACTTCTCGTGAAGTATATGAGCTCTTCTTTTCATAACTTTAACATCATACATCGTAGAATCAGCACACTGACCATTGCATATAGGATTCACAAATCTGTTTCTGAATTCCTTTGATGTTCCTAACAAGTTTGGTTTGACAAAATTCACCATGCAGTGGTCTGTTTTAAAAAAAATAAATTATTAATTTTGTTTTTCGTAAAGGTACATAGTTCAATAATTCAGTAAAGCTGTATTAAGTTTTTCAATTTTCTGAATTTTTTTTGATTTTCTAAAAATATATTTTTTTAAAAAATAGATATTCTCTAACCACGATCCGTGAGATTCATTTTCTAAAATTTCATTTCTTTTGGCTGTAAATAAATGAAATCCTCTGACCGGTTGGTCAATGTTTAATGATGGTAATTATAAGCTTGGAGCATGCGCATGGATGTACGGAAAAACCCAAGAATCGAAGGTGAAACATGACAAATTGCATTGACTGTCCTTAATTAATGTTCAGATGTATTTGAAATGGTGTTATGTATCCCTTACTAAGTCACAAATGACAAATTTAACAAAGTTCTGTGTTTAATTTATTGTATTTCACCGTTTTTAAAGTTGTGTTTAAATGACCCGGTTTTTGATGACGTAACCATTTTCTAATATTAGATCCCAAATGCTGCATCTCTCTGGGTAATTACTGTAATTTCTGTATTTATTCGAGCTTTTATCGTTGAACCAAATGTAACATTGTTCATTAGGAACATCATTAATTGGACTAGCACCGTTTTAATTTTTTCTTTAGAAAACTTAATGCAGCTTTAATAAATCCATAATACTATAAGTCTGTGGCAATAAACAGTCAGTGTCTTTAAAGCCACACCTATCAAGGCATGACAAAATCAGTATCATAAAAATAAATCTGACAGTGTGAACAACAGCTTAAAATAACTTTAGAAAAATTTCAATTTGTGCTTTGGTGTCAAATCAACATGTATGGAGGGAAAAAATCTAATCTCGCGTATCCTGAATCCTATATACTGTGAAATCATTAATTTTCGTGGTGTTCCAATTTTCGTTGTTTTCGTGGACATCATGACCCACGAATTTACATGTCAACGAATAGATTTGTAAATATCTGAAATTCAGATATTTGCAAATATATTCGTTGACATGTAAATTCCACAAACGCCGGTAAGGTCAATCGGCGGTAGACAAAGGGTACATCACCCCCCCCCCCCCACCCCCCCGAACATTTTTCTGTTTTTGTTCGTATGTTTGTAATAAACACACATCAGATAGGTAAAAAAATAAACATTTAGATTTTTATTTGAAAATATGGTGTTAACATACTGCTTTTTATCTTTTCATAACTGTCCAGTCGTTGGCAATGCAACAAAACGTCAAAAACAGTAAACTTTATTCTGTTTGGTACATCGGGATATCTGTCGTTTTAATTATAAACTATAAGTCGATGTGTGACAATGTCGTATATATAGATAAATGTTCATAAATACCGCTTATTAATATCTTATAAAAATCTCATCGCATATAACAGATACAAAAAACACGTGTAATGCCGTTATCATGCTGTTGTTGGTAACCCGAAAAACGGTCGTTATCAATCTAGCCAGTTCTTGTATATAGAATTCAGGGGAGGTTATTAACTATCTATAAACTGGATCTGTCCGGCACCTGTATGTGTTTGTATACTCTACTAATAGCAGAAACGATGTGAACAGGTGAAGCCACCAGTAATCAATTAACTTGTTAGGTATTAGATCATTACCTGTGAATAGGGAAGTTCAGTGAATCGTGACACTGTCCTGAGTACTTTTAATTGTTAACAAGCCGACATTAAAGAATTTTTAATCAGATTTTGTCTTTCTTTTATAGGGAAAAAGCCGATTCGGATATTTTTTAATGGGCTTTTTTACAGGTGCTTAACCCATGAATTCATCATCCCACGAAATGGTATTTTTTCTGACATCAACGAAAATTGGAGCCCACGAATTTAAATGTATTCACAGTAAAGGGAGAATAAAACTTTCTACACTAATATCTTCTTTGAGTTGAAATCTAATAGACAGTGGAAGAGGAACTGAAAGACATAACTCATTGCATAGAACTACTCAGTCCCTTTACTTAAGAAGTGGTACTTACATTCCACCAAGTTATTCTGTAGTGGAGTTCCAGTAAGTACTACTCTGCGCTTTGTTCTGATTTTATTCATGGCTTTAGAAATAGACGATGTGTCATTCTTAAGTATATGACCCTCGTCACAAACGACTAAATCTGGACCTAAAAATATGGAAAGTGTATAAAATTAATTAAAATAAGCATTACAAAAAAACACAAGTAATAGCATAAACTCCATAAATACTGATAAACACAATGGATTTTTTTTTTATTATGTATCATCATTCCAAGTAACATTGAAATAAAACAATTTGCTAAGAAACCTAAGTATGGTGTATGGATGGGGAGATTAATGGACTTGAAAACAAAATTACTTCAGTTTCATATTCTTTCTGTAAGACATGGATTTAAAACCTTAAACCAGACATTTTTGTTTTGCTAAGGGAGTGCTGATTCTTTTGCTCTGGGTAGGTTTGGAAGTAAATCAAGAGAGACACATAATAAAAGGAACTAGTCTCGAAACTTCACAAAATATGCCAATTAGTGAGTTGACAAAGTTATCTAAGGACATTATAATTGAGCTCATACTGAATTTTTTTGTTTCTTGTGAAATTTAGTTCCTTACTGTAATATTCTAACCATTTTGTATCCATAGTAACTAAATACACAATCATTTTCAAACATACCTGGGTCTGTAAGTGTTTCAGCAAATATTTGTTTCTGTTTTTTGTTACGACACATGGTTCCTCCACTCAATATTCTAAACATTTCATAACCCATGATCATAACGCCCCCGTCATCATGCCAATTTTGTAGCACCTGTGCTCGGTCAAAGTTCTGTTTCACACTTGACAATTCAAACACCTAAAATAAATATTTCATCATGCTGAACTACTGATTCAGTCAAGGCTTCCACGTTTACAAAACAAACAACAGGTAATCAAAAAAGCATTGTCAACAAAAAATTTCCACAGATCTTAATCTTTTAACTGCTTGTAAAAACTGAAACAACAGGCAATCAACAATTCATTGTCAACAAAAAATTTCCACAGAACTTAATCTTACATGTATAACTGCTTGTAAAAAACTGAAACAACAGGCAATCAACAATTCATTGTCAACAAAAAAAATTCCATAGATCTTAATCTTGTAAGTGCTTGTACAAAACCAGAATGTGAACAAAAGCTTTTACCATTACAACTGATTAAAATGTCCAGTATGTAGTAAACAATGACAAAATAAAAATCTACAGGCCCTAGTTTCACAATCATTAACTCATCTGAGTGTACACTCTAACTCAAATTAGGGAAGAAGTCAATGTCAGTTTTAAGACATTACACAGTTAAAATTGAATATCTTAATATGTTATGTTTGAATTGTTTAGTGTATATTTGTTGAACAAAACAAAACATTGTCACGTAAAACTTTTTTTTTTAAATATTGATGAAAAAAATGGGAATAATTGACTTGAGTGTACACTCAATTAAGTGAATGATTGAGAAACTTGGGCCAGGTAATGAAGTGTTATACATCCTTATGAGCGATGTAAAAAATTCATTTTTTAATCAGTATACATGTAAAAGAAACAGTAAACAATATTATGTAGGGCTGGCTCTCGCTGGTGAAATTCAATATCGATTATTGTCGGGAGTAGCCCATCGATCGGTATATGGGTATACCGATATATCGTGCCATCCCTATGTTTAAGTAGCAGTATCAAGCTCTAAACCTTACTGAAAACATTTCTCTACCCAAATTAACAAGAAAATTAGTTTTCATTTTTATAATTGGCTAACCTCTACTTCCTTTTTAGTGTGTTCTTGCCACATTTCAAATTCTCTCTGCCAGTTTAACACAGTGTTTAATGGACATACAACAAGAGCTTTTCTAATTTTTGTTTTCTTTTGATTCACCAACATTGTATGTATAAATGTAATAAGCTGAAATAAAAAAAAAAAAAAAAAAAAATTTATTAATAAATATAATTAAAAAACCAACAAAAAAGCAAGTCCCCAGAAGTATAATTCAAAATATAATAAATCTTGTATAAAAAGATCACACACAGAAATTTAAAAATAGGGATATGATCGACAGGTTCTTTTTGGTTGAATTATCAAACAAACATATCTAAAACTCTGTCTTAATGGACAGATGGTCATTAAAGAAGGTTTTACTGTATTAAATTTGACTCATATGAAAAAAAAAAAAAAAACCAAATTAACTTGAATATAATATGTAAAAAGAAAAATACCAAGGCACTGCACTAACTATTATATGATTGGGGAGTAATAAAAATTTTAATTTACATGTATGACCTAAGAAAACTTAACAGGTATTTTAGTTATTTATTGGACAGGTACATGTAAAGTAACCAATTTATGACTTTTTCAAATGAAAGAGAAATATCTTTTCAATATCACTATAGGTGCTGAAGAAGAATAGCAAGCTGAAAATCAGAATAAAGATCACAGTGCTCATATTGCTCATGACAATCCAATAATGACAATGCTGTGCATGCATGTGCATGTGTGCGTGTGCTTGCATGCTTGTGTGTGTGTCTTTTATCCAGATATGTCCAATTCCTCTACATTTCTGTAAGGACTGGCAATAATTCAGGTACATGTATATCTGGACCAGGATAAAAAAATTTACCGTTAGGGTCTTTCCTAATCCCATACAATGAGCTAATATACACCCAGCCCCTTCTTCTTTCTTGGCCCTTTCCAAAGTTTCCATGGTACAATCCCAAATAAACTGCACAGCTGAAAAGGTAAAATAAGTAAAATGGAAATTAATAAAATGACCCTTTGTTTTTTTTTCTGGACTTTTGGGTTAAAGAAATAAAAATTGACAACGAGACCTTATCAATTATTTGTTGGTTACTTTTACTTAGGGGTTGCTCCGTCTTTCACCATTTTAGCAATTGCTAATTTTTATGATTTCTGGCTCCAAATTCTTGATTTTGGCCAATATTCTTGTTCCAAAATTTTTATCGATTTTATTAAGAGCTTCAGTTTCTGAAATTCAATGAAACTGTTTTATATAATTTTTTTAAAAATTTTACTGTTGATTTTTGGCTCCTACTTTCAAGACTCAGAGCTTACCCTGGTAGTGTTTTTCAAACATACATCTTGATAGATCACCAATGAGTACACAGTAAAATCTAATTGCAATATTTCTTAGTAACTTTACCACTTCCCTTATTATCATAGTATGTGAAATACGAGAATTCACTTCTCATATGTTTTTCTTCATAAACGTTCTTTGACTTGTAAAAGATACTAGAAAATGTTACCATACATCCAATATATGTACACTATATATACATGTACTTGTAAAAGATACTAGAAAATGTTACCGTACATCCAATATATGTACACTATATATACATGTACTTGTAAAAGATACTAGAAAATGTTACCGTACATCCAATATATGTACACTATATATACATGTACTTGTAAAAGATACTAGAAAATGTTACCGTACATCCAATATATGTACACTATATATACATGTACTTGTAAAAGATACTAGAAAATGTTACCGTACATCCAATATATGTACACTATATATACATGTACTTGTAAAAGATACTAGAAAATGTTACCGTACATCCAATATATGAACACTATATATACATGTACTTGTAAAAGATACTAGAAAATCTTACCGTACATCCAATATATGTACACTATATATACATGTACTTGTAAAAGATACTAGAAAATCTTACCGTACATCCAATATATGTACACTATATACATGTACTTGTAAAACATACTAGAAAATGTTAAATTTCTTTATTTTAACTCTTTATTTACATAGATTCCTTACTTACCTTCAACTTGATGTGGTTTTAACTGTCGTACCAGATTTCTATCTATTTCTATAATGGGTTTCTTTGTTTCTTTATCTTCCTCAAGGACTAGTTGTGTTGTCATGGGACATTTGACTGGAGAATTCTCATCTACTTCTTGTACAATGTTGTTGAACTACATGTTGATTAAAAAAATAAATAAAATAGTTATAAATTCAGGTATCATTACTAATTAATACCTCTATTTTGGAAATCTGTTTACACTTTCATTAGCAGTGTTTCTTTCAGAGTAACCAATGAATCACCATTTATATTCAGTTTCTATGATTTATTTTTAAATGCCAAGTGCCAGACAAGGAAGCAGTATCTCAAATTTTAGTCATATACATGACTTGTATTGGTTGGAATCTACTATCGTCCCGCTATCGTGGTGAATGCTTATCCACTAAGGCAGTTTTCCAGGGTAGGAAATACATGTAATATTTGTCCTATTCCAAAGCTATAAATCATTCTTTAACTGAATTTTCAGATGTTTTTATTTTGTATCTCTCACCTGTTTTTGTCTTTCTGCTATTCTTTTACGTCTGTCTTCTTCTGCCTTTACTGCTTCTTTTGTAGCATCAGTTAGTTTTTTATCGGACTTTACTTTCCTAATTTTTCTTCTTTTACCAACACCTCCTGGGGTCTGACTCTCTTCATCAGAACCTTCCCCCTAGAAAATTCATAATGCATTTTGATTAGTTTTAAAGTCAAAATTATATTTCAGATCTATTTAACACCACCACCACCAACAACACCATCACCAACAACAACAACAAATTACTCATATAAATGTGAAAGCTGTACTGTATTTGTAAAGATATATGTACAAGTACCACTGGGTAAGAAAGAGTCAAGATCATTTCACTGGTATTATTGGAGTTTTTGAGCATGACAGAAAAAAAGACAAATTGAAAAAAAAAGATAAATAAATATAAAAGTAATAAATCAAACCCCATTGATCTTTGACAAACCAACTGACAAACATTCTCACACTGATCTTTAACAAACCAACTGATGAACATTCTCCTACTGATCTTTGACAATCCAACTGATGAACTTTCTCCCACAGATCTTTAACAAACCAACTGATGAACTTTCTCCCACTGATTTAACAAACCAACTGATGAACTTTCTCCCACTGATCTTTAACAAACCAACTGATGAACTTTCTCCCACTGATTTAACAAACCAACTGATGAACTTTCTCCCACTGATTTAACAAACCAACTGATGAACTTACTCCCACTGATTTAACAAACCAACTGATGAACTTACTCCCACTGATTTAACAAACCAACTGATGAACTTTCTCCCACTGATTTAACAAACCAACTGATGAACTTACTCCCACTGATTTAACAAACCAACTGATGAACTTACTCCCACTGATCTTTAACAAACTGATGAACTTACTCCCACTGATTTAACAAACCAACTGATGAACTTACTCCCACTGATTTAACAAACCAACTGATGAACTTACTCCCACTGATTTAACAAACCAACTGATGAACTTTCTCCCACTGATTTAACAAACCAACTGATGAACTTACTCCCACTGATTTAACAAACCAACTGATGAACTTACTCCCACTGATCTTTGACAAACCAACTGATGAACTTACTCCCACTGATTTAACAAACCAACTGATGAACATTCTCCTACTGATCTTTGACAAACCAACTGATGAACTTTCTCCCACTGGTCATTAACAAACCAACTGATGAACTTTCTCCCACAGATCTTTGACAAACCAACTGATGAGCTTTCTCCCACTGATCTTTGACAAACCAACTGATGAACTTTTTCCCACTGATCTTTGACAAACCAACTGATGAATTTTCTCCCACTGATCTTTGACAAACCAACTGATGAGCTTTCTCCCACTGTTCTTTGACAAACCAACTGACAAACTTTCTCACACTGATCTTTAACAAACCAACTGATGAACTTTCTCCCACAGATCTTTGACAAACCAACTGATGAACTTTCTCCCACTGATCTTTGACAAACCAACTGATGAACTTTTTCCCACTGATCTTTAACAAACCAACTGATGAACTTACTCCCACTGATCTTTGACAAACCAACTGATGAACTTTTTCCTACTGATCTTTAAAAAACCAACTGATGAACATTCTCCTACTGATCTTTGACAAACTGATGAACTTTCTCACACTGATCTTTAACAAACCAACTGATGAACTTTCTCCCACTGATCTTTACAAACCAACTGATGAACTTTCTCCCACTGATCTTTACAAACCAACTGATGAACTTTTTCCCACTGATCTTTGACAAACCAACTGATGAACTTTCTCCCACTGATCTTTACAAACCAACTGATGAACTTTTTCCCACTGATCTTTGACAAACCAACTGATGAATTTTCTCCCACTGATCATTAACAAACCAACTGATGAACTTTCTCCCACTGATCATTAACAAACCAACTGATGAACTTTCTCCCACTGATCATTGACAAACCAACTGATGAACTTTCTCCCACTGATCTTTGACAAACCAACTGATGAACTTTCTCCCACTGATCTTTGACAAACCAACTGATGAACTTTCTCAAGGTTGGATCTGCCTCAATGGGATTCAAAACTAGGCTTAAAGAGGTGCTGTGGTCCATAAAGTGGGGCCAAACACCACTGTTGCACTTTTGTCATACAATAGCAATACCAAAATTACCTCATCAGAAACATTATCTCCATCATCTTCAGAACTACTCTGTTTTTTAATTCTTCGACGTCTTTTTCCCTTCTGTGGTTCTTTCTTGCCTTTAGCACCTTTCTTGCCCCTTTTCTTTTTCTTGTCAGATTCACTGTCACTCTCACTTTCACTTTTATCTCCAGAAGAACTGGCTTTTCTTTTCTTCCTGCAGACACACACAAAAAGTGTACATGTACACTTTAATTTATCAACAAAAATGTTACAAAATGTCATTCAAATTTATCAGTGTATCAGAAAAACCACCAACATTTGCTACTGTAAATTTGGTGTGTAGTGGAGTAATTGTATTTTACCTCTGATCAAGATTCTTTAAATCATATCAGGACAGTTATGGGATAGTGGAGGAAACTGGAATGCCCAAGTAAATCACTGATTTCAGACAAGCATGTTGGCACTTTCTCACACTACCACTTTAAAGTAGGATTTAAACCTAAAAGGTGAAAAGTGCTTTCATCTGTAAGCCATCATTTTAGACCATTTGGCTACCAAGACCCGCTGGTAAATCGGGAAAACTCTGCATAAGAAAATTTTCCTTAGTAGGAACATTTGGATTATTTTTGCTCTCTTTTTTTTTTTTTTCTTTTTTGATGTCAGGTGCCAGTTATCACAAATCTTTTAGTTAACCACTTTAAATTTCAACATTTGAGATGGTTTGAATTTAGCATCTTATTTCACAGATTTACATGAAATAAAATGATCCCGAAAAATTTCTGATTAACAGTATCAAAACCATTAATTTGCCATTTGTTTACAAAAAACATATGTATTGAACAAACAAACAAACAAACATACATACATACATCATACATACATACATACATACACACACACACACACACACACACAACACAACACAACACAACACACCACAATACAATACAATACAATACAATACAATACAATACAATACAATACCATACATACATACATACATA
The DNA here is from genome assembly GCA_029721355.1 of Tegillarca granosa. Taxonomy (NCBI): domain Eukaryota; kingdom Metazoa; phylum Mollusca; class Bivalvia; order Arcoida; family Arcidae; genus Tegillarca; species Tegillarca granosa. The sequence goes on from CM056604.1 coordinate 9,196,334, forward strand.
CATACATACATATATATATATAATGTATATATATATATATATATATATATAAAGATATATTACTCTCTAAAGATTCTGCGATATTCAGGAAAGATACAATTTCAGCCATATTTCGAACACTAGTAAAGAAGATGTTAAGACTCTAATTAAGCATGACAAGATACATGAAATAACTTGAATAATTATGACATACCCTCGTTTTTTCTTCGGAGTCTGAAAATCAGAATCACTATCGGATAGTTTTGCTTCTAGAAGTGAACAGCGAGTTTTCTTCTTCTTTGGTGAGCCGATTACATCAGAGTCTGTATCATCACTGGCTTTTGAATCCTCCTGGGAAGATTTCTTTTTATTGGCTTTCTTTTTGGGTGAATTTATAACAACTTCTGTAAAATAATATAAAACAGTTAAGTAAATGGTTTTTTTGGGAGTGGGGAGACGGAAAATATTCAGAGTTCAGTAAAGAGAAATGGCTTCTAAGACATAACTTTTAAAAACTTATCCTGAAGATAAACAAAAATATTCATAAATACATCCATGTATAAGATCGTAATAAAAAAATTCTTAAATACATCCATGTATAAGATGGTTAACCTTAACACAGCACCAATATAAAAACATACATACAAAAATTTACAAAATAACCAAGGTTAGCATTCGATAATATCAGGCTAATTTAATGTTCTTCAAATGCTTTGTTGGGCATCAAATATCACATGAAAATGGTATAATGTTGGCACAAAGATGTTTTATGTTGTTGATCTTTCAAACCTAAAACGGTTGACCGGAAATTAATTGCTAAGAAGGTTAGCATTCGATAATATCAGGCTTATTTAATGTTCTTCAAATGCTTTGTTGGGCATCAAATATCACATGAAAATGGTATAATGTTGGCACAAAGATGTTTTATGTTGTTGATCTGTCAAACCTAAAACGGTTGACCAGAAATTAACTGCTAACAAGGTTAGCATTCGATAATATCAGGCTAATTTAATTTTCTTCTAATGCTATGTTGGGCATCAAATATCACATGAAAATGGTATAATGTTGGCCCAAAGATGTTTTATGTTGTTGATCTGTCAAACCTAAAACGGTTTTGACCGGAAATGATTATCAAATCCACAACTTTTTACAGTCACGTACCTGAATCACTGCTACCATCTTCAGTTGTAGAATCTTGTAATTCTTTTAATAAATCCTCTTTAGCTTTATCATTTTCATCCTTGTTTTCTTCTTCTGTGTCCTGTAAGTCAACAAATTATATCTATATTATATAATTCTACTTAGTGATTTTTCTACATACTTCTTGTTATTTTGTTTAACCTCCCTTTAGCAATTGTTTTAGTTTAAACAATATTTTATTTATATATCAATACAAGTACAAGTTTGAAACATACACATACAAAAATACAATTAAAGGATTCAGGAACAAGACATAGTGTCTTATATTAACCTGTCTAATTAATTTTTAGCAATTTTTTTTTTCTATTTTCAACAAGAGCAAGGTAATTATTCTCTAAGGATTAATCTAAGAGCAAGTTTGTGTTTGCCCAAGAAGTGTGTGTGTATTATGCTCTTGCCTTGTACTAGCCTTCACTCAAGATGATTTAATGTTGAGGTGCTACCTCACTGAGTCAGTATACCACAAACAGGCATACTACTTCCCCATTCACATTATCCTGGTGCCAGTTGTAACAGTCAATATTCTGTCCCCTTAAGGTTATTTCCTCATACTTGACTTGAGCACAATTCACAATTTTGGTACATGATGTAATTACCTGTTTTTCAATTCATGCTTTTCATTTTTGTGATTTGCAAATACATTCTGATTATAGCAAATAGGAAGTGCTTCCAAAGAGGTTAGGCTAGTACAATAATGATAAAGGCATATAGACTTGTGTGCTTATAGACCACAGTGCTTCTTACTGCCTAGGTTTAAACCAAACACTCTAGGAAGATCAAAGTGTAGTTTGTTTACTAAAGATCAGTGGTTTTCTTCAGGTACTCTGATATTTTCTGCCACCCAAGAACTGACTGCCTTAATACACATGTAAATAAAGGAATCTTGATTGGGGCATTAAACTCCAATACTCAACAATTATAACCTTCTCTATGTAGTACATGTACATGTACATGTCTCTCATATTTTTTTTTCTGAACCATTGCCTTGGCCTGTTAGTTTAAACACGGTGCTTGATATTTCCATACCTCATCATTTTTATCAAATGGAAGATCTCCAGTTTCTTCTTTCTCTTCCTCAGTTTCGTCATCATAATTATCATCTTTGTCATCATCACCATTGTCATCATCATCACTGCTACTGTCATCAGTTTTTTTCTTACCTAAAATGAAGAAAATTTTTTATTTTTTAAACAGATTTATGAGTTAATGAGATGCTCTTTACAGTTATTATCATTGTTTTTTTTTTTTACATGCCCATTTTTTGTGACAATTTTGAGTCCAACAACAGTGATATGCTCCATTAGATTACTGCCCTTGCCAAAGTGATTTGTAATGATAAACTGTGCAAGTTAACGACACTTGGTGGCTTAGGTTGATTTAAAAATTTACCTAGCTGACCTTTTGGAACAGCTGGCAAATGTAGAAAGAGAGTTGAGTAGAGTAATGGTGTTTAATGTCTGAGTCAAGAATATTTCACTTGTATTGAGATGTGGCTAGCTAAAGTGCAGAAATTTTGCCTGTGCGTTAGGCTGATGGCTTTATCATGCCATGTCTAATGTGCCATGGGACCTCGTTTATTTTAAGATCCCATCTGAAAAAATTGTGACTTTCATTTCCTAATGCCGAGTGTTTAATGAAAGAACATTCACTACTCAATTAGAAGTCTTGGATCAGACCCAGTTGGGGTTCGAACCCACAACCTCCCACTTTCGGAGTGAACACTTACCAACTGAAAATAAAACTTTAAAAATCAAATTCTGAAAATTAATGGGGAGTTCTTTGAAATTCAAAAAGGATATTAATGGCATACAAAGGATTAAAAATCTAATTCTAAAAATAAGGATTTCTTGGAGATTCAAAAAGGACATTTTTTGTGGGCTAGGGGGATTTGTTAATTTCAGGGGAAAAATGTTACATTTCTTGAGGGGAATAATACAAGGGAATAATACCAATATTCAGTTTTCAAATAGCACTAGATTAATGTACTTAAATCCAAATTGCCAAGAGATAAATACATCTGTTGAATGACATAATGACTTCCTATACAGACTGCAACAAAACCTTTTAGTTATATAATTTTAGTAATGATTTAAGATCAATTACTTTTTTTTCTTTTCTTTCTGGTCTTTCTCACTCTTTTTAGCATCTTTCTTCTTTTTCCTTTATCAGCACCACTGCCACTATCATCATCATCATCCTCTGATTTTTCTGCAGCTTTTTTCTTTTTCTTTCTTGGTGTGTCTTTAGATAACTTCTTAATTTCATCATCTAAGTCAGAATCAGAGTTCTCTGAACCAGAATTCTTTTTTGATTTCCTCTTCGACTTTTCTTTTTTGTCCTTAGATTTTTTACTGTCCTCAAAGTCATTTTCAGAATCATAATCACTCTCCTCTTTATCTTCATCATCATCTTTTTTCTTTTTGCTGCCAAATTTAAAACTTATATTAAGTTTGCCTTTAGACTTTTCTTTCTCTTTCTCTTTCTTCTTTTCTTTTCCTTCTTGTCCTTTTTAGTTCTTTCTTTTTTCTTCTTGGCTGAAATATGAGCAAGAGTTGTCAGAAGGTTACACAATTAAAGTGGGAAGAGCAACCCAGTCTAGAAAGTATATACAGATGATCAGTTAAAGGAAAAAAACCAGAGTGCTGAAAGAAAACAACAACCATCTGCAGGCAAACTGACAAAACTCACACTAAAATCTGTCAGAATGGGATTCGAAAAAGATTCAGATCAGGAAGCAAATGCTTTTGATTGCTAAGCAACTGAGGCCCTAAGAAGGACATTGAAATTTCTTTATAAATTGTAGTCTCCACATGATTGTAATTAAATTCTGATCACTCTCATTTCAAGAAAATCTAATTATGCTGAACAAAGTCAGGACCAAGAAGGTTTACAGCTGAACAATGAATGTGAATATCAAAATATTTCCAAGATAAAAATAGAATTATCCACCTGTGTAGCACAAAATAGAAAGAATTTTAAGCTTATTTCCAATACTTTTATCCAGATTAAGTTTTAGCAGGTTCTGGGCTTGAAAATATTACACTGAGGCCAAGATTTCATAATCTTAAACAATATGGGAGATACTAATTGCAATTAAAGCTTTTTCCCCTTTTGTAGTGTCTAAAGTACAAGTACTCATAATAGTGCAAATGAGTTCCATTTCAGGATTAGCTATAAATGATTTTTTGTGACATGAAGTTACTGTAGCTTTTCTTTAAAGAAATCTTTATATTTTGAACAAGATTTTCTGAATTAGTTAAGAGAACACATTCCTGCTTCTGCATCAACTTGAAAATACTGACCACTTACACCCATTCCGAGGCATCCAAGGCCTTCCGTACATCATTATAAACTTATCTTACTTATGATCGAGAATGTCCAAAGGACAACCTATTTTCAACATTTAAGGAGACAAAAGGTATCCCTGCCCTATGGGGTTTTAGGGTAACATTATATTCATAAACCCACCTTGTCTGTTTTTTCTTCGTTTTGAACCACCCCAAGAATCATCAAAATCTCCCGAACTAACTTCATCCGATTCATCATCTGATTCATCGCTGGTACTTGTATCAGATTCATCTGTACTTTCTTCTGATTTGACTTCTGTGTTTGCTTCATCTTCTTTATCAGTTGCCTTAGCAGTTGATTCACTGCCATCAACTTCCATTTTTTCTTCCTCATCTTTAGATCTCTCCTCTTCTTCTTCTTCTTCTTCTTCTCCATCTTTATTATCACTGGCGGCAACATTTTGATCTGTTTCAGCATTATCATTTTTTTCTACTTCTGTCTTTACTTCCTTCTTTATTTCAATATCATTTTCCTCCTTCTTAATATCTTCATTCTCTTTAGTTGCCCCATCTATAGTCTGTGAGACATCCATATTGACAAGATCTGGATTTGACGCTGCATTCTGATACCCCGGGTTATCACCCATCAGTGTTGCTGCTAGTAGACTAGAAGATTTGGGCTGAATGCTTTCTTCACTGTTTTGCATCAGAGGAAATGGCTGATTAACAAAACTTGTATTTGTATTAGAATTGTAATTAGCTACAGTTGAAATCTTATCAATTTGTTTCAGTTCATCTAAAAATAGATCAACCCCGCTTTTCACACATTCCACTGCTTTCTTTCGATTTTCAAAAGTAATCCCGCTCATCATAAAGTCCTGCTCTTGATCATTTTGAATGTTAACACGTATAGATGAAAGTAACAATTCCAGAGAATGAGTTACAGATATAAGTTTATCAATCACTGCATGTATATTCCTGGGATGGATACTATTACCAAATATTGTATTAGCGTCTATGTTAGGAGTGTTTTTAGACTGTAAATAGACATATTGAATTTTTGTGTTCACTGGGGGCTGGTTTTGTACTGGTGTTGTGGAGAGTAATGATTTGACAGTTGAAGGTGGCTTCTTTTCACCGTTCTTTTCGACATCTACTTTCTTGTCCTCGGATTCTGATTTTTTATCCTCCTTGTTTGTCTTGGGAGTATCAGTTTTACCTTTATCCTTATTACTGACTTTATTTTGTGCCAGCTCAGCGACTGATTTCTTTTAGTGTCTAAAATTTTCTGTTTCTCTTTTTCCTTTTCTTGAGCAATTTTTTCTAAGATTTTATTACAGCTTTCTACTAATCCATAAAGACGTTTCGGATTACACATGTAGCACTTCCACTGACTATCTGTAAAATATAAACAAATAAAAACTTGAATCATCAACACATTTAGCTCAGTCAGACTTTGGTAATATATAAGGAGCAAGTAAATAAAATGGGGGATTTTTATGAAGAAAAACACAAAAAATATTAGACTTTGGGACTTCAAAATACTGCGAGGATAGGTGAAGTAGCAAAGTTACTATGGGGTATTGTAACTGGATTTTTAGTAGCATGTTATACACGTACATGTATATGTTATTTTTCATTTTGTTTACAATTTAAAAACCAACCTAACATAGACAAAAATTATCTTAAAGCATATCATTATTTTGAAAAGCATAGTGCATAGGACTGCTGTTTTTATACGAAATCTATCATAAAAATCAAGTTCAGGTAAACATGGCATTCATTTGAAAAGAGTGAAGGCAGTTGAGATTCTTTCAATTGAATCACAGCAAAAAGTTCCATGCTTGGAGAAAACCATCAAACTTAAGAAACAGACCTGATGAACTATCTAAAACCAGGATCTGCCTGGTTCATAACTAAATGTAAGTGGTAAATTGCACTTAAATTCCTAATAATATGCATTAGATCACTCAGTCACAAAATCAATGAGTAATCTTAAAATAAGTAACTAAATGTAATTATTTTTTTATTTTATAAAATGGCATCGAAAAATAATTTTAATTATCTGTGTGTTACTTTCAAGAATGAATGCGAGTAAAATCTTTGTTAAGTTCACATAATACCAGTCCAACAAGATGCCAAATGAATGGGTGCCAGTAGATGCCTTGTGGCTGATTGAATGGCATTGTCTAAGAAGTAATGTACCCTCAATCCCTCCATGTTACTGAAACAGAGATAGGTACTAGCCAGATAAGCCTATAGACCCAAAAGGAATCAAGACAACTACCCACCTTCATCCTGAACTACACTAAGTTCCGATCTTCCTAGATTCCTGACAATACAAGATCTACAGAATGTATTATTACAGAAATCACATCCAAACAGTTTTCCTCCTTCACTACACCATCGACACTGTTCATCTAATCCATCTTCATCTTGTGTGATTGGTCCACTTTTAAAAAACTTGTAACAGGACTGAAATCAAATGATACATTTACATACATAGGTACCACCATTTTTGTATTCCATACAGTAGAATAAATGCAAAAACCAAAATGGGGAAAAAAATGGAAAAGCCAAAATCTCAAGTACACTAAAAGTTATCTAGAAAAATACTTTATCAAGACATTATTAATACAGTTTGTTAATATCAAAACAAAAACAAAATGACAGGTTTTAAGTTTAAGGGCTTTACTCAATGAAAATCAATAAAACTGTTATAAATAGGACATCTATGGTATTACAGATTTAGCATCACTCCTTCATCAGTGGCTAATCAAAGAAAGTGTATTTATATGAAAAGATCTTTTTTTTTAAAAAAAAAAACACCTGTATACCAGAGTTTTGTTAGTTTAATGAAAATTCAAAACATTATTAAATTTATCTTATGAACAAAGGTTTTTGTCTAAATTTATTCTGGTTTGATAATAATCATATACATTATTTTTTGAAATTTCAAAACTATTGACTAATATAGGAAGCAAATTTTGGCTGACCCCTTGGTTCAGCTAATGCAGCCTTGAACATCTGGGATCTGATGGAAAGAGGGGTAAAAATATTTAAAATAAACACATTATTTCCCAAAAATGAGAACTTGAAAATTTTGTAAATGTGATTTTTTATTATCAAAATACATCCATACCTTACAAGTCAGAACTTTTAAATCTGGATGTTGTCTTGCTTCTCCTGGCTGATTTGTATTTATTTGTTTACCACAAGCTGTACAGGTTACAATAGACAGATATCCAATATCTAAAGTGACAATGAAATATATTTTAAACCAATACACCTGATTTATCAAGAACATGTTAATTTTTAGAGAGAGAGAGAGAGAGAGAGAGAGAGAGAGAGAGAGAGAGAGAGAGAGAGAGAGAGAGAGAGACACAGAGAGAGAGAGAGAGAGAGAGAGAGAGAGAGAGAGAGAGAGAGAGAGAGAGAGAGAGAGAGAAAACAACTCCAGTTACTATAATTATTGAATATTGTTAAAATATCAATGGAACTGTGGTAAAAACATGTAGAAAAGAATTTTATCAGTGATTTTAACTGCTTTAAAAGACAGTAAATATGAACCCGGAGTGGAGGCAGTCAAATTTAATTATATAATTATGTTAGCAGTTTGGCTATTATTACTGAGAATTGATAAAATATGAATGAAATTTTGTTACACTTCATGTTGAAGAGATACATGAAGATATATCTCAAAAGTGATTTTAACTGCTTCTAAAGACAGTATATTGGGATCTGTAGTTGGGAGAGAAAATGGAATCTGGAGTCAAGTTTTTCAATTGACCTAGCTTAGCTTTTCAGATTACAAACCTGATTTCCGTTTAGTAGATGGGAATTCTGGTCCTTTAAATGAACTGTTACTGTCTTCTACAGCTTCTGGTTCAACTACAACAGTTCCTGTAAACAATGAACATAAAAATTAGCTTGAGAGAGAGAGAGAGAGAGAGAGAGAGAGAGAGAGAGAGACAGAGACAGAGAGAGAGAGACAGAGACAGAGAGAGAGAGAGAGAGAGAGGTTTCATTCTTACAAATTAAACAACAGGACCCATCATAAATCATAAACTTCAGATGAATTAGTTCTTAACTGAAAAATTTCAATACAATAGCTTGTGTTAAAACTTTTTTCATTGCCAATCGTAAATGATTAAATTAGGGATTACCATACCTTCTGGTAATTCATCAGGGATGGCATCATCACCGTTCACTTCCATTTTATCTCCATTCACTGTATCATCATCATCATCATCTCCATTTATTTCTTTATCTGTGGTGGAATTCTCATCGTTTCCATCTTCATCAGAGTCATCGAAGACTTTACGTACAACCTGTGGTTTCCTTATTTAAAAATAAAAAATAATAATATAATAAATTTTCATTGTCCCATATTTTAAAGTTCCAATTTATATTATAGTTAACGGTTTTTAATTGACTTCCTGTGACTAAGAACACTATGATAAACAATGTCAATAGTTTAAAAATTTTCTTGGAAGAATTTGTTAATTTTTCAGTCAAATACATACCATTACAGTAGCTCAGATGCTAGAATGCTTGCTTTATATGTAGGGATTCGGGGTTTGAATCCTGACTGGGTCTTACCAAGACTTAAAAAATGGTAGTGCCAAGCACTTGGCATTTAGAAATGCAAGTCATGGGGTCTGTCTGAAGAGACCTTAAAAACAGATGTCATGTGTCAAGGCAGACATGACACACTAAAGAGCCCTCTCTAGAAATTGCCCTTAGCAAACTGCAAAGGTCAAAATTTCTACCACTGCACCTATAATTGATGACATCTCGATATTATTGAAATATTCTTGACTGGGGCGTAAAACCCTATAAAATCAATCAATTTGTCAAATACAAACTATCACAAAATTTCAAACAAAAATAATTCAAGTAGCTGGTTTCTGAAATACATTTCATGCTAAAAAACTTCAAGCAGCCCTCAGTGTAAAGTCATCTAGCTTGCAGGCTTTCAAATAATAATGGTTTCGATAGCCTAATTTTGATGCTGAAATGAGAATGTTTTGTCAAATTTTTTCTTGAAGGCTGTTGGTTTCTCTGCTACTCTTCATACAAGTGACAGAATTATGACCAGCTTAAAACACTATCCTCCACTCAAAACTTCCAAGATAATTGATCAAATTACTGTGTATTAAGGAATAGTAAAGATTTTTAAAGTCTTCTCAACTTCACAATGTTACAATGTTACAATGTATATGCAGTATGATACAGTAAAATCAAGTTTTCATCCCTGATAACTGAACAACCTCAATTATCATCATGATTTTTCAAAGTACTTTATAACACCAGTACCGTAACTACCTATGAGGCAAATGAGGCAACTGCCTCTGTAAAAATTTAACCAAGTACTTTTTCTCACAGAAGTGATATGAAAAATCCATGGGTTAAACGATAGACCTATTTTTGTCTGAAACCCGCCTACATACAATTTAAACTTTTAAACTACATGTATTCTCTTATCTGGATTACGAGGTTTAGTGGTGTGGTTAAACTAGTTTTCATGGCACAAAACCATCCCACAGCTGTTCTAGTTTTTAGCTTTCCTATTATACCTTCCTTACATGTGAAAGATCTAAAACACTGAGACTCTGTTGGTACTGTATGTCATTATACATGAATATTTAGATTGATCTTCAATTCTTGCCTTGGTTTATTTAAAGGCCTAGTTACGGTACTGAATACCAAATTCAGACTGAACAATTGGTGGCATTAGAGTTATTTTACTGCAGGTTACTTATAATTATGATAAAAAATAAAATAATCTTAGTAAAAAGGGTCATACCTCCTGGAAGAACCACTCTTTAATGACATCTGAAAACAAAAAAAATTGAAAATTTATTATCAAAAATAAATTTACTACATCATACTGAAAAATCAAATTTATTATTTCAAAAATAAAGGTTTACATAGTTTTTCTTATTTAGATATATACCAAGATTTTGGACAAGAAATTATGTTTGTAAAATTTTAAATTAATTTAATTTAGGGAATCCATCAAAGACAGTCAAGTCTGTCTAATATTAGTATAACATTTTATTCTTATATTTGATTTTTGAAAGTCAATCCGTATAACAGTGCTTAACCTAATTCAGAGTACATTAACACTGGTGTCTCAGTAAATGCTAAAATGAAAATTTATTTTTATGTGTAACCAGGTGATATGTAAGTATTATGTGTAAGTGCTGCAGTTGTGTCATGTATGTAATAATGTCTTTGTTCCACGTGTATTTGTTTATATATATATTTGTCGTATATGTTTACTGGACAATACTGACGTAACGGCGACCTATGACCAAAACCTTGACCTGTCAAATCACGGTGCATGCTGGGTTATCACACCTATTCCCGCCATCATTTCACCATTGTAAAATAGTGTAAAAGGGAGTGAAAATTGGTAAAACATCGAAACATTTGAATCGCCTTGTTTAATACTGCAAAGTATAATCAGATGTCCGGTAAGCTTTCTGTTATTTTTATGTTATATTTATTTATCTAGATTTTCAGATAATTTATGTTTTAAAATATTATATTGTTGATCGTCTTGGGATAATTCCGTCGGTAATTCGATCTTTTAATTTATATATTGTAGGTTAAATTTGTACATAGATTAGTTTGTACGCTGTACAACATAGGTAGATGTTAATAAATTTATAAAACAAAACCATCGGAGTCATTTAGTTTTAAATATGATGGAACCCCAGGTTACATATGGTACCATTTATGGTAAAATTACTGATTTTTCACTTACATGAGCCAAGTTTATGCTGAAAATTCTGCAACTAGCCTTACACTTGCTTTATAACTATTTTTATTTGTAACAGGGTAGCACTGCCATTTAAGCAACCCACTATAATGGGAAAATTCCAGTCCCTGTTTGGCTGCTGCTTTTCCCCCCTCTGTGGGGGCTGTTCTGAATTTTGGCCCTGGAAAGAAGCAAACCAAAGGTTGCTCCTGTGGAACCTAGTCATTTCATAGGTAGTTGAACTGAACAGAGAGAGGAATGTGGTGGACTGGGTTCAAGTGATGATTCAAAAGCTCAGTCAGTAGAGAATCCAGGTCCTATGTCTCAGTTTGAATGATTCATTTTTTCCTTTTCCATGTTACATGTATGACAAAATGTAATCTTTGTGGCTGTTTACAACGGCAAGAGTTTTGACAGTGCTTAATTACTGATGCAGTGATAATGAAAGAGTTGACTATTAATGTAGGTGATACATTTCAAGGTTGTATTGATTTTCTTGTAAGAAGGGGTTGACGTAATTGATTTAAATAAATTAATGATGTGAAAAATCTTTCTAATCAAACTTTGTGAAAATGATGTAAATTAATATTATTTATAAACCCATACTAAAAAATGAGCTACCCTTTACTGTACCCTTTACACACATTTTTAATGTCCATTCTTCAGGCATGTTTTATGAAAGACACCATTGTAAACACTCAAAAAATTTTTGCAATGACCTGGCTGATGTTAATAAATGGATAAGTACATTTACCATATTTTATTTGAAATCACGAAAATAACTTCCATATTTGCATTCTTTGAAACATAGTAAACCAACAGTAAATATGTGTATATAGAAAATTACTTTTCACAAAAAATAAGAAAGAAATCAACAACAAAAATAAGTCTAGTAAGCATGTATTTGTTGAAAACATATTTTCTAACATCCCACATTTTAATGATTTTATGTTACATTATTTTAATGTTAAAAAGAATTTTCTGCAAGACGAGTTGACCATGTGTATTTTTTTAGATACTGAGATAATAGTATCATATGAGGAGCAATTATTATATCGTAAAAATTCACGGGATTAAAAAATCCATCCTCGGTCTAATCGGAAGTTTTGTCATATGACATTTGAAAAAATACAGTACATCTGTTTATGTTTTAATATCTGTTTACATGTGAATCTGATCTACTGTAATGCTTATAACAAAAGATAAATTGTAAACAAACTGATTTCTCCCTCCGCATATGAAATATCCTTCCGGAACTCGTTGGACCTTGTCCATGCGGGATATATGAAAATATATGGCGATCGAGAAAATGATTCAATGAAAAACTAAATATAGATTTAAAGCAAATGTTCTATCAAAAAAAGTTAGCTTTAAGGAAGAGTAATTTTGTTAATTTACAGTCTATACTTTCATCCGAGAAAGAAAATGTGCACAAAACAGTGAGCAAATTTCCCGGAACATTTTGAACAGTTACCTGCGTGCTGTAAGGTATATATTGAATATACCGGCGTTAAAGGGATTCGGTTAATGGTGTGGCACTGATCCCCAACGTATTAAAATCCAAAAAATAATCGGATGTTGGGTGTTATTCCTTAGCTTGCCATTTTCGTTTTCTCTGCAAATGGCGGAAAACTTGGATGTGACGTAAAGGTCACGTGACTGACCTGACGATGACCCTAATTTGCATAATATATTCATGACGTCACAAATCATTTGCATGTAATTTGCATATCTCCAAGGTCAAGGTTAAAAAGTTGAGTTCCTTAAAAAATTCAATTTTTTTCGGCATGTTGTTTAACATTTTTTGAAATTTGGCGCCATATGTCGGATCCAAACGTCGACGTCTTCCGACGTTTTGTACATGAAAAAAGATATTAAGGGTCGCTTTTTTGCTATTTTTTTGGCGTTTTTTTTACTTATTGTTATTCATAATCTTATTTTATAATTTCCAGAGAATTTCGTAAACATAAAACTTGTTTAAATTTATATAATTTTGTGACATAACATAAATATTTCTAATTCGGCATGGTTCTTCTGAAATCACTCACGGTATTAGACCCACTTCCGAAAAGAAATCATTATGTTAACGATATGCCGCATCATTGTTCTGTTAATGTCATGAACCGCAATCAAATTAAATTAATGGTTTAAGCTCTTCCGAGTTTGGAAAATCTACTACATGTAGATACACAAAGTAACACTGATTACATTTCCATATATATAAGACATGACGACATAATACATATAAAAGCACAAAAACAAAACAAAATCATCAGTAAAGCATAGCACAAAATAAGGCATTACACAAAATAAAGCCGCGATGCTTGCACAGAATATCAGAAAACGAATTAAATAGATAATAAATAAAATAAAAACATAGCACAACATTAAAGGAAATAGAGATTCAAGAGCTCGTAAAACTATTTACCTTAATTTGCTAATGTTTCAGCATAATCTGATAATTTTCAGTCCAGTATCTTTTTTTAAATTTAAATGATAATAGGTTAATTGTGAAACACTACAAACATTTGGCAAAAAATATTTCGTTTTTAATCTTTTTGTCAGCTTGATTTAAACTATATGTATTGTAAAAAATCTAAGCCTAGTCTCTCTCTCTCTCTCTCTCTCTCTCTCTCTCTCTCTCTCTCTCTCTCTCTCTCTCTCTCTCTCTCAACTTTCAAAAATACTATCAGAAGTCCATAACGGTACCATAAAAACGGACTTCTGATGCTTATTTATAGATTAAAGTTTTTAACCTTGTCACAATGCCTCCGAGATTTTAAGATATCTTCAGATAAAGCTACGGTTTTACTACATCATCACCGTATACCGTGAACCATTAAACAGTCTTTCGGACAGCCCAAAACAAAAATTCACGGTAACACCTAACTGCCGGATACAAACACCGAACAACCCAGCTGGCCGCAACCAGATTGGTCGAAATCAACGGTAGAATGGTGCAATATATTAGTAGATGGGATTTTTCAGAAAGAAGGCTTAAGAATAAACCAAATTTTAATCTACATTCATGAATAATTAGTGATTGACATTTGCCTTTATTACCAACACCTTTATGAGTACATTTTGTGAAGTATCTTAAATCTTAAACAATCTCGGACGCACACTTGTCGGCGTATAAAGATTCGACAGTTTGAGCCCCTTTTGAACATTTTTTTCAATTTGCTTAATGGTAAGTTCAAAAAGTTGCCAGTGAAATGTTATGTATATGTACTTTCGGTCTCAAGTTCGATGTTGGATATGATATAAATAAATAAATAAATTGGCACAATTTGAATAATATATAATGATTTTAAATGAAATATATTAAAACGAAACTTTAAAGCATCGCACAACTCCTAGACTTTTCCCAAAATGTTTTACCAAAAAATGTAAAACACTTAGGGTTTAAAGCTGCATTAAGGTTATCAATTTTCTGAATTTTTTTCGATTTTCTAAAAATATATTTTTTTAAAAATAGATATCTTCTAACCACGATCCGTGACATTCATTTTCTAAAATTTCATTTCTTTAAGCTGTAAATAAACGGAATCCTCTGACCGGTTGGTCAGAGTTTTACGATGGTAATTATTAGCTTGGAGCATGCGCACGGATCATGTCGGATGTACGGAAAAACCCTAGAACCGAAAGTGAAACATAACAGATTACATTAATTGTCCTTCATTTATATCCGGATGTATTTGAAATGGTGTTTTGTATCCCTTCCTAAGTCACAAATGACAAATTCAACGAAGTTCTGTGTTTAATTTATCGTATTTCACCGTTTTGAAAGTTGTGTTTAAATTACCCGGGTTTTTGATGACGTAACCATGTTCTAATATTAGATCCTAAATGCTGTATCTCGCTGGGTAAATATTGTGATTTCTGCATTTATTCGAGCTTTTATCGTTGAACCAAATGTAACATTGTTCATTAGGAACATCATTAGTTAGATTAGTACCGTTTTAATTTTTTCTTTGGAAAACTTAATGCAGCTTTAAATTTACATCTGATTTCAAGTAAATATTTAGATTCAAATTAACTCTAAAAATTTGACAGTAAGACAATAAATCAATACGCATTAACACGATATTATGATTGCGTGAGAAAGTCGGTTGTTTTCGGTACAAGTGACGGAAAAGTCCGAGTAATGATTAGATTCAAGCGCGCGGGCACCTTGCTGTTTTATTGAATCAAAACATTACTATCAAACACTTAAATGAACAAGATTTTATGACGTTGGCCATAGATACAAAGAAAGAGTCAAAATGGCGCTTGAAGTGATTGACGAATACGAACTCGAAAAAATACGAGCTGAAATACAACAAGAAAGACAAATGAAGCAAGTTGATAAGCATTCATAGATTTATGTGATATTGAGAATAATTATAAAATAAGAAAACCACCAGGGGGACTTTCTGATTAAGAAAATAACTGGAAACTCAAATGATCAATTTTAAATTATCGTTAATTAATTATATGCCTCTAGTAGACAACATCCAGCTGTTTTGTCAGAAACTATAACATATTTGTTTTATTTTTCTTTTACCATTACAACTGTCCAATTCACTGATGTAAACTCATGTCAAAGTGTAACGTATAAAGGATCCAAATGTGATAAATGTAATCTATATATTTGTACTGTTTATACGCCCTAAATTATTTATTTATTTCATTTGTTTTGTTGGATGATTTGTTTCTGTATTTGACAAAAAGCTAAGATAGAACTTATGTTCTTTGTTTTATGTGTGTCGAATTTAAATTTTTCTTATCTTATTGTGGAATACAAAAATGAGATGGTAAAATCAATAATTTATTAACCTACATGGTTTTTTTTTTTCATTTTCCCTTTATATAGATCTATATATATATATATATATATATATATATATATATATATATATATATATATATATATATATATATCAGGGCTCTGGAAAACTTTGGCTCGGGTGTCGGACATTCTTTTAAAGCAACCATACCACGATGCTGTAAAAAAAAAAAAAAAGTTTTTGTCAATGTATTTTAAATAGTTTTAATTCTTTTAATTCTTTTTAAACATCAAAAATAGATTTTGAACAGGGTTTAACTACTACGTAGAGGTTATTAAGTTATATTGTTTTCAGGCTCATGTGTCCACATAGTATTGATTTGAACTGGCGGTGTTGACGACACATGGTTTGACGACCATCTTTGTTTATTGACAATCGTGCATTTTCGTTTTCCCGATGTTACAGGAACTTAAGTGAACCTAATTCATGACCACTTTGATTGTATTAAGACTTTTTAAAATTATTTTTTTATAACTAAATAGTTTGACAAGACCGTACGATGAGCATTGTAGTCTTATTTAATATCCTGCGTGGAACCTCTTTGATATTGTCCGACATCCATGACCTTCAAGGGCTCGTTATCAGCTGTTTATGCCTTCTGTCTGTCAAGAGATGTAATTACTTAATAAACAACTTAACAACAAAAGTAATGATGATTCGGACGATGAAAAGAGCAGATTGTCACCATGGATTCTAACTGATTAATAACAGCTTAATTTTTAGATCTGTAGTATTTATTGAAAACGGTTGACAGGTAACAAATAATACTCAAGTAATATAATGACCGACAAACATATTTATTTATGTGTCTGATCAACTGACTTCTATTTTAAACTAAAAATGTCTGACAAGTGATTTTTCACATCGGACAAAAATATTTTTTGTCGGACATGTCTGGCAAATATGACCGTTTCTGGACCCCTGATATATATATATATATATATATATATATATATATATATATATATATATATATTATATATCTTCTATATGACCAAATACAATAAAGTTTAGTAAATTTGATGGGGTATTAGTTAATCTTCTTTTCAGTCATTGATATCTCCCATATTTCATGTAGATATTGGCTAGCAATTCATCGGTAGGGGTGGATCTATCTCCGACATTCCATGCAGATGTTGGCTACTTAGTCATCTGAATGATCAGAGATATCCCCCATATTCATGCAGTTGTTGAAACAAGTATTCTAACACAGCTACAGTAATGTGGTTATTATTATTATTTTTTTTAATTTGACTATGAAACTTATATTTGAATTCAAACAAAACCAGTCTCCACATACATAAGTTAAATTTAGTTCCCCTGCCATGAATAACTCTGGAATAAATTTAGTGTTAAGGAGAAACTTTTTTAAATGGGGAAATCAGATTACGACAGGGAAAATTTATTATGACTACTGTCATGTTTGCTTGTTTGGTTATATGGGAACCAGTATACTAAAAATTCTTATAGATAATTTCATTTTGCAAATTTTGATTGTGGCATTAAATATGTGTGTCAAAATCATACATGTAACTTATATAAATTGTATTTCTGTAGGGAAATGCTAGAACAGTCAGCCACAGAATTAAAAGCTACAGTTGAAGAACTAGAGAAAAGATATGACACTATAGACAATGAAGGTATAAATAATCTTGGTGACTACAAATACACAAATCTTAAGGTTGCAGGGGTTCAGAATCCTCCAGGTCCAAGGTCCAGGATCTTTTCATTTTACAATGTGGCTCATGATATTTAAACTGTAAAACTCCAATGAATCTTCCATTTTTTTTTACCAGACCCATTTCCAGATTATTCTACCTCTGCAAATAAATAACAATTGTGAAGTGAAGACAATTTTATTAACTAATTTTCCTTGTTGATTTGACTGTGAAATTAAAATTATTGTCCAGTCATTTCTGGAAATGAAATTAGAATGGCGTTGATCGTTGGAGGTTTTGATATATTAAGTAAATGCTATCCACACAATTCAAGAATATTAAAGAATTGGATCAAAATCTGGTTTATCATCACATGTTAACACAATTGCTTCACTCTATTCTGTGAGAGATTCCTATGTATGGGGTGAGAGGTGCTGTGAGCTGTAAGCCAAAGCTTTAAGCCATTTATGCAACGAGACTGCTCTTGAATAATGAAAACACAAACAGACTTGAGTATATAATAATATAATTTTTATTCAGATAAATACATTTATATTGCAATTTGATTTTTTTCAGGAAATGAATGGAAAACCAGATTTGAAACACAACAAGAAATAAATGAACAATTAGATAAACAAATTATAGCATTACAAGAAAAAGTTGATGAAGCTAAAAGGAATTTAAAAGAAGGTATGAGCACATGTAATTCTTTGACTATACATTATAATAAAAATTTGTATTTTATTATATGAATACACTTATTGTATTATAGTTTTAAAACTAAAAGATATAAAAATTACAAATTTTATTTTGATACTTTATAATACAGTATTTCCTATTGGTTATGTTAACAGTAAAGCTTTAGTGTTTAGTTTGTTTTAGTTTCTTTAGCCATATTTTGTGTTAAAAAGTTTAATTAGAAGGATTTTGGTAAGTCGGATGTTATTCAGTAAAGAAAAAGCAAGCACAAATAATCTTTTATATTGTACTTAATCAAACTGTCATGATAAATCAGATGGCTAAATCATTGAGGGAAGTATAATGAAAGTTTTAGTTTTTTTGTCAAGTTTATATAAAAAACATAGCCTTAATATTATTTGCTTAAATTTTAAAGTTGCACACAGACATATATTGTTGTTTCATGTCACTTTTCATATATGATGTAATTTTTCTTTTTTCCCCCTTTCCTTATCTATTATAGTAATTTCTGCATCTGCTTTTAAAGATATTTATTAAAGTTTTTGTGTTTTGTGTAAAAACATAAGCATACTTAATTTTTGTTTATGTTGTAATTTAAATGGACTCAGTATCCCTATCTATTACATTTTCTATTTCAAAGTTGTCCAGAATTAAAATTTGACCAATGATTGAATCAGAAATCAAATTTTTTAATTTTAAGAATTAAGCTTGTAAAAAAATCTAAATTAAATATAAGTAGACATCACTTATAGAGCTGTATCGATACGGGTAAACTGTATTGCAATATATTGCAATATTTCACTTCCATATTGCAATACCTACCAATACGTATTGTGAATTTAATAAAAATTTAATTCTTCATCTTCCAAAACGTGTTTCCCGATCCCGGCCATCATTATCATTCGGAAATAACTACACATTCATTGCTTTTGTAATGGGTAACAACAAGCGTGCATAAGATCCTATCCACATTCGGAACTTTTTCCATTGATCGTACGTTATTAAAACGCCCTGGCGATCGTGTTTAACTTTGTTTGACTCATGATTATTATTTTTACTCGTATCATCAAAAACCGGTATGTGTAAACCGCATCGCGATAATCATATTTTTCTTATCCAAGCCGGTAATACTGGTATACCGGTATATCGTTGCAGCTCTAATCACTTATGAAATTATATTGGTTAAATTAGAGTTTAGCTGAGTAATGGTGTTTAACGTCCCAGTCAAGTATATTTCACTCATATCCATATTTATATTGGAACATTATAAAATTGTGGTGGTAAGGGTGGTGAGAGATTGTCTTTATTTCCTGTATGATGTTTATGTTTTTACACATTTACACTTTTATATCTCCCCTCTCTTTTCTTCTTACTTGATACTTTCATGCTGTCTTGGCTTTTTATATTCAGTATATATATATATATATATATATATATATATATATATATATATATATATATATATATATATATATATATATAACTTAAACTTATTTATTTCTCCTTGCTTGTTATCTAACAATGTTTGAAATCAATTTTTAAGGAAAAAAATAACTAAGGAAAACTTTATTTGTAAATAAAGTTTAATAAATTTTTTAATTATATACATGATTTAGCTGAACTTTAAAAAGAAACTTTTTGTTACATGTTCATAAAAAATGGAACACACTCAGATTTTTTAAGATCAGTTTTTATTTCTTGCAAAATTCTATTTTTTTTTTTAATCTACAAAATGCAAATCCACAAATTATGGCAATCTTATTTCTCTGTTTTTTAACATACTTACCATAGATTTGTAGAATTGACAGGTTTAGAATTGTCACAAAAAAAAAAAAAATAAATAAAAAAAATAAAATGAAGTTAAAAACCTAAAATCCCAATTTCTGTAAATACTTGTAGCAAAGGATGCTGCAGTAGCAGCGAAAGAAGCCAACAGAGGTAGAGCTAAAAATAGTATATTTATCTGTGTTGTAGGGTTTTTAATGAGTAGATATTAAAAATAATTCTAAAATTAGAAAAATCAAAAGTTTTAACTAATTTTTTTTTGAAAAATTGAACTAATTCTTGGGAAAAATTGAACTAATTTTGGTAATGATGGTTTGATCACTAACTGTGTGGAATTGAAAGCTCTGATATGGAAGGTATTTATTAATATATAAGTTAAAGTTTTAATTTTAGATAAAAATTAAGTTAAGATATGTCAGTTATAAAAACTCTCATTGCAGTGGGCGGGGGGGGGGGGGGGGGGGGGTAATGGTAATGGGATGACTATAACATTGGTTTGTTATAATTTTTTTTCAAATGTTTAATACCATAGTAACTGGTATACAAAGATGGAACCAAAATATATACCGGAATAATTTGAAATACACATGTCCTTTTACACATTTTGAGAAAAATGAATACTATGAACATATAGTTCCTAAAATGTTATACATTGGCTCAGATATTAATTTAAAAGATAATTTTTACAGCAAAGGAAGCTGTCAAAGGTATGGATTACCACAATTCCATTAATGAATTGAAATAACAGAAAACATACTAGGTCCATTATACAAACCTGAAACAAAAAATTGTGTGTTTCCATTTTCCCTGTCCCAGGCATGAATACTTGCAAAATTGCTGATAGGTTTTTCAAATAACTTGCTTATCTTTTTATTATTCACTGTAATAGTTATATTTACTCTCCCTTTTTTCTAAAAAATAGAAGAAGAAATTTTGAAGTTAATATCTTTCAGATTTATCAAAATAAACTTGTATTGGTTGGTTATCAACCGACTGAGCAATTTAATCAAGAAATTGAAAATAGGTATTATAAACATTATCACTCGATGGTTATTGCCTTTTGTCTAAGTGTCTGTACATCATTTTAATTTTCGGATAATTTAAAAAATGTCAATTGTAATATGGATAGGGTGTTACTAAATTTGTTTGAATTACAGTTTTTATCGTATAATTTTTCTTTCTTTGCAAATAAGAACATTAAAGAACCTCTCATATTTTTGTAAATAAATGTATTTTGGTAAAATGTTGCTTACCAATCATTACCAATGATTGATTAGTTATATGGAACCAATCATCAATCATGGAAATGTAACCATTTCCCAACAGAATTATTTTTAAAAATGCAAAAAATATTGGAAAAAGTTCCGATATCCTCCGGATTTATAAAAAAATGAAAGTGGAAATGCACAATTTTTTTCTTGATCAAACCAGTAACATGATAATCAAATAATTCATTTTAACACCATCAAGTCTGTCTTTTAAGCCCCCAAATAATCTTGTTTTAGATTAGATGCCCTTTATGTACAAGGTGGGGTTTAATGGAAAATATGACAGTATTTTTTTTCCTAAACATGGTAGCATAAGAAGAAATTGGTCTAAAAAAAAACTCTCTGCATTCTCATGAACCTGACTTTGACCTGCTCTATAACCAAAATTCCACTTTAGAGTCTGCTCTTATGCCTTAAGATAAGATGATTACAGGAAAAGAGGAATCAGATTGATTTTTTTGGTTGGATTTATTTCCCTCTTTCAACTTTAAACTTTTTTTTTGAAGCTTGAGTTTGATCCTAATGACAATTTAACTCCCTAAAATTGACTGACGATTTACTATGTAGTTCACATTTCTTAGTTTCTTATTGTAACTGGAACTTAAATAAATGGCTTGTACATTGTTTGTTTGTTCATTGGGTGGTAAATAAGGCTTTTTTCAATTTTTTAATTATATCTTTTGACACACAACTGGTTGTAATGGAAGTGGGATGGTTTTGGACCCTCTTATAGTACTTAACCACACCACTGGACATTATTTCTGTTTTTAATCCTGTGTCTGCCCAAAGTAGGGAGCTTTATAAACAGTTGTCCACTTGTTTTTCTCTTGTTTTCTTGTTTTATCATTAATGTTTATTGTTTCATGCTCTTGGTTGCATTGTTCATTGCTAAGTACATGTGCACTGTAAAATCACAAATTTTTGTTGGGATGAAAAATTTGTTGTTTTGTTTGTCGTTAAATACATGTACCACTAAATTAAATGCCAACAGTTACCAAAATTACCAAAGCCCTGATGGGATTGATTTTTACAAAACATAAAGTCATAACATTTTCTTTCAACATTTTTTGAAATAATATTTTATAGAAATGAAATTATTTAATTAGTTCAATTTTTTAAAAATTACAAAACCATTGAATTTTGACCTCATAAATAATTTTTTAAATTATACCAGTATGTTTTTCTATATGAGTTAATATTGTTGATGGATTGATCACAATTTTATGCCTTATTCTGTTGCTTTTATCATTATTCTAAGTTTAAAAAAATGCAATTTTATTTGTATGGCTTGTTTATTTCTCACCATGTGGAGAGAGACGTGGGTTTGACTTTCTGGTGGCATTTTTGGCATGTCAAAATGTTATATGCTGGTTGTGAAGTATAAGTTGGTTTGGAAACCAGATTATTCATGAGTCTTTGTTGTTCTTTCGGTTTTATTCATCTACATTTATTTCCCCATTATATAAATCTTTAATAGTTTCTGTTCAGTGTATACACACTTCAACTTTTGAAACATTTTTTAATAATAAAACTTAACGATATCTAAATATAGAGCTTTTAACTCAGATATGCATTTTAACCATTAATCTTGTGTAAACAAAAGCCCTTAAGTGGTTAAAAGTTTTGGAGCTCTTTTGTATAAGAAGTTAAAAAAGTTTAAGTATACTGATTATACTTAAGATGAACCAACTAAGTTATGTTCTTGTGTTTTTAAGATGGTCTATATTATACATGATTGTGTTGTAGTTTTTTTCTTTCTTTCTTTTGTTGTTGATTATTTTGATGTTAGTGTCTTTTTCGACTCAATTTCTGACATTTATTTTTGTTTTTGCTGGGGGGGGGGGGATGTACCTTTGTTCAGTAGTAAATATTGACAAACTTATTCACTGGTAATATCATTCTTAAAACTTTTCTTAACTAATTTCTTTAAAAATATAAAGCTTCATCTTCTTAAAACATATGACCTTGAACTTCAATAGTTACTGGGGTTTGGGTTTTGGTAGAGAAAATATATAAAAAATCATAATAGATTTTTCTCTTCTTTTTATTTAACTATCATATTGCTTAATTTGATCGTACTGACTGTGATGTTTTCTGTTATAAATTCATTACAATATATCTTGTACAAAAAGCAGCATATTTACAATTCTTTGTGATATTCTGAATGAACAATAAAATGATTAAAAAAGTTATAATAAATAAAAAATAAGCACTGGAATCAAAATTTAGATACAAAATTTAAACAATTTAACACAATTTTTAAAAATTAGATTTAAAAAAAATGATTAAATCTGAAATGACAAATTGGAAATCAAATTAGTTTTTCAGTGGAACCTTTCTAAATCAAATGATCAAATATATGTTTTTTTCAGTTTAGACAGGTATTCATTTCACACAAATAAATCTAAGAAATAACATTTAAAATTTTTTTTTTTTTGAAAAATAGTTCAGTTTAGACCTATTTTTTGATTAAACAGGTCCCAGTTTGCACAGAATCCTATAGACTTTTTAAAAATATTTTTACTTTTAATTTTCATATTTTAAAAATTGAGATAGGATATTTCATGGCAAATAAAATCTGTTCATTTAGATTATTATAAAAAATTGAGTTCACCGATATATCATGTGTTTCATGCTAACATTTTGTGCAAAATTGTGATATATACTGGATATGGATTTACATTTTCTCATAAAGATAATAAAATAAAGGAATTATGACAAAATGATTTCCATAACTGGTAAAATTATCCAATAGTTTTGAACAAAATTTAACATGAATCGTGGGATATGTGGGTGACCTTCATGTTGTTAATATGCTGTCTGTAAATGCTAGAAATATCTTTAGAAAAGAAAACTATTTTTTCGAATGATGTTTGCGTTTTGACATATTGTAGCGAGACATCAATTAACAGGTAGGAGTGTGGCTTCACCAATTAGTGATGCCAGTCCCACAAACTCTGGCAATATACAAGAAACTTCACCACAAACAACTTCAAAAACAGGAATATTGATAAATATTGTCCTTAGTCCGCGTCCAGAAGGTAGGCGTAAGAAATTAATCGTCAATTGTTATGTTCTGGCTAGTCTCTGTATCTATCCCTATCCTGGTTTATATTTCCCATGATTCTTTGCTCTTTTTGGCTTTTGGAATCTGAATCTGAAGTCTTGGTATATATGATTTATTTTTGGTTTGGTTTATTTTGGTTTTTTTTTTCACAGTCACTAACTTTTTTTAACTAACAGATATACACATATTATTTTAATGGATTACATCTCATATGTTTATTATATTTTTGTTTTGTTACTACCTATTAAATTATTTAGCAATGCCTTTTTTGAAGCATAATTTGCTTGCCTGCACAATAACACAAAAAAAAAAAGAAAAAGAAAAAGAAAAAAAAAAGAAAGAAAAAATGAATAATAAAAAAAAAATTAAAATATATATATGTATACATATATGTATATATAAAATCAAAAGCTAAAAATAAATACAGTAATCATGAAGAAAATTAATGTGAAATAACAACACAGAGATTGTCAGTATAATATCTTGGTGTGTGTATGTGTGTATTAGTCACCTTCTTTTAAAAGACTAAGCACTAACTTTCGGATAGAATTACCATTTGCAAAAAATCTTTTGGATTGATAAAATTTGTCCATTTACTTTTCATCACGAATTGTCCGTTTGTTGGTGTAGATTAAAATAAAAAAAGTCTTAAGATATTAATATCAAGGTCATTAATTAAATCTTTTCTAACTTGTTACATTTATTGTAATTACACTTCATAAAAAACTGCCAAGATTTTGCAACTTGAAAGTCAAAGGTCAAGGTCATTCCATCTGACATTTCAGTTAAAACTTAGCACTTTTGTTGTTTTTTTGGCTATAGTGCAGGCAAGCTATACTGTCTTTTGAACTCTTGTTTATTTTATTTTATAAAATGAATATTTTTTACAGCATGGGAAAAGACTAAAAACACAAAAAGTTTGAGTTGGGAAAAATTTTCAAGTAATAAATATTGCACATAGGTTAAGGCCATTTGTAGTGTGTTCATTTGGTTCCTTTTTCACCCCTTAAAACTTTGACCTTTCACCCCTGTTGTTTTTGGAAACATGGTGACTTGTTAAATATTCTATTTCAACTTTACTTTGATCACAAAATAATTTTTTTTCATTAATTTCAACAAGAGAGTAGAGGCAGGATATTCAAAATTAACTATTTTGTCATTAGTTTTAATATCTATGTTAAATTTGACTTAAATTTTTGAATTGATGAACTGGCTAGAATTTGTGTTTAAGATTGAGATGAGTAATGGTGTTTAACATCCCAGTCAACAAAATTTCACTTTTGAGACATCGCCAGCTATAGGCGAAAGTGCAGAAATTTTGCCTGTGTGTTCCACTGATGGCATTATACAGCAGGGTTCTTATCGTGCCACGCCTACTGTGACACATGATCTCGTTTATTTTAAGTTCCAATCTGAAAGAACCATGACTTTCATTTTGTAATGCCGAGTGCTTGGCAAAAGAACAGTCACTACCCACTTTCAAGTCTTGGGTCATACCCGGTTGGGGTTCAAACCCACAACTTCCCAGTTATGGAGCGAGCACTCTACAAACGGAGCTACTGCAGTGGTTTGTGTTTAAGGGTTCATACTTTAGATATTTGAAACAAATCAATACCTGTTTATAAATATCAAATTGTACATATGATGTCTCAAAATATATGTGGGACTTTAATTTTTGTTGGTGTAAGCACTTAGCTCAGTGGTATTAAATGTAGTTACCACTGTCTAGCTTATTGATTGAAGGGTCAAGGGTTTAAAGCCCATTGAGAACATGCTATTTCACATAGCTGCTGATGTACCAAGTGTCAAAAAATGGACCAGTAGGGAACTCCCTAACCACTGCAACTGCTGTTGATGTTGCACCAAAAAGTCAGTGTACACTAGTACAAAGCAAGCATATATACTTACTCACAGCTAGATATGACCTCATCCAGGTAGCCATATGTAATGTAAGTATACAAGTAGTATATGACTCACACCAGCATCACAGTATGATAATACAGTGAGTCTTGCAATGAAAAAAAGGAGAAAAAAAAAAGAATATAGAATGTCATAATCAATTGTTTTAGTGCTACTCTTGGAAACCCGGACCATGATAATTTTCCGTGACCAATAAAGAGGGCTTTGCTAGCCACGGCATCTAATTCGCTGGTTTATGAATTACAACATGTAAAGGCTAGGTTTAAATCCCAATCAGGCATATCTGAACATAAGAAAGTTTCAGTTTGCTTGCCAGAAATTTCATTTTCTACATGCATTCTGGTTTTCTCCACAAGATCTGAAAATGTTTAAGCTTTGAGCAAAGTTGGAAGCATTTTGTGATCAAAGTTATATAATTCTTGGTGTTGGTGTTTCATTTGAAAAAGGGGAGATAAACTCAGAAAATTATAAGTACATAATTTTTGAACTCCAGTAATATGTAGATATTTTTTATCACACTAACAAACTCAGTAAAATATAAAATTTTTATTTCTTACACTACTCATCACTTTTCTACTGTCAACAATTTTAGCCATGTCTCAGGGGTCAAAGGTGAGATTAATTAATAAAAACACATAACAAGTCTTCAGATGATACCATATGAAAAAAATATTACATTACAGCAAATTAGTTTGGGTATATACTAACATTAAAGCAATAGGGATCACGTGGTACATGTTTTCTGAAGGCCATTAGGTACACTTGAACCTTATCAACTTTCATATTTCAGTCACAAAAGAGTTCCACTTCCTCCAACCATTCACTAGCTTGTATGTATATGATGTTAGTTAAATTTTACCAAAATAAATTAATACAAGAGCAACCACTTCTATATTTAGACAAATCTAAGGTCTTATTGATTAAAAAAAGTTTAAACGTATTTACTGCCCTTAATCAAAAACTAAAAAAAAAAAAATAATTGTTGATGTCTAAGTGAGTCATCATATTTAGCCATGATTAGTTGCAATAATGTTGCTATTGCAGCTTTTAGTAAAAGTTTAAGAGACACTAAAATTTAATGGAAAAATTAATTTTTTGGTTATTAATTTTTTTTGTTTTTGTTTTTGTTTTGTTTCTTCAAATTTTTTAAACAAGCTGGTTAATGTACTTTTCTCTGCAACTTTCCTCAAGTTAATTTTGGTAAAGAGATTTGACTAATAAAAGAAAAGAAATATATGATACTGATGCAGGTACTATAGAAAAAAGATAAGTAAAGTTTTAGTACCATTTTAGACATATTATTTGTGTATGTACATTGTGTATCCTATTGCTTCAATAAGATTACAATGTCAGTATGTACCATACATTCTTTCTTTGTATATGGCCAGTGGTTTGCTATTGGTTATTGTGATGCACAATTTCCTGTTTATGCTATGTACTATATATACATGTAAATATATATGTAAGAAGAGTAGTCTCCCTTTGTATTGATCAATGGTTCTGCAATGTTTTGAGAGGTAGCCTCTGTTTGGGTTCAATATATATGTGCAGTTAAATTTGTCTTAATTGAACACCTTCCAGACTGAAACCCACTTCAAATTGGTGATATGCCATATATTTATAGTCATTTCCAGTTTTTGAGCAAAATGGAGTTCTGATGTTTTTCAACTGGGTAAATAGTAATTAACTTAAATCAAGGCAGTCTGTTTGGGAAGTTCCCACAGAAAACTTCCAACCTTTGGTAATTGAACTAATTGCACTAGGATCTGCCAAAGTACAATTTGTAACAAGGCATTGAGAGTTGCTGTTACCTATAAGCACACACATAATAAAATTAGTTTTTGTTCCAGTTTATATAGGGTTTCAGTTTATCAGTACATGGAGTTCAGTTAAGATAGGTTGTACTATAGAAGCAATTTTTTGTATATTGTACATTTATTGTGGCCTTATATGAGTGGCTGCCTCTCTTGAGCCTCATTAAAGGGAGACTACTAAAATTGTAAATATAAGTTAATTATAATTACGATTGAAAAAAAATGTTTTATGATATTTTTTATCTATTAAGCTATGGATACAACCTTTCTACATAAAAGTAATAATTTTTACACTTCATAATTAAAAGAACAATTTAGTTCAAGTGCTAGATTTAGGTCAGTTCCCAATATTCTTTTCTGTCTTATGGTACAGAAAATTTGTGACATCACTCATAAAAAAACAAATGGACTTATTTCATGTGAGATCAAGTATTTTGATTGGTCAAAATTGGAAGGGAGACTAGTAATTTGCACATTGAGAATGGGCAAAAATGCTAACTTGCAGTTGTCAGTGTTTTAACCAGTGGATCCTCACCCATTTAGTGGGTTATGGAAATCTTTACCCTCAGTCAAAAATGTTCATGTCCAGAACTCGGGTTAGAATTTCTCTGTCTCACACAAGTTTTGGAGGATCTGCTGGTCTGAAACCTGAACATGTGCAAGATAGCATGCACACAGTTTCTCCACTGCAGATTTCTTAATTAAATCACAGAAGTATCATTGACTGACAGTTGCTTCAGCATAATCAATTTCATTTGTTGAAGTTGATTTTCAGTAAAATGTAAATATTTTTTTCGTTGCTATAAATAGAATCAATCATTACTTGTAGTGCGAGATGAAGAATTCCAAGCTCTTGCAATGGAACAACTAAGATAGAACTTGGGTGGGAATTTTCCCATTTTGCATTACAAGTAGTGATAGATTTTATTATTAAATGTTCATTACCTATCTGAACAGTTGGGGTAAAAAATTTTTGGTTAAATATGTGTTTTTTTTTGCAGGTGTCCTTTTTTATGTTATTTCATCTTGTGCATATAACTAACTGTAAAGGCTTTCAAAATTGAGCAAAAACATTTTTGTTTTTAATGTTTTTTTCTTTACTGTAACTTTATCAAGATTTGAAAGCTTTTTTTCAGCATTTTTACAAATGTCATGAAAAAGAAGTTTCTTGGCATTTCTCAATAATTTTAATTTTGAATTTGAAAAAAAAATGTATTTTTCAAATGCAAATGTCTATTAGTTGTTCATTATATAGTCATAGTTACATTTAAAGAAAAATGTAGATTTAACCTTAAATAATTTCTTATATTTCTGCTTAGAAAATAAATTTTAAAAAAATTAATAAAAAATACCTTAATTGCACAGCATAGCATTAATTTTCTCACAAACTATAGCTTTTTGCTTGTTCTTAAAATAAAATAGTGGAATTAAATTGGCTAATTTTCATTATTTTGATATTTTTATTTATAGATCTTTTTGTTATATTTCAGCTGGGAAATCTCACAGAGATATGAAATATGATGATATGGCAGATGTATGTATTTACATTGTAATTTCTTACATTTCTTACAAATCACAGCTCCGCCCACTTGTCTAGATATTAGTATGAGAAAGTTTTATCAGATCACTTGCTAAAGATTTGGGTTCTTTACTGATCTTTTGGTTTCCTCTCCAATACCAGAAAAGAGTTTTTGATAATGACCATTTGTTAGAAGAGGGCCATTTTTTAATAAAGACCCATTTCTTTCTTGTTAGACTTTATGCAAGATACTTAGTGTAAAATGTTATCTGATTAAATTATTTTGTCACTAAAATTATCTTTTAACTCTAAACAGTTAGCTGTTATTGTAATGCCTTGATAAATGACAAACCCTTTGGTTGCAAGGGAGACTCAGAGACCAAAGTGGTCTTAAGTGTGCACTTACGGAACACAGTGTCTTTCACAGTCTAGTTCCAATCCCACATGGCCAGACTGAGTGTCAAAAAATTTGTCCATTTGTTTGCCAAAGATTAGTGGTTTTTCTGGGTACTCTGGTTTCCTCCACCATCCCAGAACTGACCGCCTCATTTTAAGTGAAAGAATCTTACCTGGGATATAAAACACAATTGCTTCACTCTTTGGTTGACTGAAAGTGAGAAAAAAAGGATGTTTTCTTTGTTTAGTTTGTGCTTTGGCAGAAACAAACTGCCTAATCTTAAAGATTGACTTATAAAATGGCTTCACATCTAGGTTAAGAAAATGAAAACAGTTGTGGAAATTAAATATAATTTATGATAAATTTTACATCAAGTTTGATATCACTTGTTTTAATTATCGTTGTTATTCTTTTGAATTTGGAATTAAAAATGTGTTACTCTTTTGTAGGCAAATCCACATATGGTACGGATGTTGGAGAAAGAAAAACAAATGTTATCTAATCAGTTAAGAGATATAGAATGGAGAATTGATCAGGAATCTAAGGTATGGAATAGTATATGGAGGGATGGATAGATGGAGTGAGTGAGTGAGTGTGTGAGTGAGTCATATATATTCTTAGATATATAGAATGGAAAATTGATCAGAGATGGAAGGTATTGAATACAAAAATGGATGAAAAGTTGGAGTGAGTAGGTGAGTGATTCATATAATTTTTTTTTAGTTACTAGATAATTGATCAGGAATCTAAGGTATTGATTCCAAAGATGGATGGATTGATGGAGTGAGCAAGTGAAGGAGCCATAAAATACTTAACCAGTTAAAAATTTTTAAATAAAGAATTGATCAGGAATCTAAAGTAAAGAATACAAAGATGAATGGATAAATGAAGTGAGTGAGTAAAAGAGCCATATAATATCTAACCAGTTAGGAGATATAGAGTAGAAAATTGATTAATAATCTGAGGTATAGAATACATAGATGAATGTTTTAATGGAGAGAGTAAGTCTTCTCATAATATCATATCAGTAAAAAATATAGAATGGGTAGTTGATCAAGATCTGAGGTCTATCAAACAAATCATTAGCTGAGGTTGTTTTTCACCATTATACAACATTCACATTGACCTTATGACTGGAAGCTCTGAACCTTGGCAGTTGGAAGCCTTGTGTTATCTAATAGGAAATGGCACCACTCTGCAATCAGAATTGGAACTGGGATCTGCACTGAAGAAGAAATAGACAGAAATACAAATGTACTATCTTTAAAAAAACACTCTTTTTTTAATTTTGTTTCAGGCATATCACAAAGCTAATGATGAACGAAAACAATATTCGGTAGAGATTAATGCTACACAGGTCAATATGAGTGATTCACAAGCTCGACAGAAGGCGCTGAACTCAAGCCGAGCAGAGTTAGAACCAATCCCAGGTTCCAAAACACCAAGAGATATGAGTCGGTATGTATTCACTAAATATGTTGTCTCTAAACTTTATATGCACATCAAAGGTTTGAAAAAGAAACAAATATTGAAATATTATACTTTAAATTGGGAAAAATTTGGCATTCAAAATATTTTTGTGTGAAAATGAAGCTTTTGCATATGTTTTATTTTAATATATTTCACTTGCATTTATATTGAACATAAACCCAAAATGCAAATATTTTGAAATCATGATTTTTTTGCAAATATTAACTGATGTGAAAAAATTTCCCAATTCACAATAGCATCCTTGCATTAAAATTGTCTATCACCCCAAGATGAAAATAATTTTTGAAAACATGCTTTTTGCAAAAATTATTTAACTGATGTGAAGAATTTTTCAATTCACAGTAGCATCCTAAAAGATAAAACAATCTGTTTTTCTGAGAATTTAGCCATCTAGATTTTAAAGACAGATGGTTTACTAAACCCTGTTTCAATTACATAGTTAAATTCCTAAAAAGTTCCCCAAATCTCCGTCACTTTTATGCTTGTAAGTTTTTCATAATTTATTACATTTTACCAAAATAAGTGAATATCAAATTAAAAAACTCTTTTTTTACAATTTTTTGGAAGCTATTGATTAAAAAGTTCAAATATGTCCACCCCCCCCCCCCCCCCCCTTAAAAATAGAGGCCAATTTTTTCTCAATTTGATCAATTGGTCATGTTAATTTTTTCTTTTCTGTAGGGTTTTAAAATGTACAATTCTGAATTGCTGGTATCCTTTTTTCTTGTGCTCAAAATTAATTATGTTTACGTGTGGAAATCAAGGTTTTTAAATTAATGCCAGTCAGCAGTTCAGTACTAGTAACCATCCAATTAGGGCTATAATATTTTGCAAATTCTTATATACCTTTAGAAAAACTGAAATCTCTTGAATAATTCTCTCACAATACCCCCATAGAATTTTGATGGATTTATCATTTTCATTGTATATAGTAAGACACAAGTTGACATTTTTTTGTTCTGAAAAAAAAACCCTTAAACAGATTATTGCAAAATAAAAATTCTTCATATCATTCCACTTAAGCGTTTTGAAGTATAAATCATGCACTGATGCCAACCATTCTTGTCACTACAGTATGTTGGCATCTTTTCCTACGATTATGGATTTTCCATACAGTTTTTAGAACCATTTTATAGTCAGACATGATTAAAAAAGAAATTTTTCATAGGTCACAACCAACATTGAAAAAATTTGAATCATTTCAAGGTTTATCACATTCACAGTTTCATGATGCTTCTTATAGCTCACTGTAATTTCATCATTCACTAAATGCAATATGCCACAATTTATATGCCTGAATTTTATGGATTTTTTTTATAATTTATAAATAAATAATGTGCCACTTGTTAAAATGTCAGTCACCCTGTTTGTCTGTTGGTAGGGCAGGTCTATTTCTTCAGGGTTCTACATAATGTTTGATATACATGTACTATAATTTGAGTATTATTGTTCAGCAGTTCTTGAGCTTTTAATATTGTCTGTTCTGCGAATCTCTCTGTGCAAGGTTTTTGCAAGCGTAATGGGGCTTTTGTCAATATGGTCTGTAACAGCCTATTGTTCACAATTTACACGTTACTGATCGAGTTTAATTTACAGTTTAACAAAAATGATTATCTATATAAAGACCACCTGTCCATTCAGATCAGTGTTTTAATGTTCCTTTGCTTCATAATTCAACCAAAAAGAACCTCTATATAATGAACATTCATCCATTAAAACCATTTTTAATGGCCTCTGCTCAATGTAAAAATAAAAAACCTATATGAAACACAAGAATTCCACAGATTTAAACATCTTGCCTGGTTAATTTTTGATTGAGTAAAGAAAAATTACTTTAACAGAAACTTTCACTATTGAAACACCATCGTTGCCAGTTACAATGACACCTGAAAAGTAACATCCAAGTCTCATATTATGGCAATGACAGGCTTGACAAAAACCACATGGTTGTAAAGTCCATATTTCTTAGGTCCCACAGATAGTTTTTAAATAAAGGTTTTATTTACTGTATACAATTGGTTTAATGGCACATGTTGGTTGTGTTTAGTCCTAGGTGTTGGCATGTAGAACGATGGCACAAGGACTATGTACCTGAAACTAGGCGGCAACGACCTAGTATCAGGATGTCCGAAATCAACAGGTACCGGAGGTATATGAATAGGCAAGTTATGCAACTCTGTGTGCCCAAGTTTACTATATCCTGACCTATTTTTAATTAATAAATGTGCTTGAAAAGTGACACTGAAAATTTTTTCATTTAAAAATTTTATATTAGAAAATTTTTACACTTGAAAATTTTTACATTTTAATCTGCAAATTTGACAAAACGAATTAGCTCTTTATTTTAATTGCATGATATACTTTTTTTAAATTTTACAAAATGAATATTCCCTTTTGTTTTAATTGCATGATATATTTTTTTTCAATTTCTGTCTAAAATTTGATTTTTATAGACTTTTTACTTATCATATATCTTTTATTCAGACAAATTGTCACCAAGTAAACAAAGTTTGGCGACTAATTTCAGTTTAAATTTAGGTTAATGTATATCTCGGCTACATTGATCAATAAATTCTCAGAGATAGAATTGGTCTTTATTACCCTTGGACATGAGAAATATGTTCTAAATTTATAGATGGTACTTTTACAATTTTCAAAAACTGAACTCTCATCATTTAATTTTCATGTACATTTTTCACTTTTTGTGCAACTTTTATCAATTTAATTAATTTTTATGAGAAGGAGGAAAATAAAAGTCCTTTTGGCATATGATTAGTACATAATTTGTTGCTTTTTTAGCACTTTTCAGTTATTTCATATACATATCTATAAATTACAATATTTTGCTTTTTAAAAAAAATTAATAAAATATAACTGCTGCAAGCCATTAAAATGAATAATATCTGCAAGTCGACTTTCTTGTTAAATTTTTTGTTTTATGCACATACAAAGTATAAAAAGCACATATGATTTATGCACTAATTAATTTTTTTTATCGAAAACAATGCACTTCAAATATTGTAACTTATGATGTAACAGAGATGCATTTTTTTTTTTTAAATTTTCAAATTTCATTTCTATTCTGGGAATGTTTGACACCATTTTGGACAACTCCTCTTCTGGAACTTTTAGATATTTTACAGTGTTCATGCCTTTTAATGCAAAGGATTTTTTAGCTCAACTGGCTATAGCCAGCTGAGCTTATGGCATGGTTTTGCGTGTGTCCGTGCGTTCGTGCGTTCGTGCGTCCGTGCGTGCGTGCGTAAACTTTAATCTTCTCCTCTGAAACCACTGGGCCAATTGGAACCAAATTTGGTGTGGAAGGTCCCTAGGTGGGGTAGACCAAAGTTTGTACCAGGCGACCCCGCCCGACATCCAAGATGGCCGCTGTTACTATAAATAGCAAAAACACATAAATAGCCATTGCTGAGTCATTTTTTAACCGTTTTTGTTCAAATTTGAAATGTAGAGAGTAGATAGCGGGGCATTCAACATATGTAACGGGTTTTTATGAGAAATTTTTCGTTGACCCGATTTTTACGAATTATGCAAATGAGGTGTAATATTTAATCAATTCTTTGAAAATCTTCTCCTCTGAAACCACTGGGCCAATTGGAACCAAATTTGGTGTGGAAGGTCCCTAGGTGGGGTAGAACGAAGTTTGTACCAGGCGACCCCGCCCGACATCCAAGATGGCCGCTGTTACTATAATTAGCAAAAACACATAAATAGCCATTGCTGAGTCATTTTTTAACCGTTTTTGTTCAAATTTGAAATGTAGAGAGTAGATAGCGGGGCATTCAACATATGTAACTGGTTTTTATGAGAAATTTTTCGTTGACCCGATTTTTACGAATTATGCAAATGAGGTGTAATATTTAATCAATTCTTTGAAAATCTTCTCCTCTGAAACCACTGGGCCAAGTGGAACCAAATTTGGTGTGGAAGGTCCCTAGGTGGGGTAGAACGAAGTTTGTACCAGGCGACCCCGCCCGACATCCAAGATGGCCGCTGTTACTATAAATAGCAAAAACACATAAATAGCCATTGCTGAGTCATTTTTTAACCGTTTTTGTTCAAATTTGAAATGTAAAGAGTAGATAGCGGGGCATTCAACATATGTAACGGGTTTTTATGAGAAATTTTTCGTTGACCCGATTTTTACGAATTATGCAAATGAGGTGTAATAAATTCTTTGAAAATCTTCTCCTCTGAAACCACTGGGCCAATTGGAACCAAATTTAATGTGGAAGGTCCCTTGATGGGGTAGACCAAAGTTTGTACCAGGCGACCCCGCCAGACATCCAAGATGGCCGCTGTTACTATAAATAGCAAAAACCCATAAACAGCCATTGCTGAGTCATTTTTTAACCGTTTTTGTTCAAATTTGAAATGTAGAGAGTAGATAGCAGGGCATTCAACATATTTAAAGGGTTTTTATGAGAACTTTTTCGTTGACCCAATTTTCAAGAATTATGCTTAAGGTGTAATATTTAGTGAAATCTTTGAAAATCTTCTCCTCTGAAACAACTGGGCCAAGTGGAATGAAATTTTGTGTGGAAGGTCCAAATGTCAGCCTGATTAAAGGTGGTACCAGGCAACCCGTCCTGACATCCAAGATGGCCGTCATAACTAAAAATAGAAAAAAAAAAGACCATTGTTGATCTTTTTTTCCACCAATTGAGCTCAAATTTTAAATATAGAAAGTATACTGTATGGGATTCAAAATATATGATATTCTTTTCTGAAAAAATTTTTATTGACCCAATTTTCAAGAAATATGCAAATTAGGTGTAATATTTAGTAAAATCTTTTCCTCTAAAATCACTGGGCGAATTGGAACCAAACTTCCTGTGGAAGGTTCCTACATCAGCCTAAAAAAAGTTTGAACCAGTCTAGATGCCTGTTGTTACTAGATATATATATATATATATATAAAATAGCCATTGTGGATCTATTCTAAGCTCAACTGGCTAAACCCAGCTGAGTTTATGGCATAGTGAAGCATGCCTACATGTGTGTGTTGCAAAGTAGGCTTCATTGAAACAAAAATAAGCTCAATTTATTTCCCATCTTAAGCTGATGAACCAATTATGGTAACCACATCACATTGTCTTAAAGGCACCACAGTGGCTGTGTGGTCTTAAACATTCGATGTTACGAATCACAGCACCTTTCACCCCTGACATTGTGCATTAATGCCAAGTGGGCTAGCACTTCATCTTTGAAAGTTTGTCAGTAAACTTGCTGCTTGGTTGTGGTTTTCTCCTATAATCCAGTGTCCTCCACCATTTCCAAAATTGACAGTCTCCATATAAGTGAAATATTCTTGAGTTGAACGTTAAACAGCATTTCAATCAAAAACAAACATTGTCTTACATATGCAGCCAGTTGAGCATCACAGGCCCTATTGGGCCTCTTGTTAATTGTCAAATTTTACAACAGGTTTTTCTCTGAAAAAAAAATACAATCATGAGAATTTCTTGAATTTCAATACAACAATTCCACATAAGAAGCTGTCATCTTGAATCAAAATGGTGTCACATGTTCCCCATTTTATTGAAAAATTTAAGTAAGCATGTATATTTATTTTTTAAAAAATAGCACAAATAATATCAAATAATCCACACAGAGTTGCTTTAGCTATTTGTTTATCTGCATAGTGGCTACAATTTAAAAAAAAAAGCATTTAAATGCAAAAATGTCTTATAAATGTCAACTGTGAAAAAAAGTTCCGAACTGTGTGAAACATATAAATACTCAGTGCCTTGATCTTTTATGGTATAATTGAACAAGAGAAATAGCTTATCTTTTGTGCATTGATAAACATTATATAATAAATATTTACAAACAATTCTTAAAATTACTAAGATTACTTAAACAGATCTTTTGAACATTTTTGCATTTCTAATATTTCATGCAGCAAACATATGTATATAGTTCTGCATTTTCTTAGATCATTCTTTTTCCTCTTTAATTTAAAGCTATAATTTTGCTCTTTTCACACCTTGAGATCAGACTTCAGGTGTGGTGGATGTGTTAAAATTTGTTTTAAAAAAGTTCATTTGGACCTACGGCCATTGAGCATTGGTAGTCTGACTAATCTGATAGCAGAATTAGAAATACTGTTGTCTATTTAAGAATTCAAGCTACATGTAAATAGTGAGTGGTACTGTTATCCTGAAGTTAACAGTAAAGACTACTGGACTACTGGCATATGAAAGGTTGAAAAGTGAAGATGAAAAATTGATTTATAAATCAAATTAGAAAAAGTTTTTTATGAAAAATACTTTTTACAAATTTTTCTGTTTTATCAAATTCTGTTTTCTTAATTTGCTCTTTGGATTTGGAGTTACTCTGAATACAGAATGTATTCCATTAAGTAACACTGAAGCAGATATACAAGTTTATATATGAATAAAAAGAATTACTTTCTGATATACCATGGTTTTTAATGCATAGGATAAGTTAAAAAAGAATTAGAGCCATCATTGATTTTGTATATATTTTCTATGCTAGTCTTGCTGGCCTATTATAACTTTTCTTGCTTTTACCTATTCTTTCCATCTTGCTTGTTTCTTGTAATTGTAATTCTAAATTTTGGAAAAGAATATTAATTCTAAACAATAAATTCTGGACTAAATTCACAGGAAAATATTCACTAATTTTGACAGAGAAAAAACTTCAAAGGTTGATGTTGAAAAAGGTGCTTGGTGAGAAATTAGTCACAGTACTAGCAATGTCAGAATTTGTTATGCAGTACAAGAATTTTGCTAGAACAAATTTTCATATTAAAAATTACTTTTATTGTAATGCTTGGTTTTTTTAATGTCAGTAGTAAGCTAGTCTGATACATGTTGGACTTCTGAGAAGTGACATTTTCAGTGGTTTGATAGAAATATGTGTTATTAAGTTTTGTTTAAAAATGAATAAGATATGATGCTTGAAGATGACATGTATAATATTAATTGTTTTTGAAAAAGGAAATAAAAAAAACTTTGTGAAATATTGGCTTTGCTTTGTATTCTTTTTTAAATCTAAAGTTAACAACAGTAATTCAGGACAATTTAAGTAATTCCTGCCTTATGTGAGAATGGGTCACAGTTAAACCCTGCCTTATGTGAGAATGGGTCACACTAAAATCCTGCCTTATGTGAGAATGGGTCACAGTAATCCTGCCTTTTACACTGTAGTTCTGTCTTAATTGAGAATGAGTTTCTATGGCTAACCATGTGATTCCTTATAATATTTTTAAAAAATCATAACAAATGGTAATTTAATTTCAAAAATATTTTAATACTAAATTTATTTTCATAAAAATGTAATTTTGGCAAAAAAATAAAATGGGAAAAAAATTGTACAGTTACACTGTCATAGTATGTTATAAAATATCTCAAGGGCTAGAATAAAGTTTTTTTATGGTCATTTGACAAAAATGGATTGTACGTCTTGTTGTCTTTACAGATATGAAAAAATTTCTAGCAATCTGATGTCAAACTATTACACAGTACACCACCTCATTACACAGGGATATTTTCACCCTTTACCTGAAAATAACAAATTTACATTGATCAGATGACAAGACTCCTACTCATGTTATCAGACAAAAACCAGAAATGTAAAATAAATAAATAAATAAATACCGGTAAATAAATAAAAATAATGAAAGAAAGAAAGAAAGAAAGAAAGAAATAAATTGATACTTTAATGAAATAATGAATTTCAATACTTTCAGAAACATTCCAGAAGATCAAAGAATTTTAGATCCAAAGAAAGGTCCAATACGGAAAACAGCTGCCGTTAAAAGTTTACCGAGTTTGGAAATGACATGATTAATACATCATATAAAATGGACTACTGTTATCAATTTTATTTTCATCTTTTTATACGCAATGTTTAGAAAAATTATAGACAAAAATATTAGATTTATTTGCAATTAAGCAGAAAAATCTGAAGGTTGTAAAGACATTTACAGGTTCAGTTTGACAAAGTCCGCCATTTTTAACTCACTTTCATCAAATGCCATACTGTGAATGTAAACACTATCTTCAGTGATTAAAATTTTACAAAAAATTTTTGGTGAATTAAAAATCATTGTTTTTACAGAAATAACTGAGACAAACTTTTCATTTTTCTTGAATTTATTACAAATTAAGTTTATTAATTAGATAGGATTAACTTAATAAAATGAGTATAATGTAACAGTCTTTGAGTCTTTCCTGAACTTTTAAAACTTAGTGGTAACAAAAACGTATTCTGAACTGTTACAAATAAAAACTTTCCATATTCAGACTGTCGAAATTTATTCGTTGAAATTCAATTTGGTTCAGAGGTTATTTAAAAATCTTCAGTTATTTCTGAATGTAATATTTTTAGTGCATTACATTTTTAATGGTCTACATATGCAGGTGAGTTATAATTGGTAAGTGACAACTCTGGTTGATTGATATAACAATCCTGTCTAATTTTTAGATATTTTAATTTTTTTCATAAATTTTATCATGTTTCAATGTTTTATGGTGTTTTTTTTAAAGTGTTTATTCTATATTTGTATATTATATAGATATTTATTACATGGTGCAAAGTTACTGAAGCTTCTAAATTTCTTTTTGGAAACCTAAGTATGATAGAATTAGTACTTAAATTAAAAAAAAAATTGAAATAAAAAGACTATCAGTGTACCGATAGTGAAAACTATTAGTAGTGAAGATGACAAAGGCCAGTTGCTTTTGTGTTTTAATCTTCAAGGGCAAACAGTCTCACATCCATTATGGACAGTTAATTCAAGTGTTAAAATGCATGATTTTTTTTAGACATTCCTATTTGGATTTGAGAATTGAGATTTTTTTGTTTTGATTCAAAAAATATTTTTCCAGAGAAAACCAGAGTTAAACACTGGTAAAATAATTACACATCCCTGGAAAAATTTCAGACATTGATTTTAGATTTCAATTAAGCAGATGTAGTGGACATTGTAGCTTATATTTACCCAAGGTAATTAAAAAGTTGTATTAACAATAACAACTTGTATATGTTCGACTTTTTTTGGTAAAAAAGTTATATCTGATTAAAATGGTCATCTGTTTATAGTATATTTTTAATTACTGACTCAATATGGCACTTCCTACTTGACCCAGTTTTCCAGCATATTGGACTTCCTACATGACCTAGATTTCTATCATTGTGCACTTCTTTCTTGACCTAG
The DNA here is from genome assembly GCA_029721355.1 of Tegillarca granosa. Lineage (NCBI taxonomy): Eukaryota > Metazoa > Mollusca > Bivalvia > Arcoida > Arcidae > Tegillarca > Tegillarca granosa. The sequence goes on from CM056604.1 coordinate 9,237,221, forward strand.
TTTTTCATAATTGCACATTTCATATTAGATTTCCATCATTGTGCACCTCCTACTTGACCTAGTTTTTCATAATTGCACATTTCCTTTTAGTTTTCCATCATTGTGCACCTCCTACTTGACCTGGTTTTTCATAATTGTGCATTTCTTCTCCATGATACTTTATTTATTTAAATGTTGATTCTGATATTTTATTGTTGACTTCTGACATGTCATGAATGACAGTTTTTTTTACGAAAAAGAAAGAAAAAAACTTGCATTTATAACAGTACTGTTTCATTTTTTTATTTTTGACATTTATTATGTTATTTTATCGTTGTCAGTCATTTCCTGTACTAGTCTTGTTTCATCAGCATTATAAATATATTTAAATTTGAAAATTATTCTCTTTAAATATGATTCACATTGTATAGCCAGAAGTAGTCGCATGCCTGATGTTAGTGACTTAAGTAAACTTCAAGTATGAAGGTTGTTTGAAGCTCTGTTAGATAAACCACATGGTTTGTGAAATTTTTTTATAGTATATAGCATCAGCATAAATATCAGAAGGAAGGAAATGTTTTGATTTATGGCATTTAGATTTTCTACAGTATTTTGTAATTTATAATTATTTTCTGTAAATATTTGAACAATGAATTGCATAAAAGCAAGTGACCTGGTTTAAACAAATGGTATTCATCCAAGAGTTTGAAATTAATTTCATTTCATGGTATATAAGGGTGATAAATCATAGTTAAAGGCTGGAACAGCAATACTATATTGTGCTAATTACTGATTTTTGATATTTGTCTCTTAAAAGTTATCTGTTTATTATTTAGAAAATATTCAGAACGATTTCAAATTTCTATTGATCTGGTATAAAAAGGAAGAAAGGTGTTTATTTAAATGATGAAAACAGAAATACCTAATTTTTACTTTTTTTTATAAGACTGTCTAATTTGTCTACTTCATCTTTTCATTGTTTACAGAATATTAAGAATACTTTTGTTTTTTTTGTAATTTTTATTGCCTTTATATGAAAAGGGTGTTATCTTAAGCAAATATAAACAAGCTAAAAACAAGTAGGCCTTATTATTGCTTTTAGGCAAGAATTTGTTTCATCATTTTTAACCATTTAAAAAATATTATGAAATTTTTTTACCTGTGATTTCTTTATCGACACAATGTTTTGATTATTTGTATATAAATATATATCTATATAAATCTACATATATTTGTTCTTTAGTCATCTTGTTATATACTGATGAATAAATTATGGAAAACATGTTTAAGTTTTTTTTGTATTTTGATTTGAAAATAACCTTTTTGCTGTTGGATACAGAATGATTATAAAAAGAATCTTTAAGTCTTGCTGAGTAACCATTGTGGATTTACTTTAACAAATACAAGAACAGTAAGTGAACACGTTTAGATACCTTTCACTTGTATGAAATACCCAAAGTTTTATTGAAGACCTCAGAGTGACGTATTTAATCAAACAGAGGATTGTAAAAAAATTACATAGCTAGCATTGTTCATCTAAAAAGTAAATAAAGTAAAAAAATAATAAGAAAAAAATATGTCACAAAACAAAAGAGTTGACATCACCTTTTGGCAACATTAGTTTAAGAATTTCGAATTGTGAAGAACACTCTCATATCCAGATGCTTAGAAAATAATTTTAAAGAAATAACAGAAAGAAGATCTAAAATAAACATTGAATTCAATCAAATTGAGACAGATATTGGGTAAAATGACAATATCCAAAGAGAAAGGAGGTTAAAAATGTCGCTTGCATATTCTTTATAGTTCAAGTCAAATATAGTCCTGTAAAGGTGTTTTTTAAATTTGTAATTTTGTAATTTTAATTTATAACGGATAATATGATAAACTAGAAGCATATTTTTGTTTGCCTGTTACAAACATCCATGTTGTTCATCTCGTAAAACAGGAAGAACTTGACCTGCCTTACTTGTATTGGATTCCAAAACTTCACAAAAATCCATACAAGGAAAGATGTTTAGCAGGTTCCTCTAAATGTACTACTAAATCATTATCAGTCATTCTAACACAAATTTTGACAGTCGTCAAAGATGGCCTTCAGACATATTCAGAAAAATCTATTCTACGTCTGGCATCAACTAAATGTGGATTCTCAAAAATTCTAAAGAACTACTTGACCATCTTGTTTCTAATACTCTATCTTCATTAAAAAGTATAAAAACTTTATTTTTCTACCCTTTACACCAATATCCCTCATTCTAAATTGAAAGAACGTCTAAAACAAATCATTCACTTGTCATTATTTTACAAAAACGGTAAACCAAGATATAAATATCTAGTGTTCAACAGGGATTCTGGTAATTTGGTAAAATTCCATACAGACTGCAAACAAAAATATACTGAAGATGCCATCAACAAAATGTTAGAGTTTTTGATAGACAATATATTTGTTGTGTTTGGCAATATATTTTTTCAACTAACAATCGGTATACCAATGGGCACAAACTGTGCACCTTTGCTTGCTGATTTGTTTCTTTATTCATATGAATCAGAATTTTTACAGAACCTTGTCAAATCTGGAGAAAAGACTGTCGCTTAATCATTCAACTACACATGCAGATATAAAGAAGGCGTTCTATCTCTAAATAATTCCAAATTTGGAGAATATGTGAATGCCATCTATCCAAGTGAGCTTGAAATGAAAGGCACGACAGATTCTCCATGCTCTGCTTCATATTTGGACTTATACCTCAATTATGACACCCACGAAAGGATACATCTGAACCTATACGACCAACGTGATGACTTTAATTTTTCTATTGTCAATTTTCCGTTTCTTTGCAGTAAGTTAGCAGATAGCAATCTGGTGGCTCAATGTAGTATTTGCATACCGACGTACTGTGGCATAGTGACTCAGTAGGCTTGCGCCTCAACGGAAATCGCCCTTAATTGATATAGAGATTAATAACTTGCTATTGTCGGCAATAGCTGAAAAAATGTTTGATGTGACGTTAAACAAAATTATAATGAAGAATATACACAATTACAGATGTACAAGTTTAGCAATTAATTTGCACATCTCTAAACTTTTTTTAAAAACCCTTGAGTCAGAAATACCTTGTTTGTTTTCAATGTTCTTTGATAATATAATAATGCCTGATCGCTTATTTACTGTAAAGTAAATTAAGATAAATTTCAAAGATTTAAAATATTTGGGGTCTACTAGCTATAGATTAAGAGGATGGTGAAAACCCTATAAAAGTTTTTTTAAACAGAAATCAATAATTTTTTTATGCATTATACCCAGTGCCTATATATACATGTATATATATTTGTTAAAAAATTTCGAAGTACATGTTCACAGTTCATTCAGCCAATTGTTATACATGCCACTTGTTCGTATATTACCAAAGGAAGCAAAAGGTACTTTTGAAGAGTTCCTGTCCTGACTGCAGGTCAAAAATGGGGTGTCTTGAAAAGGTTTAAATATGTTTTTTTATGCTTACAATATTCAACTTGCAAAACTACAAGGACATCTAGTCAATCGTTACCGGATGCAATTAGCGTGTGTTGAAGATTCCATAGTGAATATGTTAAAAAATACGCGTTAAAATTTGATGTGCCATTTGTGCACATTTCTGAAAATCACTCCTCATCAGTGTTACTATGAACCAAAAAGGTTGATAGATAAAACACATCAGTCAAAATGTTTACTATGTGCCTTTGCTTATTTAGTGTAGTTTGTGCCATTTCTTGGTCGTAAATCCACCTTCCATCCTTTATATAAATGCTTATATCGTTTTCTATTCTGTTTGTTAATTTTGGTTTATTTTGTTTTCTATTCCTTTTGTTAATCTTGGTTTATTTTGTTTCCTATTTCTTTTGTTAATTTTGGTTTATCTTGTTCTCTGTTCCTTTGGTTTCATTGGCTCCTGAAGTAATCTTGAGGAGCTGTTTATTGTTCATTTTATTACACATTAATGTCAATTAAATGGTATTAATATAGAAATAGTTATATCAGTAATTATCTTAAATTAAAGTTGATTTAATGATATAACAAGAAATGTGTGATGCCACTAAATCTAATCAAAGTATCAGTGATTCAAATATTTTGTTTTATTAAGTGATATAAGAAAGGATTATCACGGTTTTTGAAGTGATATAAAATTTTCTTAATACAATAAGAGTATACTAAATTATACAAAAGATCATAAAAAACCTTAATGAAATTCTTTTAATTATCAATTTTAGCATCAAAAGTAATTGTTTTTTTTCCAATTTTTGAAAAATTTGACATGCTAGACACGTGTAAAGGTAAAATTAAATTTAAACAGAAATAGGTTTTGCGACAAAAAAAAAAAAAAAAAAAAAAAAAAAAAAAAAAAAAAAAAAAAAAAAAAAAAATTAATTTTTTTTTAAAATGAATAAATAAATAAAGTCTGAAACAGACCAGAAATTATTGATATGACGTTCTATTTGGATTTAATCAAATTTCAGTTTATAATTACAATTCTTGTTGTCAATTTGGAAGGTTAATAATTTTAGGACTATTAAAATAAATGTTTTTTTTTTATTTTAAGAAGACCATACACTTCTGACACAAGAATCAAACGATAATAATAATAAAATAATAATAATAATAATAATAATAATAAAATCATGTAATAAATTGAGCATTTTTACTTATAAACAAAATAATACTAGATAAAACTTTACTAAATTGATCATCATGCTTTGTTTATAATAGCCAACAACAATATCCCACTATAAACTTTATAAACAAAAATGACAAATAACATAAAGCAGTAAAAATAAAAGAAATTGAAATAACACACATATACATATAAACAATATACTAAAATGGATCTTAAAATATTAATATCAATCTTTTTGTTTAATGAAAACGTATAATCGTATATAAAACAATGTATGATAATGCCTTAGAAAATACCCATGACTAATTTAAAAGTAAAACATATCTAATGGTCAGGAAGATTTTATTTATCTTTGACAACGTAAACACGTAATGCTTCAATAAATACAGTGATCATGGGGATAATTTAAACTATAAACTTAATCTACACTAAAAGCTAAGAAATATCTTTGGTATTTTAATATATAGCCAATGCTATCTTCGCATACATATCTTAACAAGAGTGAAAAAAATTGGTGTCAATAAGTTTGTTTGAAAACTTTGATATCTATGTTAGAAAACATACATACACAAACGTTGTTAAACGAGAAGAATGAAATAGCTTGTTTTAAACCTGTGATTTTGTACCCTTATCTGGTAGAAGATTTTATATCATTGATGCGTGAACTTCTATCCTGGAAGTGAGGCCGGTGCTCCGGAAGGGTAAGCACCTCCTGTCTAGCTAGCTACACCTGTCACGTGCAAGTCAATTTTGCAAATGAAAGGAACAAAGAACTATGGTAAGTCCAATATATCCAGTTGGATACAGTGACTACATACTTATCAACAATATTGTGATGACGGTCATAAAACTTTTTAAGGGACTGATTAGCCTAGGCTTGCAATATTCTTGCGTCAACAATTTAATTGTAAGCAGTTTGCTTCGTTGTAGAAAGTCCCCATAGTGGGTATAAGCTCTACCATAACGTATTAACTGTGAATATATATATATATATATATATATATATATATATATATATATATATATATATATATATATATATATATATTTATATATATATATATTTATATATATATATATATATGGTATGAGTCTTGTCATCTGATCAATGTTAATTTGTGATTTTCAGGTAAAGGGTAAGAAAACATGTTAAATGAAATGGTGTAAGAGTTAGACCTTTGACCTTTTTGACATCTGATTGGTAGAAAGTTTCATATCCAGGTATAAAGACAGAAGGACTAACAATTTATATTGTCAAATGACCATAGAAAAACTTTACTCTAGGCCTTGACATACATGATAACATACTAGGACAGTATAACTACAATTTTTTCATCTTATTTTGGCAAAATTATATTTTTTTATGAACATGAATTAGGTATTAAACTATTTTTCAAATTCAATTAGCATTTGGTATGATTTATTGAAAATGATATTATGAAGAATCACATGGTTAACCAAAGACCCCATTATATTTATAAATTTTAAATTTAAACTCTAATACTCTTTCAGGTAAGTACACTTAAGCATAAAGCATGTTAATACTTATAATTTTACCTCTAATACTCTTTCAGTTAAGTACACTTAAGCATAAAGCATGTTCATAAATATAATAAAAAATCAATGAACAGATGATGATGATGATGATGATGATGATATTGAATTCTTAACTATTCAAAAATCGGTATATTACTACTTTACTAAAAAAAACTATTTTCAGTTGAAAATAACGCTCAAATATTAATAGTTGAAAGTAAAAGTTGAATATCCCAAATATATCGTGTGTCTTGACGCCAGTTTGTCATTTTCGACAGGGTTCTGTTGAACATAAGTTTTTTAAACAGTTACTTACTAACGAACTAATATTTCTAACAGACGCAATTAAAGCACAATTGCTTAATACCAATTATCTCCCTTTATTAAAATCAAGTAAAAGCCCTTGTGCTACAGTAACTGTATTTTTTTCAGAGAACAAAAACAAAGTAAATGATGAATATAGATCATCTTTATGTGAAACGGTTTTACTAGTCGGTCTTTTGAGTAAGGTCTCGACATGGGAAAAGCGCAATAAACCCTAAGTAAAAATGACCAAAATATCAAGCAAACACAAATCACAATCCTAAAAGAAAAATATAAACTTTTAATACTGGCAAATTTAGTTACGCTCATTAACTTCCGTTCATGCAAGAGTTAGAATAAGTAAATTCAGTAAGAGAAATATATACATGTTTTAATATCATATCATTAGATAAGTTTCCCAAAAAGTCCAGAAACTACAAGAAAACGAGTTTCTTATATGTAATTTCTGCTGAACTTATAATTTTATAGTTAATTTAGTTTCTTCTGGTGGCATTTCCGAATTCAATAAGTGTTGCCTGTAAATCTCAGCCTTTCTCATCAACAGCAAACTCGGATTGTTAACTAAAGTATATGCCAAATGCCATTTAAATTTAGCACGATACGATTTTTTCTCTTTACTTTCATCCCGATTAATATTTTTAAATGGAATATCATCTGAAATAAAGAAATATGTCGTTGATCAAAAATAACCACCGTTAACGTCCAGTATAATATTTCCCAATAATTTCATAAAAATGCACTGCATACTTTTAAAACATTGAAATTTGCCTACCCAGTCACTTAATCTACTTGATGGCATTGCATAGAATTTCTAAGCAAAAATAAAATAAACATGTTTTTATCATTTTTGAACACATTATTGTACAAAATTACTGGAAAACAAAAACAAAATTGAAAATAAAACAAGAACATACCAGTCCTTGTCCAAATCACAATCCCAAAAAACAAAGTCAAAACTTTGAAAATTGGCAAATTTAGTTATACACGTTAACTTCCATCAAGGAAGTGAAGCCGGGTGCTCCGGAAGGGTAAGCACCTCCCGTCTAGCTAGCTACACCCGTCACATGCTGGTCAACATTAAGGACGAAAGAAACTATGGTAAGTCAAATATATCCAGTATAAGTTTGGATGTAGTGAAAGTCCCTATGGTATAAAAAGGGTATAAACTTACCCTGATCTAGAATACAATAACGTTAAGTACAGAATGAAGGGGACGAATGACAACGATTTGAATATAACAATCTACTTTGAAACGCAATGTTGTACTTTTATATCGTAATAAGAGGGAAATAGGTTAGTGTTGATTGTGGTGTTTTTAAGGTCCAATGATTATTTTATTTTCAAAAAAAAAATGTTCATCTAAGAGGTGTTAGTAAATATTTAGCATAAAATTTGTTTATTTTTAATGTGCTATATGTGCACATTTCGGAAATTGATTCTCAATCGGTGACACTAGTGGGGGGAGGGGCAAAAAAATAAAAAAAGTCAAACATTTGAAAATTAAAAAAATGAAATGAAAATTAATAAATGAGTAATAAACAAGAAAAGACGTTTTGGAAGCACAAAGTATTTTGATTTCTGCATTGCATATACCTATTGAAATGTTACATACCATCTTTTGAAGAAACTTCTGAAAGTCCACATTTCTTGTCTCTTTCTAGTTTTTGTAACCTAGCTGCTTGCAATATACTGATAAATACCATAACAACAGGGTGTGAATGTGCACTCTCTACATGCATGTAACCACAATATGCATCAAAACCTGTCCAAAATAAATAAGTAAATTATTGATTTACATCAAAGCTTTTGAGATACGAAAATTCAAGTTTAGAAAAAATATTTTGTTAACCTTAGCTTTTAACATTACAAATACGGCCAAAAAAGATAAACAAGACAGCCTATTTTAATCTATAAAATAAATGTATTACAGACCTCCGATTCTAACATGAGTTGGAATTTTTAAGTACCAAGAAGGATTTTTTTACTTTTTCAACAAAGTCAGTCCAAAGTAAAGCATTTAAAAAAACAGCAATTTTAATATGATACGGTTCATCTTTTTTTTGCCCGTTTCTCCCACAATTGTCTTTAATTGTTTTCTACTTTGGCAATACAAGTTCGGTTTTTTATTTTGAAATATCTTCCCTTATTCATATGTATTATTTAAACAATCAAAGCAGTTCTGTATGTGTGCGTAATTTGCCATACCTGGATCAAACCACTGAAATTTTCTAGGCAAGGTACTGTGGTCAAGTCGTGGTAAAAATAATGCTCCGAGTAGTATTGCCTTAAGTACTCTCATCAACAAGAAATCAAACCAACGAAAATATTGTAGAAAAACATGAAATACACAAAAATGAAGAAGAAACGTCTGAAATAAAGAGTATAAACCAGTTTTGAGTTATGCATTTAAGATATATAAACAAGAATTCCACGGTTTTAAATGTCTTGTCTGGTTAGTTTTGATCGAGTAGAAAATTCATTATTTTAACATAAACTTTCACATTTGACCCGCTGCCGCCGCCGCTGACACCGGAAAAGTAGCACCTAAGTCTCGCCTTATGGCGATGCCAGGGTCAACAAAAACTGTACAGTACTGCACAGTGTAGGCCAGAAGTCCAGCAGTATTTAGGTCACAATATGCGCGTGTCTTGTTTCGTTTATTTGTTTTTTATCTATGGTTTGTTTTGCTTGCATAGTTGGAAACGAGTGGTTTTCAGTTGGTAACATTATTATTGTTATGAAATCAAAATATCGACTTTTTAAAAAAAAATATAACACCAGATCCATACACCAGATTTACCATTTTCTGTTTTTAATGTCAAATTTCATCCAGTCAGTCATAACGGTATATGGGAAATTAGCAGCTATAAAGGGAAACTCACTGTTATTGCCATTAATTATGGCATTACATACACTTATGTTTAAGCATTTTTTGAGATTACTAATAATAATTACTAATGGAAAAACGTCATGGGTATGGATCATTGGTATGATTTTAACTTAATTAAAAGTGATGACAACATAACATGCCATTCAAATTTAAAGTAAATTACTCTTACCGTCACTCTTGATATTGTAAGAATATTTTTCTTAATAGTCCATAAATGGATACAGTATTTTTGAAATTATTCATTATATTTTAAGATAATTCCTTTTGGTCTTTTTTGGAGTGAAAATAAAGTTCAGGAAAATAACTCTAAAAGAAAAAAAACTTGTAGCCTTATTGTTTTATAAAAAAAGCTCTATATAGAAGTAGATTATTTCAATTTTATAATTTTGTTACATACACTATGTTATATATATATATATATATATATATATATATATATATATATATATATCTATATATATATAAATATATATAACGTGGTTAAACGTGGTTAAATTAAAACACAAATACCAGTTAAATTTTGATGTGCCAGATGTGCAAATTTTGGATATTCATTCCTCATCAATGACATTAAGACCGAAAAGTTTGATAGATAAAACATAAGCCAAACAGTTGAAAATTAATGAATCTAAAGTTCCAAAATTATATAAATCCAAATCCATCTAAGGAGTGCTTTGCATGAGGGAACAAACCTTAGTTTTCAATAAATTTAAAAATTTAAGACGGCTTAAAATTTTGCTTAACGGTTACATATTAAAAAAAAAAAAATGAAAACAAAATTTATTCTGCTAATTAACAATTTTCTTTATATAAAAATAAGGTAATTACCTGTTATCAATACGGAGAACAAATTCTCCTCTTGAATTCTTTTGAAGAAAAAGGAAATATGAAAGACCAAGTTGTATAAAGTTAATGACCAAAGTCGTGAGGAGAACTGGCCTGAAACAAATACAAATGAATAAATAGTACAAATACCAGTTAAATTTTGATGTGCCAGATGCGCACATTTCGGAAATTCATTCCTCATCTGTGACACTAAGACCGAAAAGTAATTCAACAGCTTACAAATATAGTGCTAATTCAATGTACTGAAAACAATCTTATACTTACGGTTCACTGTTAGTGAAACCGGATGTTGGAATGGAAATATTGCCACACCACTAAACATTATTTTGTCTATTTTGAGTGCCAATTCAAAGTTCGGAATTTTAGAATCAAAGGTCTTAATGTGTATATCATGTCAAGCGTTGTAAATTTCTATCTTTTACATTTGTATTCAATATAATATTCGGACTAATAAAAAATAGTATTTGAATTAAGAAAATTACATTTGAATTAAAAACAATACTTCCATAATAAATAAAGGAATCTTGATATAAATTTATTAGGTGTTATCAATAAAATCCATTAATATATATATATATATATATATATATATATATATATATATATATATATAAATATATATATATACAGTCTGTATATATATTTAAGATATCGAAAAATATCGAATTTTTAAAATTAACATCTTCTATATTATTTCACACATCTTTAAAATCGGTGCATTTTAACTCAATTATATATTACAAAATATACAAATATCAGTAAATAAAGTAAATAAAGTGTTATAAATAAAGAAAAAAATAAAAAAAACATGTCAAAACCTTTTATTTATCACTATTCAATGATATGTTTCTAATGTAACACATAAATGAACTCTATTAGTAAAAGATAGGCTGCGATATTATTTTATTATACTTACCATAAACTATGGAATTTATTAAGCAACCAAGGTCCCAAACCATATTGCACCATCGTAACAATTGCAGAGATAGCAAAGCAGACCATAAATAAAATAAGGAACTGTACAAAAAACCCTTAAAGGAACACAAA
>CM056604.1:9248597-9296097 GCA_029721355.1 Tegillarca granosa
CGCATTCTAGCCCGCAATTCATTTAAAAACCGCCAGCCCGCAATTCTATTTTTTGGACAAAAAGCAATATCTCATACCCTTTACCATTAAGATCAACAGTATTACATCAATATAACGTCCAGAAGAAGAAAATACCTTTCTATAAAAATCACCTGTACATTAAGACCACAAGACTACGTTTTAAACGTAAAAACAAAATATTACACATCAGGCGTCAGACGCTTTTCCCCACCTAGGCCTTTCTGTCACAGATTAGTCTATCCAAGTAGAAGATTTGCTGAAAATTTCAAGAACCCTAGAGGGGTAGAACAGTTCTAACAAGAGCTCAGAAGGCAGCTACCCCCTCCCGAAAAATGAAATTTTGAATAAAGGTTAAGGTTGAAGTAGCGTATCTGGCGTCAGACGCTTTTCCCCACCTAGGCCTTTCTGTCACAGATTAGTCTATCCAAGTAGAAGATTTGCTGAAAATTTCAAGAACCCTAGAGGGGTAGAACAGTTCTAACAAGAGCTCAGAAGGCAGCTACCCCCTCCCGAAAAATGAAATTTTGAATAAAGGTTAAGGTTGAAGTAGCGTATCTGGCGTCAGACGCTTTTCCCCACCTAGGCCTTTCTGTCACAGATTAGTCTATCCAAGTAGAAGATTTGCTGAAAATTTCAAGAACCCTAGAGGGGTAGAACAGTTCTAACAAGAGCTCAGAAGGCAGCTACCCCCTCCCGAAAAATGAAATTTTGAATAAAGGTTAAGGTTGAAGTAGCGTATCTGGCGTCAGACGCTTTTCCCCACCTAGGCCTTTCTGTCACAGATTAGTCTATCCAAGTAGAAGATTTGCTGAAAATTTCAAGAACCCTAGAGGGGTAGAACAGTTCTAACAAGAGCTCAGAAGGCAGCTACCCCCTCCCGAAAAATGAAATTTTGAATAAAGGTTAAGGTTGAAGTAGCGTATCTGGCGTCAGACGCTTTTCCCCACCTAGGCCTTTCTGTCACAGATTAGTCATCCAAGTAGAAGATTTGCTGAAAATTTCAAGAACCCTAGAGGGGTAGAACAGTTCTAACAAGAGCTCAGAAGGCAGCTACCCCCTCCCGAAAAATGAAATTTTGAATAAAGGTTAAGGTTGAAGTAGCGTATCTGGCGTCAGACGCTTTTCCCCACCTAGGCCTTTCTGTCACAGATTAGTCTATCCAAGTAGAAGATTTGCTGAAAATTTCAAGAACCCTAGAGGGGTAGAACAGTTCTAACAAGAGCTCAGAAGGCAGCTACCCCCTCCCGAAAAATGAAATTTTGAATAAAGGTTAAGGTTGAAGTAGCGTATCTGGCGTCAGACGCTTTTCCCCACCTAGGCCTTTCTGTCACAGATTAGTCTATCCAAGTAGAAGATTTGCTGAAAATTTCAAGAACCCTAGAGGGGTAGAACAGTTCTAACAAGAGCTCAGAAGGCAGCTACCCCCTCCCGAAAAATGAAATTTTGAATAAAGGTTAAGGTTGAAGTAGCGTATCTGGCGTCAGACGCTTTTCCCCACCTAGGCCTTTCTGTCACAGATTAGTCTATCCAAGTAGAAGATTTGCTGAAAATTTCAAGAACCCTAGAGGGGTAGAACAGTTCTAACAAGAGCTCAGAAGGCAGCTACCCCCTCCCGAAAAATGAAATTTTGAATAAAGGTTAAGGTTGAAGTAGCGTATCTGGCGTCAGACGCTTTTCCCCACCTAGGCCTTTCTGTCACAGATTAGTCTATCCAAGTAGAAGATTTGCTGAAAATTTCAAGAACCCTAGAGGGGTAGAACAGTTCTAACAAGAGCTCAGAAGGCAGCTACCCCCTCCCGAAAAATGAAATTTTGAATAAAGGTTAAGGTTGAAGTAGCGTATCTGGCGTCAGACGCTTTTCCCCACCTAGGCCTTTTGTCACAGATTAGTCTATCCAAGTAGAAGATTTGCTGAAAATTTCAAGAACCCTAGAGGGGTAGAACAGTTCTAACAAGAGCTCAGAAGGCAGCTACCCCCTCCCGAAAAATGAAATTTTGAATAAAGGTTAAGGTTGAAGTAGCGTATCTGGCGTCAGACGCTTTTCCCCACCTAGGCCTTTCTGTCACAGATTAGTCTATCCAAGTAGAAGATTTTGCTGAAAATTTCAAGAACCCTAGAGGGGTAGAACAGTTCTAACAAGAGCTCAGCGAAGGCAGCTACCCCCTCCCGAAAAAATGAAATTTTGAAAAAAGTTAAGATTGAAGTAGCGGATCTGGCGTCAGACCGTCTTTTCCTCCCACCTAGCCTTTCTGTCACAGATTAGTCTATCCAAGTAGAAGATTTGCTGAAAATTTCAAGAACCCTAGAGGGGGTAGAACAGTTCTTAACAAGAGCTCAGAACGCAGCTACCCCCTCCCGAAAAATGAACTTTTGAATAAAGGTTAAGGTAGAAGTAGCGTACCTGGCGTCAGACGTTTCTCCCCACCTAGGCCTTTCTTTCCAGATTGGTCTATCCAAGCAGAAGATTTGCTGAAAATTTGAAGAATCCTAGAGGGGTAGAACAGTTCTAACAAGAGCTCAGAAGGCAGCTACCCCCTCCCGAAAAATGAAATGTTGAATAAAGGTTAAGGTTGAAGTAGCGTATCTGGCGTCAGACGCTTTTCCCCACCTAGGCCTTTCTGTCACAGATTAGTCCTATCCAAGTAGAAGATTTGCTGAAAATTTCAAGAACCCTAGAGGGGTAGAACAGTTCTAACAAGAGCTCAGAAGGCAGCTACCCCCTCCCGAAAAATGAAATTTTGAATAAAGGTTAAGGTTGAAGTAGCGTATCTGGCGTCAGACGCTTTTCCTCCAAAGTAGGCCTTTATGTCACAGATTAGTCTATCCAAGTAGAAGATTTGCTGAAAATTTCAAGAACCCTAGAGGGGGTAGAAACAGTTCCAACAAGAGCTCAGAAGGCAGATTCCCTGTGTTGAATTCGCAGTCAAAATTGTCCAATTTTGGTGATAACATTTATTTCCATTCACCCATATTTCAGTAATAAGTCCTTGTGCTGTAAATATAGTGCGATAGTCAACCAACTCAGAATAAGTCTTTTGCAATCCTCAGAAGCTCTCACATTGGCAAAATTACACAGTGATATCTATTAAAAATTTATTTGAGCAGGGTCTAGTAAAGCTCCCGAGTTTTTTTTTTTTTTTTGCACTACTTTTGACCGTCCCACATCCGGTCTTATTACAACTGAGGTTTGCTACCAAGAGCTAATCAAAGTACTGGAAGTACTAAAATCAATTTTATGGCATTTATTAGGTTACATTAAAGAAATTAAGTATATAATTGGAAACAGTGTATCAAAATATCTTTCAACAAAAGATCTTATTTAGTAAGAAAGAATGTCTTAAAAGGACATGACCCTTACTTATGACCCTGTTCTATGTATATAAACAATGCTTCAAAACATTTAAAGTAAAAAATACATTGAAGTATGATCAAAACAAGAAAAAAAGGACCAAGATAAAAAAAAAAATAAAAGTGATGATTTCGACTGATGTTGATAACTAACCCCAAAAAGGAACCTTAAAAATTTACTCAAAAATAAGAGTTTAAACTTCACTGTACAACAGGGAAGAAACTTTTAAGAAGGAAAGATGTGGTCCATCTAAATATATGATGATAGAAGTATTTTGTGTAATAAAGAAAAATACAATATGAATATACAAGAATACAAAACAATTGCATAAGTGCTAAAAGGTTTTAAGAAATAGTTATAAATTCTGACGCGCAGGAATGGTAGTAGACCTCAGTCGTGATAAGGCCGGATGGGGGACAGTCAAAAGTAGTGCATATAAAAAAACTCAAGGGTCTTAGACCCTGCTCAATTAAATTTGTTAATAAATAGCACTTTGCAATTTGCCAAGTTGAGAGCTTCTTAGGTTTACTAAAGAATTAAACTGAATTGGATGACTATCGCACTATATTTCCGGCGTAAGGACTTAAGCCGCACAATGCACTTCCTTTGCCTGGACCACATTTTGCATGTAAACATTGTCATGTGCTTTTACTTGACACATTTTCCAAATTTCAGAAAAAATGAATCAGACAAAGTAATGATTTTTTTTTTAAAAAAAGAAAAAAGTAATATTTGAGGATTAGGGATAATATGTGCCATTATATGTAGTCGGGGTTTGATGACCATCAGATTCATGAAATGATCTATTTTGAGGTAAAATTTTACAATTTTCTGTGTGGTTGCCATGGTATCAAAATGTTTGCTAAACTTGTGAAAATTTACATTTGGGTCATAAATTCAGTATAGAAATAGTGTTTGAATTCTTCTGATTTTAAAAAAGTATCAACATTCCTGGTGTAACTTAAAAATTATTGAAATATGGGTGCATGACACTAAAGGTGATATGGCCAAAATTGGTTAATTTTGGCTGTCATTTCATGACTGAGGTCTGTAACCAATGGAGGATGCAATTTTTCCATTGTCTTGATGAATCAAGAAGCCCTTTTTGTTGGAAAATGTTGCATGATGTAATTAAAATATACAAATATTTATTTCTCATTAAACTTTGATTACTGAGTGTTCATTCTTTGTGGAAATTATCAAAACATGCATAAAAATTATGTATTGTTTTTCTTAATCTTTTGTGTTAATACAGAAACTAGCTTTTTCCTATTTTAAGCATTGACTTTGAAATACACATTAACATGTAACAGCAATCATTATGCAAATGACACATTTTCTCACTACAGCTGTCACTGAGAAAAGATTATGAACCTTGTAAGCTTGCATTCAAATAGTTGGCATTCATGCTTTGCTATGCTATGTTGATGGTATTTAGGACCCTGGTGCAGATAATTTCACTGTATTAAGGTAATCAGGTTGGGAAATGGTAAAGGAAAACTGGAGTACTCATAGAAAAATGGAATACAGCAATTAGAAAAACTAAACAAATGGCAGGGGAACTAACTTTACAGATGTAAGGTACTGTGATTCGCAAGCTGGCACCTAAGACCACAAACCCAACTCCAATTAAAAAATGCCTAGGGGGTTTAGACGCGGATCTTTGAGGCGGGTGGAGGTTCTGATGTTGGTTCAATTTCTGGTCAGGTCAGACATAAGACTTCAGTTTGAGACGGGAGTATTTACTTTTGACACATTATAAGAGTTATGTGAATGGGAGGATTGGGTACTTGTCTGAAAAACTAAAAATTAAGATACACCCTTTTGAAGGCCCAGATGACATTACCATGGTTTTCGTGCCTTCGATTATATTTTCTCGCGCCATTCAAAAGTCTTATAGATTTTAAATCACATTTTCTATAATTCGGATGTTTTCGGTTACGCGCTCTTCTATGTTTTAAGGTAAAATATGTTCAGTGTAAGAGAGCAGGATCCATATATTGTGGATACTTTATAAATAATCATTTTGATATGTAAATTAATGTCATTGGTCAAAAGTGAAGGTCACAGATTCTTACTACCATATGTAAATTTGTGTAAAGTGGTAAATAATCTGAATTACTTTAACATTTGTAGCGTTAATTTAGCTGTCACGATAGAGGTTCAAAGGTCAAGGTCAAAAGTTTTGCAGGAGACTTAAAGACTACAATATTTTTGAAAAGACGTGTATATTATATCCACTTTTAAAGAATCCTAGCGGGATAAGGTCATTGGATTGTCTGTTTATTAGCAAAGTAGGGTATCGTGATTGCTTTTTGAGTCGTCTAACATTAACGTTTTTGATTTCCCTAAGCTAAATGATGATATCTCGAGGAGTTCCTAGTTCCTAGTTCACTACTTATCAATATGCATAAAAGTAGTTCTTATAGAATCGATAAATTGTGGTTGCATAAATTGAACATTTTTGTAATGGAGCAAACATTTTGGCAACAATACAGAAAATTTTAAAAATCACTAAAAAGACCACTTTTGTAGAAAAAGATGGTCAACTAACCCTGAACAACATTAAATGATATCCATTCTGGGATCTTCTTGGATTAATTTTTCAGAAATTTTGGAAATGTGTCAACCATCATAAAATACAATTGGTCCTAGAATAGGAAATGCATGGTACAGCTCAACTCCTTACGTCGTAAATATAATGCGATAGTTAATCAATTAAGCTGAATTGTTTAGCGAAACTCAGAACCTCTCACCTTTTCAAAATTGCAAAGTAATATCTAATATTTAGTAACTTGTAATTGATCTTTAAATAATTATCAAATAAATCTAGTCAACTTTGGTTTTTATAAAAAAAATTGACATACAAAATTTTTGGTAAAAAAAAGCCTTTTCGATAAACTCAAAATAATTTTTACAAAATCATAATAAATACAAACATAACAATTGTAGTAAAAGGAATTTTAAGAAAGGTTCCGATTTCATTCAGAACATTGCGTCAGAAAAACATTTCCACCACGAGCATATTGAAGAAAACAAAACAAAACTGGATAAATGATTAAAATTAAAAAAAAAAAAGTTCAAAATTTTATTTTTCAGAAGTAGATTTTGAGCTCTCGTTACAACTGTTCTACCCCTCTAGGGTTCTTGAAATTTTCACCAAATCATCTACTTGGATAGCTAAATCTGTGACAAAAAGGCCTAGATGGGAAAAAGCGTCTGACGCCAGATACGCTACTTCAACCTTAACCTTTATTCAAAATTTTATTTTTTCGGGAGGGGGTAGCTGCCTTCTGAGCTCTTGTTAGAACTGTTCTACCCCTCTAGGGTTCTTGAAATTTTCAGCAAATCTTCTACTTGGATAGACTAATCTGTGACAGAATGGCCTAGGTGGGGAAAAGCGTCTGACGCCAGATACGCTACTTCAACCTTAACCTTTATTCAAAATTTCATTTTTCGGGAGGGGGTAGCTGCCTTCTGAGCTCTTGTTAGAACTGTTCTACCCCTCTAGGGTTCTTGAAATTTTCAGCAAATCTTCTACTTGGATAGACTAATCTGTGACAGAAAGGCCTAGGTGGGGAAAAACATCTGACGCCAGATACGCTACTTCAATCTTAACCTTTATTCAAAATTTCATTTTTCGGGAGGGGGTAGCTGCCTTCTGAGCTCTTGTTAGAACTGTTCTACCCCTCTAGGGTTCTTGAAATTTTCAGCAAATCTTCTACTTGGATAGACTAATCTGTGACAGAAAGGCCTAGATGGGGAAAAAGCGTCTGACGCCAGATACGCTACTTCAACCTTAACCTTTATTCAAAATTTCATTTTTCGGGAGGGGGTAGCTGCCTTCTGAGCTCTTGTTAGAACTGTTCTACCCCTCTAGGGTTCTTGAAATTTTCAGCAAATCTTCTACTTGCATAGACTAATCTGTGACAGAATGGCATAGGTGGGGAAAAGCGTCTGACGCCAGATACGCTACTTCAACCTTAACCTTTATTCAAAATTTCATTTTTCGGGAGGGGGTAGCTGCCTTCTGAGCTCTTGTTAGAACTGTTCTACCCCTCTAGGGTTCTTGAAATTTTCAGCAAATCTTCTACTTGGATAGACTAATCTGTGACAGAAAGGCCTAGGTGGGGAAAAGCGTCTGACGCCAGATACGCTACTTCAACCTTAACCTTTATTCAAAATTTCATTTTTCGGGAGGGGGTAGCTGCCGTTCTGAGCTCTTGTTAGAACCTGTTCCACCCCTTTAGGGTTCTAGAAATTTTTCAGCAAATCTTCTACTTGGATAGACTAATCTGTGACAGAAAGGCCTAGGTGGGGAAAAGCGTCTGACGCCAGATACGCTACTTCAACCTTAACCTTTATTCAAAATTTCATTTTTCGGGAGGGGGTAGCTGCCTTCTGAGCTCTTGTTAGAACTGTTCTACCCCTCTAGGGTTCTTGAAATTTTCAGCAAATCTTCTACTTGGATAGACTAATCTGTGACAGAAAGGCCTAGGTGGGGAAAAGCGTCTGACGCCAGATACGCTACTTCAACCTTAACCTTTATTCAAAATTTCATTTTTCGGGAGGGGGTAGCTGCCTTCTGAGCTCTTGTTAGAACTGTTCTACCCCTCTAGGGTTCTTGAAATTTTCAGCAAATCTTCTACTTGGATAGACTAATCTGTGACAGAAAGGCCTAGGTGGGGAAAAGCGTCTGACGCCAGATACGCTACTTCAACCTTAACCTTTATTCAAAATTTCATTTTTCGGGAGGGGGTAGCTGCCTTCTGAGCTCTTGTTAGAACTGTTCTACCCCTCTAGGGTTCTTGAAATTTTCAGCAAATCTTCTACTTGGATTGACTAATCTGTGACAGAATGGCCTAGGTGGGGAAAAGCGTCTGACGCCAGATACGCTACTTCAACATTAACCTTTATTCAAAATTTCATTTTTCGGGAGGGGGTAGCTGCCTTCTGAGCTCTTGTTAGAACTGTTCTACCCCTCTAGGGTTCTTGAAATTTTCAGCAAATCTTCTACTTGGATAGACTAATCTGTGACAGAAATGGCCTAGGTGGGGAAAAGCGTCTGACGCCAGATACGCTACTTCAACCTTAACCTTTATTCAAAATTTCATTTTTCGGGAGGGGGTAGCTGCGTTCTGAGCTCTTGTTAGAACCGTTCCACCCCTTTAGGGTTCTTGAAATTTTAGCAAATCTTCTACTTGGATAGACTAATCTGTGACAGAAAGGTCTAGGTGGGGAAAAGCGTCTGACGCCAGATACGCTACTTCAACCTTAACCTTTATTCAAAATTTCATTTTTCGGGAGGGGGTAGCTGCCTTCTGAGCTCTTGTTAGAACTGTTCTACCCCTCTAGGGTTCTTGAAATTTTCAGCAAATCTTCTACTTGGATAGACTAATCTGTGACAGAAAGGCCTAGGTGGGGAAAAGCGTCTGACGCCAGATACGCTACTTCAACCTTAACCTTTATTCAAAATTTCATTTTTCGGGAGGGGGTAGCTGCCTTCTGAGCTCTTGTTAGAACTGTTCTGCCCCTCTAGGGTTCTTGAAATTTTCAGCAAATCTTCTACTTGGATAGACTAATCTGTGACAGAAAGGCCTAGGTGGGGAAAAGCGTCTGACGCCAGATACGCTACTTCAACCTTAACCTTTATTCAAAATTTCATTTTTCGGGAGGGGGTAGCTGCCTTCTGAGCTCTTGTTAGAACTGTTCTACCCCTCTAGGGTTCTTGAAATTTTCAGCAAATCTTCTACTTGGATAGGACTAATCTGTGACATAAAGGCCTAGGTGGGGAAAAGCGTCTGACGCCAGATACGCTACTTCAACCTTAACCTTTATTCAAAATTTCATTTTTCGGGAGGGGGTAGCTGCGTTCTGAGCTCTTGTTAGAACCGTTCCACCCCTTTAGGGTTCTTGAAATTTTTAGCAAATCTTCTACTTGGATAGACTAATCTGTGACAGAAAGGCCTAGGTGGGGAAAAGCGTCTGACGCCAGATACGCTACTTCAACCTTAACCTTTATTCAAAATTTCATTTTTCGGGAGGGGGTAGCTGCCTTCTGAGCTCTTGTTAGAACTGTTCTACCCCTCTAGGGTTCTTGAAATTTTCAGCAAATCTTCTACTTGGATAGACTAATCTGTGACAGAAGGCCTAGGTGGGGAAAAACGTCTGACGCCAGATACGCTACTTCAATCCTTAACCTTTATTCAAAATTTCATTTTTCGGGAGGGGGTAGCTGCCTTCTGAGCTCTTGTTAGAACTGTTCTACCCCTCTAGGGTTCTTGAAATTTTCAGCAAATCTTCTACTTGGATAGACTAATCTGTGACAGAAAGGCCTAGGTGGGGAAAAGCGTCTGACGCCAGATACGCTACTTCAACCTTAACCTTTATTCAAAATTTCATTTTTCGGGAGGGGGTAGCTGCCGTTCTGAGCTCTTGTTAGAACTGTTCTACCCCTCTAGGGTTCTTGAAATTTTCAGCAAATCTTCTACTTGGATAGACTAATCTGTGACAGAAAGGCCTAGGTGGGGAAAAGCGTCTGACGCCAGATACGCTACTTCAACCTTAACCTTTATTCAAAATTTCATTTTTCGGGAGGGGGAAGCTGCCTTCTGAGCTCTTGTTAGAACTGTTCTACCCCTCTAGGGTTCTTGAAATTTTCAGCAAATCTTCTACTTGGATAGACTAATCTGTGACAGAAAGACCTAGGTGGGGAAAAGCGTCTGACGCCTGATGTGTAATATTTTGTTTTTACGTTTAAAACGTAGTCTTGTGGTCTTAATGTACAGGTGATTTTTATAGAAAGGTATTTTCTTCTTCTGGACGTTATATTGATGTAATACTGTTGATCTTAATGGTAAAGGGTATGAGATATTTGCTTTTTGTCCAAAAAATAGAATTGCGGGCTGGCGGTTTTTAAATGAATTGCGGGCTAGAATTGCGGGCTAGCTTCACACCAGTCCATGTCACGGCAGGCATGTCACGTTAAAGACCCCCCCCCCCTTTGCAAATTGCCCTAAGCGAACTGCAAATGTCAAAATTTCTGCCACTTCATCTAAAGCTGGGGGGGCGTTTTGATATAAGTGAAACATTCTTGACTGGGACTATGAATTCCATTAAATCAACCACTACACACTAACAATGCTTATTGTTTAGACTTAATACAGACTGCGTGTGGGGGGAAGGGTCGAGCAGATCCTTGTGAGAGGAAGTACGTCAGTTCGCTTACCTAACGTTATTGGCTTTCTCTTGGCTCAACAATTAATCCAACATTTCTATAATTGCCATAATACAAATAATTCCATTTCATCAAATATGGTACTGAAGTAGTCACGTGAGAGATGACGTCAGCTTGTTTCCCATCAGTGCGTTGTCTTGTTTCCTACTGTATGGATGTGTATTGGGATACCTATATTAAGTTTTAAAGTTTTTAATTGATATATTTAGTTTTGTTTCAAGGAACAATACATTTTGTGATTTGCAGATAAACTTTTCAAAATACTTTTTTAGGATTTTAAGTTCTGGATGCATTAAATGTTAAACATTTTAAATTAAATTTCGTGTGCCACAGGCCACGTATGTTTGCATAATTTACCGTTACGAGCTCACAGAGTCAGGTAACGCAGACACATGGAGAAGGAAACTCCAAATAAAAATAACAATATTGTTGGCAATATTTTCGAAAAACTAGAATGCCACCGGCATTAAAGAAAACTTGTCAACGTTCAAAGGAGGGAGAAATGGCGGCGCAAGCTGATCAGCTTCTTGATGTCCCCGGCCAAGCACAGCAGGAGGCCAGTTATAATAACAATACTATGTTCAAACAAATGCAATCCTTTTTGCAGAAGAAAGCCTCAGAAATAATAAGAGAACAGTTGCATCTGCTCGTTGACGCAGAAAGAAATAAATGCAACAGTGTTGATGTGCATGAAGATGCAGACACTGATATACTTCCAAATGCACCTGCAGAAAGTAGGAGGGGCAAAAAACGAAGTCATTCTGATGATAAGGATCAAGACATGTCATCGGGTATGTCAAAAGGTCATCGAGCGGATACCCCCGACTGTTATAATTTATTATCTGATTCGGACAATGAGTCTGGAGAAGGCGGGGATTCAGATAATGACATTGATATTGACAGTTTGATGTCTGAAGTCTCAGAATTATTTAATGATGAAGAAAACATCAAAAATAACGTCTTTGATAAGCTTGCTGAAAATGTCAATTTATGTTTTCGCAAGAAACTACCAAAAGAGAATAGAAAGGCTTTGATGCAAAAATATGGCCGGCCAAAGAACTGTCATAATTTAACAGTGCCGAAAGTAAATAACGTCATTTGGGAAAGTGCAAAATCGTTCACAAAGTCTAAAGATTTGCAGATTTCAAGAACACAAAAATTACTGATTAAAGGTGTTATTCCAGTCATAGAAACTGCTCAGTTGCTTTATGAAAGCAAACAACAATCTGTAGACAAAAGCAAAAATATAAAAGAGCTGTACAAGTCAGCTATACCAAAATGTATGGACGCAATAGTTATGATTGGTGAAGTCTTCACCGATCTGGGACAAAAACGAAAAGATTCGTTGAAAAATGGAATTTCAGTAAGTTATAAAAAACTTTGTCGACCATCAAATGAAACTTCCACAGATTGGCTGCTGGGAGATGATATTCAAAAACAAATAAAAGAGTTAAACGAGGCCAAATCTTTCGAAAAACAACTCGAAAAGGAAGACATTGAGAAGAGAAGGAATTTCGGAACTCTACACCACAGTATGCCTTTACACCGGTACAATGATCATTATCCGGCATCAAAAGGTGGAAAAGGTGGAGCAAAAAAACAGTTATGGAAAGTCTTTTTTATTCAAAGGCCAAAAATTCAGACGAAACAAGTTCAAATAACAAAATTTTGTTCAAGCACGAGTGCAAATCAGGTAAGACTAACACTTGAATTACGAAACACGCCGCAAAATTTTCTTGCGGGTAAGATTTGCCAGAATTTGGACTCATGGAAATTAATTTCATCTGATCCATGGGTGCTGATCACTGTGAAGGGACTAAAAATTCCTTTTAAGAAAACACCGCATCAAAAATTTCTTCCTAATAAAATTAGTTTCAGTGACAAGGAAGTCATTTTAATTCAAGTTGAAATTGACAAACTACTTGATAAAAGAATTATCTCAAAGGTATCCGATTATTATACAGGCTTTATTTCAAACATTTTTACTCGTCAAAAGAAAGATGGAACAATTCGTCTGATCTTAAATCTCAAAAAATTAAAAGAATTTATTGACACTGCTCATTTCAAAATGGAAACTCTTAAATCGGCCATTAGTTTAATTACGCCAAGTTGTTATTTTGCGAGTTGTGATTTAAAAGACGCTTACTATAGCCTACCGATAAGTGCATGTTATAGAAAATATTTGAGATTTATATGGCAACAAAATACTTACGAATTTTGTGCGTTACCAAATGGATTAGCAATTGGACCACGTGTTTTTAGTAAACTGTTAAAATGCGTGTTTGCTGAGTTGCGAAAACGGGGTTTTGTAAATACTGGTTATATTGATGATTCTTTACTTCAAGGTGACACTTATTCTGAGTGTGAAGAAAATGTTCTGCAAACTACACAACTATTTGATCAGTTAGGGTTTACAGTGCATCCAGAAAAATCTGTTTTTGTTCCTACTCAAGAAATTGAATTTCTTGGATTTATTTTAAATTCAGTTGATATGACCGTTAAACTAACACCCAAAAAAGCTTCAAAAATAAAACAGCTTTGTGAAAAATATTTACGACGAAAATCTTGCTCAATTCGGGAATTAGCAGAAATTATAGGAAAATTGGTAGCGACTTCCCCTAGTGTACCTCACGGTACCGTATTTTATAAACGATTAGAGATATTTAAGACCGAATCAAAGGCAATTACGATGCTACTGTCCATTTATCAAGTAGTTGTTTAAATGATTTACAGTGGTGGTTAGAAAACATTGATAAACTATATAAATGTATTTACGACTCCGTCCCTTCTTGTGATATTTTTACGGACGCGAGCAAATCTGGTTGGGGCGGGGTTTATAGAAAGAGTTCAACCGGGGGTCTCTGGACATCATTAGAGAAAGACAAACACATAAATTTTCTGGAATTGAAGGCTGTTTTGTTATCTTTACAATCATTTTGTAAAACTATGCGAGACTGCCACATAAGAATTAGAAGCGATAACACTGTTGCGGTAATTTCAATAAACAAACAAGGGTCAAATAAAAAGTATTTAAATGAAGTGGTTAGAGAAATTTGGTGCTTTGCAATTACAAGAAAACTCTGGTTATCAGCAGAGCATGTACCCGGCGTTGATAATAAGCAGGCCGATGAGGAATCAAGAGATATTAATTTGGACGCTGAGTGGATGCTAAAACCAGCTGTTTTCAATAATATTTGTCGCATGTATGGTAAACCTGATATTGACTTATTCGCTTCACGTTTAAATTGTCAAATTTCCTGTTATTTTTCATGGAAACCTGATCCCCATGCATAAGCGGTTGATGCATTTAAACAATCTTGGACGAATTGTACAAACTATATGTATATTTTTCCTCCTTTCAGTGTCATTGGATTAGTTCTGCATAAAATAGAAAAAGAACAGACGGAAGCGGTGATAGTAGCGCCAGTGTGGCCGACACAAGTTTGGTTTCCGAAATTATTGAAAATGGTAGTGGACTGTCCAGTTTTTCCACCAGTAACATCGGATTTATTAACAATAGACGGGCATTTGGAAACTCATCCTCTTCTTCAAAAGCTACATTTAGCAGTTTTTCGAGTATCAGGAAATCACTTGAAGAGCGAGGACTTTCGGAAGACACTGTCCAAGTCATATTGCAGTCATGGAAAAAATTCCACCAAGCAACAATATGGGAATTATCTCAAAAGATGGGTGCATTTTTGCCAGTCACGGTGTATTGATCCCGTTTCATCAAATGAAACAAATATTTTGAATTTTCTAGCCTCGCTTTTCAAATCCGGTTTAGGTTACAGTGCCATCAATAAGGCTCGTTCTGCGCTTAGCTCATTTTTCAACGTATTGGATACGGAAACTGACATAGGAAAACAGTCACTTATAAAACGTTTTATGAGAGGAATTTTCATTTTGAGACCGTCCCTGCCAAGATACAATGTGACTTGGAATGTTAATAGCGTTTTGAATTACTTAGACACTATTAATTGCTCATCAGCTATAAATTTGAAATCATTGACTTTAAAAGTGGCTATGCTTTTATGTTTATTGTCGGGTCAACGGGTTCAGTCTATTCATCTTATAGACATAAGAAACATTGAATTTAGTGATCAATTTGTAAAAATACGGATAGGCGATTTATTAAAACAAACCAGGCCAGGTTTTCATTTGTCAGAAATTGTCTTTGAAAAATATACACCTAATGCAAATATGTGTATTGTAACACTTTTAAAACATTATCTTCAGAGAACAATTGATTTTCGAAAAAATGAAACTTCCCTTTTCATCAGTTATTGCAGACCTTATCGCAGCGTCACCAAGGATACTATCGCGCGGTGGGTCAAAACTGTACTTAGTTTGTCAAGTGTGAACCTTGACATATTTAAACCACATAGTGTGCGTTCTGCATCTGTTTCAAATGTTTATAAGTGTAAAGCAATTATGAGAACAGCAGGTTGGACAGCAGAGTCAACATTTCGTAAATATTACTGAAAACCAGTTACTGTTGACACTTCTTTTGCTACAGCAATTTTAAACCAAAACTGAAGAAAGTAAATGTAAATATTGTACATAGACAAAGCGTATTATATGTTTTTTATTTAAAAAAAAAAAAAAAAAAAAAAAAAAAAAAAAAAAAAAAAAAAAAAAAAAAAATTACAAAAGCCTGGATGTCTCTAAAACTCTCACGTGACTACTTCAGTACCATATTTGATGAAATGGAATAATAAAATTATACGAAATTTATTGAAGTATGATTTCAATTCCATGAAATCATATATGGTACTGAAGTAGTTACGTGCCCAACCCACCCGTGCCCTTTTTGGGTGGAAATCCAGGCATTTGTTTGCTCTGAATACTGATGGGAAACAAGCTGACGTCATCTCTCACGTAACTACCTCAGTACCATATATGATTTCATGGAATTGAAATCATACTTCAATAAATTTCGTATAATTTTATTAGTATAAAGAAACTTGAATGAGATGTAAAACATCATTACTCCACTCCGTTCTAGCTTCATATTTGTGGCACTGCAGAGCATGCACTGTTATCAAAAAGTCATGGGAACCATGGTGGCATTAGCATTCAAACTCAAGGCGTCTCACTGGTTTGGGTTCGACCGCAAGTGAGAAAGGGCTTTCCTTACCTTGTTTTATTCCGTTATTGGTTGGGTCGATACCAGTATACTAGTAATAAATTGAGTGGTCTGTGACATTTGTCTGCGGTATTGAGGGCAAATTTATTAAACTTAAAAAGTTTAATAATCTATAAGTGCCCACTAGTGTTTTTCAGATCAGAAACAGTGAACACCCACAAACCACACGAAGAGTGTTTTAAGAGTAATTTTCTAAATTACCAAAAACTGTCCAGCTTCGAATTGCTGATGTGACGTAAAATACCATTTACCAACTTTGGCGAATTAAAACCACTTTGCCCGTGGCCTGGG
Organism: Tegillarca granosa; assembly: GCA_029721355.1. Lineage (NCBI taxonomy): Eukaryota > Metazoa > Mollusca > Bivalvia > Arcoida > Arcidae > Tegillarca > Tegillarca granosa. The sequence goes on from CM056604.1 coordinate 9,264,642, forward strand.
TAATGAATTTTTCATTGAAGATTACTGAATCGGTTGGTGTGACTAGCGACATCAGAATAGGTTTCAGATGATATCTTAACAGACTTTACATGTCAAGCCAGTAGAACGCGGCGGCACAGAGGTCACACGATTTTTTTATTATATCGCGTGCTGACGCGTAAGCTATCATGCGTGCTTATGCGGAAGTTTGTGCGAGTACGCGAAAGTTATTGCGTGACCACTCAAAAACTTTGCGTGTCGGAGCACGCAATAAGTCGCCTTGCAATAGTTATGGCAGCTTTATTCAGTAAAATTTCAAAAAAAAAAAAAAAAAAAAAAAAAAAAAAAAAAAAAAAAAAAAAAAAAAAAAGTTAACACTTTATAATTTGTATCGCTTGGGCGTTGTGTTTTGAACATGCTCAATTTGAGGAATATAATAGGTAAATGTTTTTATGGCAAAGTAACAAAGGTCTACAATGTTATTAATTAATAATTGCATTATTAATGAGTAAAAGTTGTTAACAAATTGTTTATTAATTAAATATTGTTGTAACTGAAATGGCCATATATACGTTATAACTGGGGGCTATTTGTTGTGATAAATGGGACTAACATATTTTTTCATACAAATGCTAATTTTACTTCTGTTTAGACAGTTCATGACCTACAAATATAATAACTAATATACATCATAAAGTATAAGAAATTGTCGTGTGACGCCAAAAACTGCGTATATCTCTTGTGTCAACAGTTCTTTAACACCCTCCCCCCCCCCCCCCCCCCCACACACTACATGCATATCCTTTGGTTATTAATTTTGATACAGAGAGTATAAATTTAATTTGATAAAACAACTTTTAAATGCGTTCCGAAAGAAAATGTGTCTTTTACCTATAACCCTACTGTTGGATATTTTGAAAGCAAAAGGGTATGATTTTTGTTTAGAAAATGCGATTTTGAAGCAACTAAGCAGGAGTGGAATGGAATGGAGTCAGTGTTTTACGCCATCTCAATATCCTTTCACTTATATTGAGATGGTCAGTTCTGGGATGGTCGGAGAAAACCGTAGTCCCCGACTTAGATTCGGAAAGCTAACTGACAACTTTTTTCTGACACTAGAATCTGCCCGAGCGGGATTCGCATCCAGGTGCAGTGATCTGTAAGCGCTCATCTTAGACCACTTGGCAACCTAGACCCCCAACAAAGCATGAAAATGACTTCTAAATTCAGTATTTAAAGACTTTGAAAAGAACAATTTTTTAATTTGTTTTTACACATGTGTCATGTGCAGAATTTTGAATTTTTACAAAGAGAAATATACAAAATTCTGCACATGACTCATGACTTTATTTGGTAATTTTGGCCTTGCAAACTAATCAAAGTACTGAAAGTATTGAATGTTCATTATTTTATCTGATGGAATTTTAATTAAACCTTTTTTATAATTGCATTTTACATGTAAAAATTGACCTAAGTAATACATTAAATTAATTAATTAATTCATGACACATCAAACAGATTTAGTTTTTTACTAATCCGAATCAGATAATTTTTATTAAAACCGTGAGTTCTCCGGTTCATACCCATAGTATATGGTCATTCTTCGATCTTGATTACGATTATTCTGTATAATATAAACTTGAAATCCGCCTGTAAATTAAAAAATCACAAATGAAAAGTTTTTTCTAGCTCACCTGTTTGTAGACATACATGCATGTCTAAATTAAACTCATTATCTGTACAGGTGTGTTTATGTGCATCGTTATTTGCAAATCCAGATGTCCAGAATACTGAACACATTGTATGAAAAACATACCGAGAACGATTTCATTTGAATTTCATTTAAACAAATGTCTACCAAAATTAGGTCACAATAAAGCATCAACATCTGAAGAACTATTCCCCTAAACGGATAATTGGCGACGCAGTTTGATGCGATTTATTTATTTATTTATTTATTTATTTATTTATTTATTTATTTATTTATTTATTTGCTTGCTCTTTAGATGTAAGAAATAAATAATATTTACTTGTGTTTGTTCGGCGAATAATGATCTAAAGAAGAACACATGCGGAGGAACAAATTACAAATGCGGTGTGCATGATGGCGCGTGTACAACTGAACGCAAAATACATGCAAGTTGTGTATTTTTTAAATCTACTCAACTCAAAATCACTATTCACTTAAATCGTCATTGCGATTAATAATGGACTGACCGAAGTGCATATGCCGGTGGAAGCACATTCACGACCGGTCATGCAATGCTAGTATATAATGGACCATATGACACTGGTAAATGTTGGTAACTTCAATCAAAACTTAATTTTATGAATGAAATTTACGGGAGTAACAACAAAGTCATGTTATAACCGCAATGCGAAATAGCCAAATCTTTATTTATTGACAGAAAATTGAAATAGTGAAAAAGTGATTATATATATATATATATATATATATATATATATATATATATATATATATATATATATATATATATATATATATATATATATATGTGTGTGTGTGTGTGTGTGTGTGTGTGTGTGTGTGTGTGTGTGTGTGATCACTGTGGTTGTTTCACTGTTTCGTGTTTTACTAAGTAACCGAAAATTACAGATTATTAGAAATGATAATAAAATTTAACATAATTTATTTTTGTTAATAATTGTCCTTAATATTGCATTTTTCAGGGGTGTTTGCTAATATTGAATTTTCTTTCACGTTCACTATGACTGTATTTACTAATATCATATTTGTTTGTATTTAAAGAAATACAAATGAGTGCACATGACCTTGGTTTAAAAACTATATTAGACGTCACAGAAAAAAATAAAAATGTCATGTCTTGTGAAACTACATCCATCAGGTGAGGGACACTTATTTACGTCAAAAGGATATAAATGACCAGAGCACTGGACAAACGACTGGACATGACAATAAAAAGAGGTTCAAAGAGGGGTTGTCTATATCAAAGCATTATATAACTGCTTAACTGTTAATCTGTGGTATTATTTTTACAATTAAAAAATTACATTGAAAATTTTGCCAAAAAATTATACAAATATATTTTAACTCAAATTCTTTATCAGAAAACATTTTAATAGTTTTTAAACATAAGTGATTTTTTTCAGTGCCCTGTTTCAGACCTCAAAAACTTCATAAGTACATTTTATTATATGACATATATAAAAAGGTTGGTCGCTGAATTTTGAATTTATTTTCACTCAAAAAATCAGAGAATAAGGACAAGCTCACAAGTTATGTTCAAAATGTTACAGAAAATAATAGTTTTGTCGCTATTAATTTCTGTTTGTTTTGGAGCAAGCTTGGTAGATGTTTTAAATTCAACACAAACTTTTGCCTTCTTTAAATTACTGGATCATGCTGGACTTGTTGAACTTTTACAAACCGGTAAGAAAATTGAGTTGTAGAAACACACACACACACACACACACACACACGTCTTTCTCTCTGCACGCAATGACTTTCAATATTTCACAATATGCTCTCTCTCTCTCTCTATATCTCTCTCTCTCTGCACGTATCGACTTTCCATATCTCTTAATATGCTCTCTCTCTCTCTCTCTCTCTCTCTCTGTCTGCACGTATCGACTTTCCATATCTCTTAATATGCTCTCTCTCTCTCTCTCTCTCTCTCTCTCTCTCTCTCTCCACGTATCGACTTTCCATATCACTTAATAAGCTCTCTCTCTCTCTCTCTCTCTATCTCTCTCTCAGTTTATTAATTGAAGCATTTACTTTATTTTAGCCTTTAAAGCAGTTTTTGTATACAATCAGTTTGTTTCTGGTCATATTGTTTAAGGGGAGGTAACTACAACTAATGGAGATAATTGTGACTTTAACCATTGTAAAATTATTCTTCTATATCTACTGATTTGTCACCTGTAAATATTTAAGACACGTTATTTGTAAAAAAAAAAAAAAAAAAAAAAAATCTGATTTTTTTGTGATAGATTAATGTCTAGTTACAATATGCATTTCCGGGGGTTTCATAGAACTGTCATGTGAAGAATTTTAGAATTTTTACCAAAAGAAATAATAAAAATTCTGCACATGCGAAGACGATGAGTGTTTTCGTAAGGAATCGTCCTACAACCAAAGGGACAGGCAATGTGACAAAAATGATGCCACGAATGTTTTTCAGTTAGCAGTTGGGTCAAGTTTTTTGAAAATAGAGTTTAACCAATTGATAAGTCAATAACTGCTTTTCGCATATCATCAAATGTTTCTTTCATTTCCTTTTTTCAAAAAAGAAAACAGAAAAACATTGTTTTAAAATTTCTAAATTTGATAATATTAAGTCATTTCTTTTATTGATTTGTTTGAAAAATTGCTTAAGTCGATCGAATTTTGAACAGTTGGTTCAAGAGAAACCTCTATTATTACACATCGAGTTACACTAGTTGTTTTCAACATTGTACGAGGCGCCCAGGTGGCGGAGTGATGTAAAATGCACCATTTGCTCCGGGTACTCCGGTTTCTTCCACGATCTTAGAACTGACAACCTTAAAGTAAGTGAAAGACATCTTGACTGGGACGTAAGTCTACATTTGTTTACTTCAACCCTTTTTAGTTTGACCCTGTACACATGAACCGGCAAAATGGAGTTTAGCTTTACCACTTTGTGGCAAGATGTCTGCGCGAAAATTAGAATTAGTATTTCTTCCAAGTTTAACTGACTAGTGGTTTTTGGTAGCTATTGCTAGGTAAATTTAATGCAGCTCCAACTTTCTATACTTTTTTTCAACATGAACAGGAAACCATACAGTTTTTGTACCGAGTAATTCAGCGTTGACAGGACTTCCGGCCGATGTTCTGATTAGTTTAAAGAATGATAAGACAACTCTTGCCAACATGATTCGTTACCACATCATTCCAAATACCGTACCAGCAGATGCCCTTGAGAATGACCTTCAGTTGACAAGTTTAACTGGCATGCCTGTAAGAATCAACAAATACACACAGAAAAAAGGCACGGTAAGTTTTCAACTGTGTTTCTTTACTGTCTTCTTCTTCTTCTCCTTCCTTTACTTTTTTCTAACTTTTTAAAGTAGCAATTCAGCAAAAAAAAAAAAAAAAAAAAAAAAAAAAATATCGATTTTAATATTGAAACATGTATACATATACTATTAAAATAACTATATACCATTTTGTAGATTAGAATGCAATTGTTTTTGAAATGTCAAGGTCACAAGTAAATTTCCAGCCATTTGAAGTGTTTTTCTGTTTTAATAGCTTTTTTATCCTTTCTTGATATCCAACATATTTCATAATCGTAGAATGTAATTTAGCCCTGATATTTTTCGTTTATTTGATTTTCAGCTCACGCTTGTCCAAGGTGAAACACTGCAGACTACTTTACCGGAAGCCACGAACGGCAGGGCATACATTATCAGCAACGTTATAAAACCGCCCCAAGGAACGATAAAGGAAGTCATACAAAATACTCCCGAATACTCCAAATTTTACGGGTTCCTCAACAAAACCAAATTATTGACCTTACTGGAACAGCAAGGTATTTTTTTTTATTAACAAACTTACACTTTTCGTGGGCTTGCCGGCGTAACACACGATAAAAAATCTTAATGTTTGTGGTACGCTCGAAAAAAATTATTTCTCCACAAAATCTATTTGATAAATATTGTCGTATTTTAGAAAATAACAAATCCTTTATCACTGCGATGGGATTTTTCGGCGTTTGATTGGAACTGTCGTTACTTTAGATAGGGTATCTTTGTCTCGTCTTCTTGCCAACGTGATTTTGTGATTTTTCGAGATCAGGAACATGATATAAGAAACCGCATTTAATGACGTCACATGTACTAATAATCATTTGGCGGAACTAATGACAACGTTTAATTGCGGGAAACACATAAACGCGTTAAAATTGATAAAATATTAAAAGATTTTCAATGAGGGTTTCAGACAATATAATGGATCTAGTGTCTATATCCGATAATCACAAGGTTGTTATAACAAAACAAATAATGGGGACAATGATTTCCAACTTTTTAAAGGTTTTTGGCTATAAAGGTGCGCACTGAACCTATAAAACATGTATTGAATATATAGCAGCTTATATTTTTAAATATACAAATATTGGTCATCAGTGATGCACTTAGTCTTAGTTGGATCATGAATTAGCATATTTTTTCGCTATCTTTACAAAAATATGAATACAAGTAAAAGAATATTTTATAAAAACAATGTGTTATTTTTTGTTTTTAAAAATAATTTGTATTTCAGATGCAAATTTTACAGTGTTCGCATGGCCAAATTCTGCTTGGGAGAAACTTGTAAAGAATGACATGACAACCGGATTACAGTTCAGTGGGGAGCTGTTGATTGGTAAGCTGATAAAACTTTGCTCGTGGACAAGCTTATACAAAGATTATATATTTAAAGGGTGTTGTAAAAAAAAAAAAATCAAAATTGTGCTTTTTTGAGAGTCCAAAATGAATTCCTGTGAATGTGTTCAGTTGCGTGATCATCATTTATCTTGCGTGGTCATCATTTATCTTGCATGGTCAAAGTCTTTACACTTGTACAGACCAAAATGATAGAACTCTTAAATTTCAAGAATTTTAGATTTAAGTGTATAGAATCACTTATGCTTACTTCGACATTATCCTTAGGTGGAAATATTGCTGAAGAGACGTAGAAAAACCATATAAAAACTAGATTACCAGTAATGACATTCTCAAGTTCAATGAAGTATTTCGTTTCCGTTTTGTATTCTACAATGCCAACAATCAACAACAAGCGGCCAACATTCGTACTTCCTTGCGACATACAGAGATAGCCGTTAAGGTTGACGCTGTTTCGGAGCTTGCATCAACAGAAGAGATTTCTCGATATAGGACAAGCTTTTCTTGACATCCTGGCTGGTTCTTTGTCAATGACACATGTTTATTAAAAAAATGATATTTTTTCAGTTTGTCGCTTATTAAAATAGTTAAACCACTTATGAAATGGATAATTGGAAAACCCAGTACTGGTTAGCATGTTTATTTCAGTTTTAAATGAATGTTTATTTTTCTAATTTCTTCAAGTTAAGTGGGCCCTATGGGACTTATATGCTCATATGCATTTTGAAATTATTATAATAATAATTATTATTACTATTATTATCATTATTATTTTTTTGTTGTTGTTATATTATTATTATGAAACTACTTCAACAACAACTAATAATAATAATAATTATTATTATTATTGCACATTATTTATTTATTATTATTTTTAAGTTTCTTGTATCATTTATGTGCCTTGAGTTTTCTTCCTTGCTTTTCTTCACACCTAAGTTACTATTATTTTCTCTAATATTTTCAACTTTACAGAAGTTGCAAAGTATCACATCCTTCCAAAAACAATATTCTCAAAAAGTTTTACAAACGGAGGAGTTTACGGTACTCTTAAAGTCACAGACAATGTTGAAGTACAGCTGCTCCCAACAGGTAAGGTCCCAAAATTTAATCCATATCACACTCTATACTAATGTATGATATTAAAAATCTGTCTGAAATTTTGTATAGAGCTATTGTTTCTTTTGTCAGAAAAAAAATGAAATGACATTGGTTGACTATTGTTTCTATTGTCAGAAAAAAATGAAATGACTTTGGTTGACTATTGTTTCTATTGTCAGAAAAAAATGAAATTACATTGGTTGACTATTGTTCCCATTGTCAGAAAAAAATGAATTTTACATTGGTTGACTATTGTTCCCATTGACAGAAAAAATGAAATTACATTGATTGACTATTGTTTCCATTGTCAGAAAAAAATGAAATTACATTTGTTGACTATTGTTTCCATCGTCAGAAAAAATCAGATTACATTGGTTGACTATTGTTCCCATTGTCAGAAAAAAAAATGAAATTACATTGGTTGACTTTTGTTTCCATTGTCAGAAAAATTGAGATCACATTGATTGACTATGAAATTACATTGGTTGACTATTGTTTCCATTGTCAGAAAAAAATGAAATGACATTGGTTGACTATTGTTTCCATTGTCAGAATAATTGAGATCACATTGGTTGACTATTGTTTCCATTGTCAGAAAAAAGGGGTTACATTGGTTGACTTTTGTTTCCATTGTCAGAAAAAATGAGATTACATTAGTTGACTATTGTTTCCATTGTCAGAAAAAGGGGTTACATTGGTTGACTATTGTTTCCATTGTCAGAAAAAATGAGATTACATTGGTTGACTATTGTTTCGATTGCCAGAAAAAAATGAAATTACATTGGTTGACCTTTTTTACGTAAAATGACGTCATTTTGGTATTATGGAACATAAGTTTTTTCTTAAACATTTCGAACAAAAGGTATAAATAACGAGGTTATTATATCCAATCGGAACACAAGTCTTTAATTTCTGTCATTTGCAATATTTTCATGCAACTCGTACATTATTGCAAGTTTTAAGTTAACAACTTTTGAGTTTGGGTCAAATAAACTTGTCAAGTGCTACCTTGAATCCTTAAGAAATAAAACATTTTAAAACGATTGATTTAAAATTAATTGATATATGCTACTTTTTAAACATTGTTTTATTTCATAAAACATAAAAGTAGCTCTTGACTAATCTATGAACAACAATGAAAAGAAAAAACATTATTACGATGTTAAGGATTTTGGCAACAACAAATGCCAAAGAACTCAAAACAATACAAGTTAATTCATGTAATGATAAAAAAAAAACGAAACGAAACATATCACCTCTGAACAGATACAGGAGTAAATGTTTAGTGGTTTAGTTATTTATTGGTGTTTTGGATTGAAAAAGAGGCGATTTACATCCCCATTAAAGATACTTTAATTTATATCGAGGCAGTCAGTTCAGATATAGCAGAGGGAACCGAGGAGCCCGGAATGAACATGGCCATCGGCAAGCGATCTGGTAACTTTTCTCGAGCTAACATATGCCGGATCGGGATTTGAACCTCCACTTTTAGACACGCTGTGACCGTAACCGAGCTGGAAACCACTCGGCCATCATTACAGTACCGAAGGGTCGGGGTGCATCTATTGAGTTAATTTTACAAGTAAATATATTTTTGTGCTGATTAAATTATAAATTTTTGGTGTAATTTCTTTACAAGTTTCTTTTAATATTTTCTTTTTAGGTAACAAAGTTAATTATGCTAACATAACAAAGTCAGATATAAGTGCAACTAATGGAGTTATTCAAGAAACTAATAAAATACTTCTACCGAAGTCACTGTTGAAGATTGCCAAACAGTTCACCAATCTGGCCAATGACAAGACAGCTGTGGCCAAGATTATGGAAGGCAATGGGCTGTAGCTTAAAATCTGCCGAAAATTGCTAAGATTAAACCATTTAACCAAAATTTGAATTGATAATTTTGAATTTATCGTGTGTTTTTTAAACTGTGTAATTTTTGTATAAAAATTAGGTATTGTTTTGGTTGGTATGGTCAAATAATGCATGAATTTGTTATAATTCTGTATATTTTTATCATTGTTCAATCAATTGAAAAAATAAACTTCTGGTATCAAATGAAATCGATTCTGTTTTTAAAATCAAACAGTGGAGTGTAGATACAATGTATATAGTTAGTTTGTACACAAACTTGATAATCATAAGCGGGCAAAGTTTTTAATATTTATCAGCACAGATATTCAAATAAAAAAAGGGACCCTGTAAAATTGTGCTTGATTGTTTTAATTTTCTTCTGATTTTAAGGTCTTCATTTAGGTGATTCCTTTGTTAGGGTAGTTGGCGTGATTGTAAAAGAATTCCCGAACCACTGCTCCCTGTTATTACCACATTGTAAAGGCCACAACTCAGTTGGTAGATTGCTCGCTCCGTAAGTGGAAGGTCGTGGGTTCGAACCCCGGCCGGGTCTGACCCAAGACTTGAAAGTGGGTAGTGACTGTTCTTTCGCCAAGCACTCGGCATTACGAAATGAAAGTCATGGTTCTTTCGGATGGGAACTTAAAATTAACGAGGTCCCGTGTCATGGCAGGCATGGCACGATAAAGAACCCTGCTGTATAATGCCATCAATTTCTGCACTTTCGCCTATAGCTGGCAACGTCTCGATATAAGTGAAATGTTCTTGACTGGGACGTTAAACACCATTACTCAACTCAACTCACATTGTAAAGGTTTAAAACAATCTTGTCATAAGCTGTTGTCGTCAAGTTGTAAACCTAATTTCTTGCATCAAATCTACATGATTGATCAACTTAAACAGCAATATCTCACAGGTTTGCACAACTTTAACAGCACCAACTCACGAGTTGACACAATTTAAACAGCACCAACTGACAAGTTGACACAACTTAAACAGCACCAACTCACAAGCTGATACAACTTAAACAGCGTTGACACAACTTCAAAAGAACCAACTCACAGGTTTGCAAAACTTTAAAACCACAATTCACAGGTTTACTTAATTTTACCAACTTACAGGATTGCACAAATTAAAAAAAAACAACATACAGGTTTGCAAAACTTGACAAGTGCCATACCAAATATTTGCAAAACTTAAAAAGGTCCCAATATTCAGGTTTGCACAATTTTAATAGTTAATTTTTATGTTTAACTTAAACATGTCAAAATGTCAAACTTAAACAACGCCCATCTACAGATTTGCTTATTTTTAGCAACATCAACATACAGGTTTGCAAAACTTTGAAAGCATTAATCCTCTGATTTGCAAATATCCATCACAAAACAACCATTTTGCACAGTTTTAACTACACGAATCTACAGGTTTGCAAAACTTCAAAGCACAAATTCCCAGGTTTGCACAATTTTTATACCACCGATTCGCAGCTTTGCAAAACACCAATCCATTTTTTTTTTTTTTTGCAAAACTTAAAAAATCTTCATTTAACATTTTTGCAAAACTTAGAAAATCTTCCATTAACGTTTTAAACGTCACTTTGAAAATTGTAACTATTAACATAAACATACCAACAAATTCCAAAAACCGTTCGAGTATCGGTACCTCATATAAAAGTTTGGATTAGGATCAGGTGCTAGGCAAAGCTAGCATAATGTCTGTAAGAATACACGCTTTCTTGCAATCACTACAGTTGTTGCCGAATGAGAACACAAATACAAGCCAGGATTTCATACAAATGTTAAGGGGTTAGCCTCAGCCTCCTCATTGAAGCGTTCATGCCAGAACTGATTGTGACCGCCTTGATGTATTAGTGAAAGAAGAATAATGTCAATGCTAAACTGCATTGTGTGTGTGTTGGGGGGGGGGGGGTACAGGCAAATAACGAAAACAGGAAATATATAAGAACTTTAATAAGTCAAAATTTTAATACAAAATATAATTTTTTAAATATTTAATCTATCATTTATATTCATTTATTATATGTGTAAATATGTGTAACAACAATGTAACAATGGAAAAAAAAACAACAACAACATAATGGACGGTTCTTTAACCATCTGTTTTTTCTTGACCTCAAGAAATAAAATTCAGTTCACTTAAATATGCCTGAAAAAACAACAGTACCCGGATGTTCAAAGCTTCGTCAGCTTAATCGACAGATTAGAGAAAATTCAAAATGTCAGTCAAAATTGAAAAAAAAAAATCAATATTTTACCGTGGTTTATTGCACATTAATGCACAATCCGAAATGCTCATGCGGCAGAAAACACGAGAATGAATAATTTCTTGTGCATGTGCAAGACTCGTATATCAAAATGCACTGGATACAAGTTTTAGCATTTCAACTGGCGAAGCTAACGGAGCTTTGAATAACCGCAACTTGGTACGAATGATTTATCAGATCCAAAATGTTCTTTAAAAATAAATGATGAAACACAGCTGACTTGATTATTAATAACTGAATCCAACTTAAATGATAAACCTAATGTACTATTGTGCCCTTAAAGTAAAGAACAAGATAAGTCTTCAAGCTGTGCAATTACTCTTAAAGAAAAGCATTAAAACAATAAGTAGTCAAAAGTATGCATCTAAAGATAACAACAATAATATAAGTGCAAATGGAATTCGAATGTTCAAAGACGTTGTATCGCTTTACGTTGTCTCTCAACATAAAATGTCGTAGACCATTCCCCATTCTTGCACATAATGGCGTTCACATACATAAATTTTTGATACAAATATTTCTTCTTTAGTAATACACATTCTGGAAAGTTTTTTATATAGAATATCTAATAAAATAAAAATGGTTTAGTACTGTTTGTAACTAAAAATCGCTAACTACTAATTTTATTTCCTTTTAAATGTGATGATTAATTCAAAATTAAATGCCAACAAAAGTATTTAGCACCTGATAATGAAATAAAAAACGCACCAATTCTATTTTCATGTCTTTGCAATTTAAGTAACAGTATAACAGTATATGTGACAACTTCTTAACAAATTCAATTTCTGTCTGCAGTCGTAACTACTCAGGTACTGAGACTTTCTCTGTACGCCATTTCCATTAACATGGCTTCAACGTGCTTCATGGTTGCCTTCAGATCAGAAAAATACCTCGTTCCAATTGGGTAACAATTCTCAGTATCAACTTCCGGAGGGGGCAGATCAAACTCTTTGTGAATTTCAGAATCTGTAAAACGCTTGTCTTGAAGTTGCATAAGAATGGCTGTTTCTCCGTTGTCGTCTGTATTTTCATTTTGGCGTTGTTCAGAAACCAAATTGTTTGGCGGGATCTGTATAGCTTCACTTAAAAGTCTTGCTTCTTCCGCTGTTAAAAATAAAGACCAAACGATTTGAAAATACATATAGTGATAAAACAAATGTATTTTAGTTTGTTTTTTTTAAATCAAAATAATTAGTAGAAAAGATCTCATTTTGCTGTATATGGTTTGATTGTCTTTTCTGAATTGTTGTTGTCCATTGTCGGTTGTAAAATAAAAGCTTGGGATTAGCTTCGAAGTATTCAAGGTAGAAATGAGTACAGTGATGGCGTTTTATGTTTTTTCCATTAATATAGAAAAGAAAAAACCTTCTTGCATTATGAGCGAATATGAGCGAATAGGATACGAACTTAGGCAATGGTAAGCTGTGTAATCCGTAAGCAGGCACTTGAGACCACTCTACCACCGAGGGTTCCGTTTAAAATGAAACCAACTTTCTTTCATCCATGCTTATCTATCAAATCCATTGCTCTCAACATGATATTTAAAACAGCACAAGACAGTTTACCTATTTCAATGAACTGTTCTTTAAATCCTGTCGTATACATTTTATAAAATAAAATACAAGGATACAAATCCAGACCATACTATTATGGTATACAAGGGTAGATGAAACAATACATTGTTTGTCGGGAAGTCCATGCTTAACTGTTCTGAATAAAAGGATTGAGAAGTTTGACTTACCAAGAATGCCTCTGGCCAAATCCTTGTGTCCCGATTCATCAAGCGCTCGTACAAACGCATGAAGTCCTTGGTCACCAAGGGTAACCAGGGAGTCAATTAATCTTCGGATTCTATCTGACCTTGTCTTTGCCGTAACAATATGTTCTACAACATTCGGCATGATCACGGAATATTTCTTTAAGTATGGAATCAAAGGCCAAACATCAATCATTTTCTCCATTAATTCTGCATATTTGTTTTGTATGACGACTCTTTGGTCCTGTGTCATTGGTTTGTCTAAAATCAAATCATTAAGTATGATAAGCAAATTGTACTCTTTTGAAATGAAATGTAAAAAAAACGTTTGTATGGGTAATAGAAATAAATTTCAATGTTTGTCTGTGCAAGTTGAGTTGAGTTGAGTAATGGTGTTTAACGTCCCAGTCAAGAATATTTCACTTATATCGAGACGTCGCCAGCTATAGGCGAAAGTGCAGAAATTTTGCCTGTGCGTTGCGCTGATGGCATTATACAGCAGGGTTCTTTATCGTGCCATGCCTGCCATGACACGGGACCTCGTTTATTTTAAGTTCCACTCCGAAAGAACCGTGACTTTAAATTCGTAATGCCGAGTGCTTGGCGAAACAACAGTCACTACCCAGTTTCAAGTCTTGAATCAGACCCGGCCGGGGTTCGAACCCACGACCTTCCATTTACGGAGCGAGCAATCTACAAACTGAGCTACCGCAGTGGCTGTCTGTGCAAGGAAAGAGTTTCAAATTTTGTCACCATTACAGATGAGGGTAGATTAAACAAACTTTATACGTTTCATTAAATTGGAACTGAAAAAAAGGCTTAGAACGCGTTTGGCAAGACTGTTTGGTTATTGTGTAAGTGTTCTAGGAATTACTTAAAAGTTTGTTGCAAAATTGTGACGAATTTCGATTTAATGTGACACATTGGTGCCAAATTTTGCAACAATTTTTTCTGTTATTGAAAATTGCTAGCACGTTTTTGTGTAAGCAATTATATAAATCGTTGTTCATATTATTGATATACTAAAACAATAATTAATTTTTGATTACGTAAATAGAAGAATTACATCCTCGGTTAATATCTTATTTCATATGATGAATACTTATTTCTATTCATTAAAAATTTAAAAAAAAAAAAAAAAAAAAAAGAATTGGCACACTGCCAATTTTTATTTCAATTGACACTAATAGTATAATTTAATTTTGTTTTGACTTTAACAACCGCCTGTGGTCAAGTGTTCGAACACGAGAGCTAAAAGATGACATCTCCCATTGAGCACATCTTGACACACTCCCTATTCGATTCCAGGCCAAACGAATAACAGCTGACAATGATAAAACTGTCGTAAAAATTTCGTTCTTTTTAAAATAGATAGCGCTTTTTTCTAGCATCGTGTAATAGGGTGTCGCCCATTATGATAAAAGAGATTAAGAATTATTCTGTGATTAATGTACGAATATTCTATTCATTAGAAAAAATAAAACTTACCACTGAAAATCCGAATGCCTACAGTCAAACAGGCCTGATCCAGCTTGGTAAGAGAAACGCCATTTTCCGAGTGTTTATACCAAATGCAAAGAATGCGCCAGACGATTTCTTCTTGACTGCATCCGTAATCTTGCTCTTCTGACCGGAAATACTCTATTACTTCCGGTGAAAGTCCCAGCGCTATGATCAATTTAGGCCAACGAATACCTGTAACATAGGATACATGCATTAACAATTTGATTATGAGGTTTGAGAGAGGGGGGGGGGGTTAAACTAGTTTTCTTACCAACTATTTCGCCTAGCAATCTGAATGTTTCCTTTACATTTTCAGATAGTCTGTCAAACTTCAAGTCTTTAAAAGTTGAAACAAAGGTGGTTACTCTGCTCAAAGAATTCACGTGCTCCAATGTCATTTTAGTATTTTTGTCAACGGTAGCCAACATTCTGAGGTATTCGTCATTAGAAGACAGTAAAATGGTCTTGATTTCTTTGACGGTCAGGTTGGTATTTTCAGACGTCTGCTCGCCACGTTTCATCAAATCAAATGTCTTCTTAAACTATAAAATATACAATCAAAAGATTCATAAAAAATATTGTTACAAAAACACACATTGATACGATAAAGTCTGTTAATAGATACTCTAGCTCAGTTGGTAGAGTGCTCGCTTCATATGTGGCAGGTCGGAGTTCGAACCCTGGCCAAGTCTGATTACGACTTGAAAATTTAGTGACTATTCTTTCGCCAAGCACTCGGCATTTAGAAATGAAAGTCGCTGGGTATTTCGGATGCGACCTTAAAAGCTGATGCCCCGTGTCACGGCAGGCGTGACACGTTGAAGAACCCTCCCTGCACATTACCCTAGGCATATTGCAAAGGTCTAAATTTCTGGCACTTCACTTATAGCTGGTGACGTTTCGATATAAGTGAAATAATCACTAGGACGTAAAACTCACTAATTCAATTCAACCAAATCATCAGCTACACACTATCTGGTAAACTCGTTAGAGTGCAACTGTTACTGTTAGAAAATATCAAGACTATGTATCATACATGATTTTTCTAGACTGGGTCATAACGTATCTCATTGCTAGATTCGAAACCCACTCGCGACAGAGAGAAGTATGAAGACAGTTTGTCAATCTGTTTCCTGTTGAAACAGCGCCGTGTCAATATTAATAAAGCAATCTTGGCAGAGGTGTAAACAACATATCCATCTACACTCGTTATAAATTAATATCAGTCTTAAAATTGAATTGTTATGAAAACAAAGCACGTGAAAAGGTTTAACTATTGGCATTTAGAAATTTATTGAATGCACCGAGGACCAAATTTAGATTAATACGATTTCTCTGACACATTCAGAAAAAAATTAATACAGGACTAAAAACCACAAAGAAGATTGTCACTTTCACGTTGGCCCATGAAAATACATTACATGCACTGTGAATTAAAATACCTGTTCCAATCCCATTACTGTGAAGATATTAATTAACGAGCACATACTAATCATCCGATAAAACTTTAAATGTTACTGAGCTAAGCTCAGAATTTTTGTAATGCGAAAAGAAGTGTAAAATCAGATTCATGTAACAGTGTTACAGCCGAAAATTTTTCTGTGTTTTGTGCATTTTACTGCCGATTATGACTTTATTTTCAAAAAAAAAAAAAAAAAAAAAAAAAAAAAAAAAAAAAAAAAAAAACCAGAAAAATTAAATATAATGCCCGTCCGAAATTGGGGAGTATTACTTTAATATATCCCGTCCAAATCTGTGTTTATTATTTTTATTATTAATTCAAATACATGTATTAACAATTATTATTACACAGCCAATGATCCCATCCCTAAAATTATATTTTAATGTAAGTTTTATTTTACCAATCAATGATTGTTCATACACTTCGGCGTGAGAATACAGTTTCATGAGAATGGAATTGTGACAAAGTAATACAAAAAAGTAACGTTTTATACATAATGAGTAAACTTACCGATTCTTCAAGCATCGCCGTTCGTTGGCACTCCTTCGTCAAACATCGTTCCATTTCAGCACGGCATTCATTAGAGTACTTCAACTGACGTTCCAATTCCAACTTTTCTTGAAGAATTATCTGGCTCTGCTGCGCATGCATGGTTTTGCGGCTCATTAGATTCCTTTAGCTTCATTTCTGCCTCCAAAAATTCTACTCGACGAGCCATAAACTCCTTTTCTTGTCTCAATTTACGATTTTCTGACGTGAAAAACTGCGCCATGTGTAAAATACCCTTGTGGTTTTGCAGGCTCCTTCTGACTGATCCATTTCTTTGAAAATTCTTATCATCACTTCCTTGATAATTGCGCATGCTCCTGTAGTTGCCATTTCTTTTGAATGCATTTTCCTTATCGTCTGTTACTGGGTTCGGCAAGGAAAAATTTCCATCAGGAAGATCATTATTTTTTCTTTTTCTTTTCTTTGTGAACAGATTAAATATCCCAGCCATTTTTGCATATTCTTCTTTCAGTTATTAGGTCAAATGTTTATCAGCAGTTAACAATATCTCGCTGAAAAAAAGGAAAACTAATGTTGACTGAAAGATTTAAAACTGTCCAGAACACAGAGAGAGAGAGAGAGAGAGAGAGAGAGAGAGAGAGAGAGAGAGAGAGAGAGAGAGAGAGAGAGAGAACCAAATTTTCTGAAATTTAATCATTAATTACAAATTTATCTCTTTTTGGAAGCTACATTACTCCGGACGAGAAAATGACGTCATGATAACTTTCTGTCATATGACAGCTGTCAGATACTACCTAAATACCGAGGACTGAAATGACGTTCATAGACAACCATGCATGTGTAATGCAAATCTTTTCATGTACCATAGAAATTGTGTTTCTTTCTTTATTTATTTATTTATTTTTTTTAATTAATTAATTAATAATTTATATATATATATATATATATATATATATATATATATATATATATATATATATATATATATATATATATATATATGTAAAAATTGGATTTGTTTTAACTAAACATTTATACGTTCTTTTACTAAACTATACACATAGAATTGTTGTTTTGGACACAAAAAATCTTTCATTTTCGTTTTACTGATAAGGAAAGATATCAGACATACATAAGAATTTTGTAACATCCTCGTTTTGTGTGTAAATATAAGTATGTAAATAATGTGTCTTGTAACATCCTTTTTTCCCTCTGTAAAAATTAAAATGGCTATATTTTGCTAACACTCGCCTCAAACAGATACATATTCAGTACAACATAGCAGTTGTATTGTTTATTGGCATTTATCGACTGTTATATATTTAATCGGATATACCAGGTTATTTTTATATACAAAACTTACCGCTTGACTTGAATGCAATTTCAAAAAAAAAAAAAAAAAAAAAAAAAAAAAAAAAAAAAAAAAAACTTACATACATTACACAGTCATATTACGTCCTCAAGTGATTTCAGTCTCACGTGATCAAAATTGTCAAAAAAAATTATTGAAAATCCCCAGTCACAGGTCACGTCTATTTTTAGATATTTTAGTCCCGTGGATACGTTGATAAATATAAATATTTAAATTTGAATCTTAAATAATTTAAATACATATCTGGTTTAAACAAATTTCATGAACCCATATATCTAATAATCGTAGCGCACTAAATATGTATAAATATTAGGTCAAGTTTCTTATACCCGTCTTTAAATATACACAAAGAAGTTATATTCTTATAGCTATGTTGATTTGTACTAAACAGAGCATGCATACAAATTCAGGAATCTTAGTCATTTAGTTGTCAATTTCGTCAGTTTAATTCTTATTTCAAATGTTGCGGGTGTAGCTAGCTAGACAGGAGGTGCTTCTACATCCGTAGCACATGGTCACGGAAAGACGCTATATTCCCATAAAATGTTAATTTCCTCAGAACAGAATATACATAAAAACCGTGCATCTATTCTTTGTAATTTGTTTGACAGTTTCGTCATTTTTTAATTCTCACGTGGCGCTTGTAGCTAGCTAGACAGGAGGTGCTTTCCCTTCCGTAGCACGCAAAGACGTTATATTCCTATAACATGTTAATTTCCACTAAACAGAATAGTTATAAAATTCATGCATTTTTGTCATTTTTTGTCAGTTTCGTCAAATCGCGACGGGCTTTCTCTTCCAGAGAACACGACAACGCAAAAGTTATATTCCCATAACACGGTAATTTCCACTGAACATAATATTCATAAAATTCATGCATTTTTTGTCATTTTTTGTCAGTTTCGTCAAATCGCGACGGGCTTTCTCTTCCAGAGAACACGACAACGCAAAAGTTATATTCCCATAACACGGTAATTTCCACTGAACATAATATTCATAAAATTCATGCATTTTTTGTCATTTTTTGTCGGTTTCTTCAAATCGCGACGGGCTTTCTTTTCCAGAGCACCCGGAAACGCAGAGAAGTTATATTCCCATAACATGTTAATTTCCACTGAGCAGAATATGCATACAAACCATGCATCTTTCAGAGTTATTTGTTTGTCAATTTTGTCAATTTTAAATTCTCACATGGCAGGTGTATACTGGTAGCTATGCAGTAGAAGCTATCCCTTCTGTTGCACCTGGTCATACAAAGACGTTATATTCCCAAAACATGTTAATTTCCACTGGACATAATATTAATACAATTCATGCATAAATACATAATGTCATTTTTGTCGGTTTGTCAATTCGCGACGAGACAGTAGTGCCGCGTTATCCGGAACACCCGGGCTCATTTCCCTGTAGAAAGTTTACGTGTTTAACTTAATTTTCGGATTGTAATTTGAACTTACAAGTAATATTTTGTTTCTGTTCTTTTTACAAGTTCATAATTAGAGTAATAATGAACTCTTGTATTTATGATGTTTCCCAGTATACACACGTTTAGAGTTGTCGAGAATATTAGTTTTCTACGAAACTCCGGTTATCTCTACCATTCTGACCTGATATATAAGTGGTAAAACGAATATTTGGCAAAATTAACACGATATCCCAGGTTTACCATATACAGTATAAGTGATCGTTAAATGTTTATTCACTAATAATCAATTGAATCTCTCTCTCTCTCTCTCTCTCTCTCTCTCTCTCTCTCTCTCTCTCTCTCTCTCTCTCTCTCTCACACACACACACACACACACACACACACACACACACACACACACACACTCTCTCTCTCTCTCTCTCTCTCTCTCTCTGCTGAATTTAGTTAAGGGGATTTCCAATATAAATACAGGTAATCTATTTTTAGAAACATCACCTGATTACCGATTTTAATGTTTAAAAGTTTTAAAAAACTGTTTAAAAGTTAATTTCAACCCCAAAATTGTATGTCATTCATACGCATTACAATCATAATTTTTCTTACGTCGACATCTATTATTTTTCTGAATAAAAAATATTTGCTCACCTGAAACAGGTATGAACAGATGAAGTCCCACAATAGATTTTCACGATGTTGTTTTCCGAATTGCAAAAGTTTACATTTCTAGCAATGTTCCATTTCTATTCTTTTTTGGTACCCGTATTGATGTAATGATAATTCCATATTTAATGAAGTAACTATTTTTACACCTCTAGGTGTTTTCTGTCCAGTGTTATCATGTAAACAATATATTAAGGTTACTGGGCATGCTTAATAGAAATAACACGTTTACACTCCATAAGTAAATAAAGCTTGCGTTCGGTATTCAACCCATAGGTAACCATAGGTTGTTTTTTTTATAATTGGCCATGGGTACCAATGGTACTGATTTCCCATGGGTTAGGCTCAGCGTTAACAACCAGTAAAAAATATAACCCAAGAGTGAAATTTAAACGCAAGCAAAAATTTCAAAAATTACATATCGGAAATCGAACTGACAACTTCGTTTATACTTGGATCTACCACTACGGTAGCTCGATCAGTTCGTAGAATGCTCGCTCCGTATGTGGGAGGTCGGATCTGACCAAGGCTTAAAAAAGGTAGTGGCCAAACATCAAGCGCTGGGCATTTAGAAATAAAAGTCACGGGATATTTCGGGGGAGACCCTGGTATTATATTATTAACCGATGCCTCGTGTCACGGTTGGCATGGCACGCTTAAGAACGCTCCCCTCACATTGCCCTGAGCGAATTGCAAAGGTCAAAATTTTTGGAACATCAACTACAACTGGGACTCAAAACTATTGCTTACTTTAATCTATTTAAAATGGATTTGTCCCCATTTTTTAAACTTAACAATAATGGTTTATTTTGCAATTGTTATTGACAATAGTGCAAACTTCTAATTTTGAATTAAATATACATGTATTTATTAGTTTTGTAAACGATTGTATAAAAGATCGCCGCTATCGCGTGCAGGTATCTTTCAAAAAATTACAATTGACGTTAGTCATTTTGGGCAGTGATCTTAAATTGCAAATATCTTTAACTAAATTAGCCACGTGCACTGTTCAAAGTTTTTATTTGCTTTTTTTTGGATTGTGATTTGGAAATGGACAAGTAATTTTGTATTTGATTTATAACCAATTCGTTTACATATGCTAATTTTTAGGCTTCTTTGATTGTACAGTAATATTTTTTAGAAAAAAAAATGAAACTATGGTGGCTTATTTCTGACATCGACATAATTTTAGTCGACATAAAATTATCTCGACATATCGACTTAATATCTTGACAAGTCAAGATAATATCATAGAAGGTTGTGATACCAAAATAAAAAGTTGAGATATATAACACGACATGCCGCGATACTTGTGTTCCTTAAGTTACAAAAAATAAGTCGCGATATCAAAATAATTATCGCGACTGGTCAACATAATATTGAATAATTCTTAAGGAACTGTGCTGTCATGGGCTGTTTTATGATTTTTAAAAAAATAATTATTGTTATTTGTATTTTGAATGCATTATCTAAAGCTGCATTAAGTTCTCCAAAGAAAAAATTAAATTTGTGCTAATCTAATTAATGATGTTCCTAATGAACAATGTTACATTTGGTTCAACGATAAAAGCTCGAATAAATACAGAAATAACAGTATTTACCCAGCGAGATGCAGCATTTGGAATATAATATTAGAACATGGTTACGTCATCAAAACCCGGGTCATTTAAACACAACTTTCAAAATGGTGAAATACGATAAATTAAACACAGAACTTCGTTGAATTTGTCATTTGTGACTTAGTTAGGGATACATAACACCATCTCAAATACATCTGGATATTAATGAAGGACAAATAATGCAATCTGTCATGTTTCGCCTTCGATTCTAGGGTTTTCCGTACATCCGTGCGTATGCTCCAAGCTCATAATTACCATCGTAAATCACTGACCAACCGGTCAGAGGATTCCGTTTTTTTACAGCTAAAAGGAATGAAATTTTAGAAAATGAATCTCAAGGATCGTGATTAGCAGATATTTATTTTAAAAAAAAATAATTTTTAGAAAATCAAAAAAATTCAGAAAACTGAAAAACTTAATGCAGCTTTAACTAATCACGATCCTTGAAGTTCATTTTCTAAAATTTCATTCCTTTTAGCTGTAAATAAACGGAATCCTCTAACCGGTTGGTCAATGTTTAACGATGATTATTATGTCAGATGTATTAATGACAAAATGCATTAATAGTCCGTCATTAATATCCAGCTGTATTCGCAATGGTGTTATGCTCTTACTAAGGCACAAATGACAAATTCAATTAAATTCTATGTTTAATTGATCGTATTTCACCGTTTTGTAAGTTGTGTTTAAATGATCCGGTTTCTTACGACGTAACTATGTTCTAATATTAGATCCCAAATGCTACATCTCGCTGCGAAATTATTGTCATTTCTGTGTTTATTCGAGCTTTTATCGTTGAACCAAATGTAACATTGTTCATTAGGAACGTCATTAATTAGATCAGCACCGTTTTAATTTTTTCATTGGAACCGGGTAATATCGGATACCGATTGGGTCAGAGTGAATAAACGCTGTAGGTGAGTTACCATCCTTGTCATCTATGACATGCTGCGTATTAGAAACTCAGTTGCTTCATCTTTTGTTTGATTTCACTCGGGTTATGCAACACAACAATAAGCTTCGACGGATTTTATCGGTAATAGTGTGAGCGGGGAATTTCGGACAAGCTGCGGGTAAAATCGGACGGACATTCGGGGTTCTTCGGACACCGGTGGTATTTTTTTTTTTTTTTTTAAAAAAAAAAACACCAAGTTCAGTATAATACATCAAATTTCAGTAAAAGACAGTTTTTTCTTTTACACATAATTAATTTACCATACTCCAACATTCATACTGGTAGATTTAAGCAGCGATTTAGTGAAAACAACATTAGTACAGTCACATTTAACTTGGCCCTATGCTACACTGCTGTTCTGGGCCTGATTTTCGAGATCTCACAACTGGCTTACTTTTAACTTTAACATAAAATGCTGACAAATTAACTTTAGTTTTCATAATAGGTGCAATATGTAGAGCAGAATATCTATCGTGATAGGCTACTTTTTTCCATCAGAATTGAAAAGGGCTACGGCATTGTTGTCGTAACTGTTGTCGGGCTCATGTTTGGCTGTCAGAACTTCTCCTTCTTCCAAAGATCTTGATCCATAGTGGTGCATCCCCACTGCAACTACAAAGTCTACAACCAAATTGACGGCACTCATTCTGATAAATAGAACACAAATTACAACGATAAAAATATGAATTTTTTTTCATAACAATAAAAATTTATTGTTTATTTATCATAGGCTCATAAATTCATTTCATTTTTCAAAAAAGGGTAGTGTGTTCCGTTAATCAGTTGCATTTTTGTCTTGTGTAAACCGATTTGGGGCCCCACCATCACGAACAAGGCTACACGTTTTGAAATAAAGCTGCATTAAGTTTTTCAATTTTCTGATTTTTTTTCGATTTTTTAAAAATATATTATTTTAAAAATAGATATCCCCTAACCACGATCCGTGGGATTCATTTTCTAAAATTTCATTTCTTTTAGCTGTAAATAAATGGAATCCTCTAACCGGTTGGTCAATGTTAACGATGATTACAACGAGCTTTGAGCATGCGCACGGATGTACGGAAAAATCGAAGGTGAAACCTGACAAATTGCATTAATTGTCCGTCATTAATATCAAGATGTATTTGAAAGTTGTGTTTAAATGACCTGGTTTTTTATGATGTAACCATGTTCTAATATTAGATCCCACATGCTACGTCTCGCTGGGAAATCATTGTTGTTTCTGTATTTATTCGTTGAACCAAATGTACCATTGTTCATTAGGAACATCATTAATTAGATTAGCACCGTTTTCAGTAATTTTTCCTTGGAAAACTTAATGCAGCTTTAAATGTATGCTTTAATGAATTATATGTTTGGTATTCACAAGCGTGGATAAACTATTTAAAGGATCGTGTACCTGCAAATTAGCAAAAGATTGTATGATAGCATCACGAAAATTTTGAGAAGTAGAAAATTCTGAAATTTTAGTTTACTAAATTCCGGATATAAGTGTAAAACCACTTAAGCAACGCGAAGAAAAAACAGACCGTTAAATCAAAATTTGTCATGTTCGTGATAGTGGTTTATTAGGCTCTGTTATCAACTGACTAGAAACCTCTGGTCACTAAGTACAAAATGTAGTTTTAATAAATCAGGAATATAACGCATCATCAACAAATTATTGGGTTTTGCATTTGGTTCTTTAGTCTTTTTTGTTCATCTCTTAGTCTTTTTAGTTCTTCTGTAATAATTTTCTTTGCCTCTCTGTCTTTACGTTTTCTTTCGCGTTCAGCTTTCTTTCTCTCCTTTTCCATGGCTGCATCTTCTTTCAGTTTGTTCTCTTTTTCTTTTTGACTAAATATTTCATCACTCGTCAATAGACGATGAGACGTTACTCTCCTCCAAATTTTCTTGTTGTCATTCTTCACCCTTTTCTGTCGGAACATTAAATATGTTATTAATTTCATTAAATGGGGATAAAAGTGCACTTGCATTACAAGATGATAATACGGCACGCGTTGGTGAAATGTTGTCATCTAAAACCATTGATGTGGAATTTGAATTTTGTAGTTAAAATTCTGTGGTCGATTCCACACTAATATTACCTGAAATGATTGAATTTAAGACGTCTACCGCCGCCGTACCTTCCAAGAAAAGAAAACCAGAACTATCAGCTTCTCCTAAAATTTCATGGACAGAATTGATAGTTCCGATTGTTGATTTTGCCTGATCAGTGACATTTGGCTCCTGTATCATAGAACCCATATCCAATGAAGTTGCTAACTCCGGAACGTTACATGATGAGGTTTCAACATATAGTCGATTATTATTTGACTGTGTAATCGATTCCGCTGTGGATGGTAGATGATGAATTGATATAGAATCAAAGAAAAGTGTCTGTGTAGAAGGCGCAGATTGTATACTTTCAAATACTTGAGGTGGTGATGTGGCTGATGTAACAATTATATCGGGATTATTGGTAGATACCACAACCTTTAACCCTTTAGTAATATTTCACGGCTAAATGATTTATTATATGCGTTGTCAATGTTATTTGGAGAGGTGGCCATAAACTCCATGCACACTGTATCGTACTCTTTCAAACGGTGCAAATACCGTTTTATCTAAGGGATTAAGCCAATGAGTAGTGTGTGGCGGAAGTGCAAAACTTTCTATATTGTTACGTCGGGCGCTGTCCAGTAATCCTAAAGTTTCATGCGAACTATGGGAATCCAGTAAGATAATTTGAGGCCTGGATGACCCGCAATGTTTGAGAAAATGGTTAGTGAACCACAGTTCTCCCAAAGTATCCTCCATCCAGGCCTTCCCTTGGTAGGTATAAATAGTGCCCGGAACGCTTTCCTTGGTGTTGTAAGCGTCTAGAACTTTCCGTGTTTTGCCTTTCACAATCAGCATAAGCGGTATTGTATTCCCAGCGGCTTTTACACAGGCTAACATGGACACACTGTCTCGCGAGTTTCCTACTCTCCCTGGTATGTTTCTCGCTCCTTTAGCGGCATAGACTTTTGTAGGCTTGTGAGTTAGTGATATCGACTTTTCGTCAATGTTCCAAATTTTCTCTGGGTAGCCATGGAGATTAAGTTTTGCTATGACTTTGCTCAAATCATCAAAATATCTTTTAGTGACTAGAGGATTCAGCATTCTTGCTCTGATGTTTGTCAGAGGTACAGTGACACGCAAAGTAACGTCCGAATGACTTTTCCGAAACCCCTCCACCCAATCTTTTCCCGGGATGCCATTTTTGAAGGGTGTTCGTGTGTTAGTTCTTGCTGCCAACTGTGCCATCTTTGCTTTCAGCTGACGTCTAGATAAGCCGAATCCTTTTCTGGAGGCTTTATCATTTTATTTGCAACTTCATCCTCCACCTGTCTACTAAATACCGTCTTCTTGCCTGGTGTAGCACCGGGTTCCACCCTTCCCGACACCCTGTCTGAAATTGTTGACTTCAGAACATTATAATGTTTCGCAGCCATTCTTATCGACATTTTTTCTGCCTGAACCTGAGCTGCGGCTATTTCCAGGTCCTGAACTTTATACTGGCCGTTGATATTTTTTGATTTCTTTGGCATGGTGTCTGAAAAAAAACGGAACAGCGAAAATTGTAATGTGCTCCAAGGATAAACCTAGTGGTAAGAAACGTCGGTTAGTGTGTCAAAAATGCTATCGTTTTTTTTAATCGTCGGCTCAGCCAGTATGATGTAACCAACCGAAATATCATGAATATGTGTGATGTAGTCTTCAGTAACCTAACACTGTGTCTAGAACAAGATCACGACAAAATCTACCCATACTTATGTATCAAAAATCAAATTTACCATGCTGTCAACGAGATAGGCTGAAAAATTTGCCGATCCGATGTAAAACATCAGTTAATCAAATCATTTCAATAAGAATTGTTTGAATTATATTTTAAAAGAACATTCCAGTGCTAAATTAACAACCCCCCAAAAAAAATTAAATTGAAAAAAAAAATTGGGCGCCCGAGCGCATGTGCCGTGTGTGTGTGACGGTTCGTGGGTCACGTGGCGTGTGTATGTTCGCGGGTGCGTGCTTGCTTTTTAAGAAAACATGTATTGGATCTGTGATACTCTTAATGATACTGTTTTAAAAGTCTCTCATAATTCTATTACAGAAAAGCGGACATATTTGATATGTGCTTGAATTTTAGGATGTATGTTTTGCGAGACTATAATAAATTATTTTTATTATTGTCATTTCTTCAGCTCTTCAAGGATTCTTATGTACTGTAAAATGTTTATTTACTTATTTCAACATTGAATTATGCACTTGATATTATATTTGAACAATGCTTTTTCTTTTCTTGTGTCCGACTTTCCCCTACATACTATTTCAATAGACAAAAAGATTAGGGAATCTTCGGACATTAAAAATAAAGTTTTTTGTTATGTTACTGAATTAAAACACATAATTTTTAACAATTTTTGAATGTCTTTCTCACAAATCAAAATTCCACATTCAAATATTTTCATCAAATTAATGCAGTTAGAAATTATGCACAATTTACCTGCAGTGTGACAAACTGTGAATATACTACAGTGCTCAGGTCAAGGAGGTAGAATTTCCAACTCGGTGTCAAACAAAAATTTCATCCAATCAAAACACCGAATTATGAGACTTTCGGAAACTACTTACGAAGCGAAATTTAACGTTGAATGCGTACTAAAACCACGAGTTGTGCAAGTTTTTTGCACATCGGAGTAAGTTTTGTATAATCGGTCGAAATAAAAACTGTCCGAACAACCCCGACTGTCCGACTTTACCCGGTTCTACTTTAATGCAGCTTTAAAACAAAATTCAAAAACTGCAAATGACGATGACGTCAATACTAATATATGGTGTTGTTCGACAAATGAAAACCAGAGACATAGCTTATATATATATATATATATATATATATATATATATATATATATATATATATATATATATATATATATATATATATATATATAAACCATGAGTTGTTTAGTTAAAAATAATCAATCATGCAAAATTCCGGTATCTAAAACTATCAACGATATAAAACCATCAATTGTATAAGTTTTATTTTTAATGACGAGACAATTCCATAAAATTGTTATTTTATTTGGTAATAATGACATTACAGTTATTACGCTACTATTATCTGCCTTCAAAACGTCCCTTTTTTTTTACCTTGAAACATTCATGACATGGCTTGAAGCATTACAGAACAGCTGCAGTCATTAAACATAAATTAATCACCAATTTGTGGATATTTTAATATAAATGTACGAATTTTGCCGTACGGAACAATATGTCAGATAAAGGACAAATTCTAATCTATATTCTAATGAAAGTTATTTCAAACTTTTGCAATTTATGATTGTTTATATGGTCATACATTTACAACAGTGTATAATTATGTTGTAAAGCTAAATTTACAGTATTTCTATTCGGATTTTGTTTTTGCAATTTAAAGCTGCGTTAAGTTTTTCAATTTTCTGAATTTTTTTTTTTTCCCAAAATATATTTTTTTGAAATTATCCTCTAACCACGATCCGTGAGATTCATTTTAGCTGTAAATAAACGGAATCCTCTAACCGGTTGGTCAATGTTTAACGATGATTATTATGAGCTTGGAGCATGCGCACGGATGTACGGAAAACCCAATAAATCGAAGGTGAAACATGACAAATTGCATTAATTGTTTGTCATTTATATCCATATGTATTTGAAATGTTGTTATGACGTAACCATGTTCTTATATTAGATCCCAAATGCTGCATCTCGCTGGGTAAATACTGTAATTTCTGTATTAATTCGAGCTTTTATCGTTGAACCAAATGTAACATTGTTCATTAGAAACACCATTAATTAGATTTGAACCTTTTTAGTTTTTTTCCTAGAAAAACTAAATACAGCTTTAATTCTCTAACAATAATCAGTTATAAATATTTGGAAATCTGTGAATGAAAATTCAAAAAATATTCCGGACAAGTTTTCCCTTTGATAATAATTGAGTCGAGTTGAGTAATTGTGTATTACGCCCCAGTCAAGCAAACTGACACTGCCCCGAGTGGGATTCGAACCCAGGCGGTGAGGACACTGTGATCGGTTAGCGCGCTTTAGACCACTCGGCCACCGGCTTCAATATTCAAGTATTGTTTGATCTAATACAGACGCTTTTTAAAATAATAAATGGACACTATATGTGTTTATCTTTTGTCTTTGTTTCCTATTTTGATGTTCATTTTATTGTGGCATGTAAGTTGCTGTAATTGATTGTTCTGAATGTTCCTGTTGGCTTTAACTGTTGCATGTCATTGGCTATAATTTGTTGTTCTGTTGCATGCTTGTTTTCTGCAGCATGCGGTGTGTTATTGGTATAAATTTGTTGTTCTGCGGCATGTAGTTGGCTTAAATTGTTTTTTCTGCGATTGGCTTTGGCTTAAGTTAGTTTTCTACGGCATGTCATTTTCTATAATTAATTGTCTGCGGCATGTTATTGGCTGTAGCTTGTTTTTCCGTGGCATATCATTTACTGTAGTTGTTTTTTTTTTCGACATGTCACTGGCTACAACTGCTGCTTGTTGTTCTGCGGCATGATATTGGCTGTAGTGGGTTTTTCTGCGACATGCCTATTACTGGAATTGGATTTTCTGTATCTTGTAATTGGTTGTAATTTGTTGTTGTACGACTTGCTCGTTTTATTACCATCAATTTAGCTTCAAAAATATCTTATTTTTCTCTAACTTTTTATAAGAAGAAAAATTTCTTGTTCTCAAGACAAAACGTGTTCTTGTACACTCTGTTGTGACTAGTTATTTATAACGATAAATATTAAACATGTACTGTTACTGAATCTAAAAATGAAATATAGAAAGTTGCAATTGATTAAAATAATATTTGACAATAGCCAAAGTCACAGGAACACACTGCACAAAAACATACAGGTAAAAACATGTCAAATGCCACCAAACGAAAATTGTTTTTACAGCAAACAGACGGGTATAAAGGTATGTAAGACGTCTGCCACTAAACCGAGATAACACTACAGCAAACACATAGAGAATGGTAAAATAGACGCCGCCAAGAAACACGACGCAGAAAACGCATAAAGGCCGGCACATACTTAGTAATATGTTATCAAGAAATAACAGAAGCAAATACATAAAGAAAGGTATGTACGGCGCCAACAAGAAAACGCCGAAGCAAAAACATCTAGGAAGGCATTTTAGACGTAACAAAGAAACCACCACAGCAAACACATAAAAGGGGAACATAAGACGCCACCAATAACTAGTTGCTAGAAAGTTATAAAGAAGGGCATATTAACCCCACCAAGAACACGCTGCAGCAAAAACATAGAGGAAGGCGCCAACAAGGACATGCTGTAGCACACAAGTAAACAAAGGCACATAAAACGCCAACAAGAACTCGTTTCTACAAACGTAAAAAGAAGGGCATATTAAAATCCACCAAGAACACACTGTAACAAAAGCATACAAGAAGGTATGTAAGACGAAAACAAGAACAAGCTGCAGCACACACATAAACGAAGGCACATTAGACGCCAACAAGAACACGTTGCTACAAACTTTAAAAAAAAGGCATATTAACTCCACCCAGAACACGCTGCAGCAAAAACATAAGGGTGGCATGTAAGACGTCAACAAGAACACGCTGCGGCACACATAAACGAAGGCATATAAGGCGCCAACAAGAACACGTTGCTAGAAACTTATAAAGCATATAAATCATACAAAGAACTTGTTACAGCTTAGATATAAAGAAAGGTAAACAAGACGACAAAACATGCCTTAAGTGTTCGTTTCACCGTTTATTCTTTATATCTGCTTTGTTTTGTTTGTATGTACCTTTTTCCTTTTGTTTACAGAAAACGAGTAATAAATGCTCGGTTATTAATCACATTGCTTCGCTAATCACAGGTTCAAATCCCACCAGGAGAGATCCTAGTGACAGACAGGTTGTCAGTTTGCTTGCCAAAGGTATATTTGTCGGTTTCCAGGGGAGATCCTAGTGACAGACAGTTTGTCAGTTTACTTGCCAAAGGTAGATTTGTCGGTTTCCAGGGGAGATCCTAGTTACAGACAGTTTGTCAGTTTGCTTGCCAAAGGTAGATTTGTCGGTTTCCAGGGGAGATCCTAGTTACAGACAGTTTGTCAGTTTGCTTGCCAAAGGTAGATTTGTCGGTTTCCAGGGGAGATCCTAGTGACAGACAGTTTGTCAATTTGCTTGCCAAAGGTAGTTTTGTCGGGTTTCTTCGTGTCAATAAGTAAAACTACACATTGAATCAGTGAATTCTGTATCATAATCAACATTATCTTACTTTTGTCAAGGTGGCAAGTTCTAGAATTATGAAAAATTGAAGGGCCAAGACAAAACAGTCGAAATTGAAAAGGTTTTCTGCACAAGTGAAAATGCACTTGGATCGAAATGTTAAAACGGACTGTTAAGGTCTGTGATTGTAACAAATTTGTAGTACAAGGATATTTTGGATATTTGTTTTTGAAGGCCATACCTGTTCAACCATTTTCGCGCAGATTTTTACACATCCAACATGTATCTATATTAAAATCATA